>CM019182.2:21729779-21884791 GCA_009739505.2 Apolygus lucorum | reverse complement strand
TAAGCGGAATCATTATAAAGGCACTGTAACACAATTTCGTTACGCAATTTCGTGACAGTTTGTTTGTGCTATGTGCCAGGGCAAAGACATGAAAATGTCAAAACTCAAAAATAAATGTTCTCGAGTCGACTTGTCGTGAAAGTAGTCCATGTACATCGCCACATTGTAATCTTGGGATAAATGCAAGTTGAGGAGCGACGGTAATGCGGTCGCGAGCGTGATCACCTGATAAGATATCAGAAATGGTAGTTAGTTGAAGTGGCGGTAGGTAGCGCTGAAACCCGACAATACTGTCCGACGGCTAGACTCTCCTATCAGGAGGATCCTCTTTAGGAGCATCCTCTTAATTATCTTCCTTGTTGACTTTCGTGTGATTTAAGTGAATAAAAACCTCTTTGGTACAGAATTGCTTAGTTAATTCATGACTGATATAATACATCTTGATATTATCAAGTTGCATTGCAACGTTGGAGCTTGGAAGTCCGCGTTGACTTACGACTAGTTTTCCAAAACTAGCAGTTACTTACAGCCGTTTGACGACCACTGGGGTGAGAATGGAGGGTCCTTGCTTTGGCTTGAGGTTGCCGTAGTTCCTACCAAAGACTCGAACTCTGCCCTCCTGGTCGATGACTGCAGTGCTCCTCGCTCCCATCGCCACATCCTCGACAGGCATCCTCACGCGTTCAGGCTTGTCGCACGAAACGTCTTTGGTGCTTCCGATGCCGAGTCTCCCGTCATCTCCCAGCCCCCACGTGAACAACTGAAATTATTGAACGAATTTCCGTTAGACGGCAGCTCAGGATGAGTTTTGGGAGGAATCGGAAGACTTTCAGAACACATCAGAAGTCTCCGTAGGTCGCTATTATACGATATTAGTTGAGGGGACAACACCCTGTTCTGGTACTGTTAGCTGGCTAGGGTACTCCAGAAATTGGTAGCTGGTAATGAAACTACTGGTACATGTCGGTGGTACTGTACTGTGATGCCCTCTTCCGAGGGATTACAGCATTAATCGCAGAAGGGATACTGGTGGGAGGAGAGGGGTTACAATAGAGAGGTGGTGGCTCGTGAAGGTAGGCCACTTCTACTCCAGCAGTCGTGCAATTACTAAATATATATTTTTAAACAATTCCTGAATGACCTGTTGTACTGTCTGTTTGTTTTTGGACTCAATTTTAAATTTTTCCTTTAATAGACCTGCTCACACGCTTGAATATGTCCCACCCCCTGAAGATAATGAAGCATTGACGCCTTGGTTCAATTCTTCAAGTTCCTTCTGTTATTTTGACGGGAAAGCGTAGATTTAAAATAAAATCCCTTTAAAGAAATCGAATAAGGAACATTGCAGTACCTACTGATTGCCGGAGCAGTTAATGTAACCACTGGTATTGGTAGCTGATACAGTAACTGCTGGTTCTATTACTGTATCGGTAGTTGAAACTGGTACTGTACCTGCTGGTAGCTAGAACAGGTACTTGTAATGATTCTGTGCCAAGTGGTATTGTACCTACAGGTAGCTGGTACTGCCTACTGATAGTTAGTACTCAATCTATTGGTTGCTGATTATGGCACTTACTTACTGATAGGTCAGTTGAGAGGACAGCAGCTGGTTCTAGTACCTATAGCTGGTCCTTACTGTCCCTGGTGGTACCTACCTGGTTATTGTGAACATGAGCATCATTATCTATTTTATTTGTCCTCTGTTTTTACACCTAATAACACTAACCTGCCTTGGCCCCTCTATGGTTTACCAGTATTCATAATGGTTTGGGGAAAACCTGCTCGCCCACACATTTGTCTTTCAGAGATACCTGACACAGGGCCCTCAAGTGAACAGGACACGTGGAAACCACGCATATACCAAAATGGTACGACAGATTACCTCACTTTTTGAGATGGGAGTTTACAGAGTATTGTCTTTGATCCCATGATTCAGAGTTTAAAAAATTCTATCCACAAAAATTCATGCTTTACTAGCCTATTCGCGGCATCACAATCCAGTCAAAACTCTCGAGCTTTGGTAACTGGTCGATCGACCTACTCAGCTAGTACAACCTACAACTCAATTAGTATGATTACGACGTCGGAGATCCCATTAAAGCTAATTTGCAATATCCGTGGCATCTTACCTTCACCCCTTTAGAACCACCTGCGTGGTTTGCTCCGACGTACAGGTACTCAGCGTTGATTCCGCATTTGTGTGGCGAACTCCATTTCTCCGTCGATTTGGGGCTCAGCTGACCCCATTGAAACACCTGAAACAAGATGTGGACTTCAGTATTCAATGAGGAGAACCCTGGATCGTATTTTTTTTAAATCACTATCGGCGCCATACTGAATCCCTCTCTCCCCACCTCTTTCTTCTAGTCCAGCTTCTTCCCCCCCTCCCTCTCTCCATTGCCCTTCTTTTCCTTCAAATCAGTCATTTCAATATACTTTATAATCTTAAAGGAAGGCATTCAATTGAATTCGGATAAATTGACCCTAAACGTCCGTATTTTTTTTTAATGTATGGCATTTTAAGTAAATACAGCCATAATGTTTAAATTAGATTGTACAAAACAAGTTGTCTTAATTTTTTTTAAACTAAAACTTCAGATTACATGAAGATATTAAATTATAAATCTCAATATAAATTATGGGATTCTGTAACATAATTTGGGGTAAATATTATCAAATAAAACTTTTCTTTGGTTTACGAACACATGACACTCCATAATTAAATGTTCCACATCACCAAATATATTGTGATCTCAGTACTAGCACTCGGGTGTTTCATACATCCGAGAATTAATTCTATAAAGATATGCAGGTCATAAGGCGACTCCTGTTCGTAAACGAGACCTGTCTCCAGCAGTTTCCAGCATCCACGGTCTTAATTGTAGCTTAGGTTGGTGGGATTTATAAAATGTTATTGTCTCGCATTCGTCGTACATCTTTCCCCATCGGGAAATGTGTTCCGCTTTTATCGTACAGTATAAATCCTCCTTTAGGGTCGAAATGTATAAGAATGGACCTATATGTGCTCCTCGTTTCGCTAGAGAATCAGCTTTCACATTTCCACTTACGCCATAATGTGCCTTCACCCATATTACTAAACGTTGGTACTCTTGAGTTCTTCCTACCAAATAACACCTGCAGGATTTCCAGTTACCACATCACATTGCACCCGTCGTAGAAGATTGCCGATTTGAAAACTCAAATTTTCAAAAAGTTCATTTTTTTTTTTTTTAATTTTGGAGGTTAATCAAATTGAGCTGCCGAGCTTCGGAGCACTAAGCGAACCTGAAATAATGCTCAGAAACGGTCCCAATTTCTCATCAAAGTCGTACAACTGACTTTATGCATAAAGAAGATTTGAAAATTAGAAATAATATAAAGTTTTTATTGAAACTGTGAAGTTGATATTGAGGGAATGAAAACATTTCAAAATATTCATGTCACCTATCCGCGGAAGAAGAAAACAACACTGAGGTTGTTTATACTTGAAGGAAGTATAAACTGTTGTGTACTTTGAAGGAAGCAACATCTCAAAAATTAGTAAAAATTCGACCAAAAACCATGGAAGACTATTTCTCATGAAAGTCTCTTCCCCTTGGTGGATCCGCCAACGACCAAATAAACTTTAGAAAAGTACTTTTTCATCAAAGATTTATTCTATTTAAGAGGTTTTTTAAAAAGCAGTCAGTGAACAGGAGTTCGAGGAAAAGAAAGGCGAAATTTGAACCCGATTTCCCACAATTTATGAATTTTGAGTTGCTACTTGGTTTGTAGCTAGCATAGAATTTTCCCTTTAAAGTTACACCTTCCCAACTTGATACACTTTGCAGTTTTTGAGTTTTTTTATTCCTCACTATAAAAGTAAGGAAACTTTATATCCATAGAGCAGCTCAAAAGATAACATTACTTTGAGGGTGGTATGGTGTAGTATGTTTAAATTTTGCTCCACATAATTCTGTTAACTTTTTGAATAAATTTGATTCGAACTGTCTACCTCGATCTGAGACCAGTTGAACAGGTACTCCGAATCGGGTAATCCAAGAATTGTAGAATGTTTTTGCTACAGTTTCAGCTGTGACATCTTGGATAGGGATTGCTTCCAACCAATTTGTGAATCTGTCAATCATTGTCAAAATGTAAGTGTATCCGTCAGATGGTGGTAGTGGTCCAACAATGTCTATGTGTATAAATGCAAATCTTTCTTCTGGTTCTTCAAATATGCCTAATGGGGATTTTGTGTGTTTCGAAATTTTGTTCTTCTGACATCCCATACATGCTCGAGTCCATTCTGTTATATCTTTTTGAATTCCAGGCCAAACTGCTTTTGATGTAATTTGTTTAACTGTTGACCTTATTCCAGGGTGAGTCATGTCATGGATTTGATGGAAAAAGTTTTTTCGAAATATTTTTGGAATGAATGGTCGTATTCTTTGTTCAGAAACATCACACCACAGTTTTGGTTTATTATTTTCAATAATAAGCCTTTGGAATCGAGCAAGAAAAAAAAACGTCTGCCAAGTTGGGTGGGCAGTATAGCTTCCTCACTCATTGTAACATGGACGTATAGAATCAGTTGGCGAAAACTTCGCCCCCTGCACCCCCGGATGATTTCCGCTTAGAACCTAATGGCTAAAATGTGACATACCTTGAAAAGGTTTTTGCTCCCTCTCCCTCTTTATCTTTCTTCCACTGTAATATTTAAGCTCACTCAGCTGATCAGTGACCACTCAGGCACCTTCAGCATTCTCCATTGACCCGCCCTCTCAAATTTCAGGTTCCTGCGTTCAACAGGAGAGGAAATGGCCTTGGAGCTCACTCAGCTGATCAGTGACCACTCAGGCACCTTCAGCATTCTCCATTGACCCGCCCTCTCAAATTTCAGGTTCCTGCGTTCAACAGGAGAGGAAATGGCCTTGGAGCTCACTCAGCTGATCAGTGACCACTCAGGCACCTTCAGCATTCTCCATTGACCCTGCCTCTCAAATTTTAGCTTCCTGCGTTCAACAGGAGAGAAAATGGCCTTGGAGCTCATTCAGCTGATCAGTGATCACTCAGGCGCCTTCAGCATTCTCCATTGACCCGCCCTCTCAAATTTCAGGTTCCTGCGTTCAACAGGAGAGGAAATGGCCTTGGAGCTCACTCAGCTGATCAGTGACCACTCAGGCACCTTCAGCATTCTCCATTGACCCGCCCTCTCAAATTTCAGGTTCCTGCGTTCAACAGGAGAGGAAATGGCCTTGGAGCTCACTCAGCTGATCAGTGACCACTCAGGCACCTTCAGCATTCTCCATTGACCCTGCCTCTCAAATTTTAGCTTCCTGCGTTCAACAGGAGAGAAAATGGCCTTGGAGCTCACTCAGCTGATCAGTGATCACTCAGGCGCCTTCAGCATTCTCCATTGACCCGCCCTCTCAAATTTCAGGTTCCTGCGTTCAACAGGAGAGGAAATGGCCTTGGAGCTCACTCAGCTGATCAGTGACCACTCAGGCACCTTCAGCATTCTCCATTGACCCTGCCTCTCAAATTTCAGCTTCCTGCGTTCAACAGGAGAGAAAATGGCCTTGGAGCTCACTCAGCTGATCAGTGATCTGAGGAGTGAAGAAGATCTTCTCGAATGCTAGAGACGCCTGGAAGAGCACTTCCATTCAATAGGAGTAAAAATGGCTTTGGAGCTCACTCAGCTGATCAGTGATCACTCAGGCGCCTTCAGCATTCTCCATTGCATGCGCAGCGGCTATTGCTTGACCAATTTGATTGAAACTTATAGGGTGTCTCTTAGAAGTTAGTCCCTAACTAACCTCCGAATTTGAGCAAAATCGGTTCATTAGAAACCGAGAAACCGAGGTTCCAGGAAATTCACGTTTGCGCATGCGCACTCGCTCCTATTGGTCCGAAGGTGCTGAAATTTATAGGGGACCGTCTAGGACCTAACCCGCACAATCCCTGAAAATTTCATCAAAATCGGACCACAGGTTAGTATAGTTTTGCCCGGGACAAGGATTGACCACAGACAGACAGACAGACCGACAGACAGACAGACAGACAGACAGACAGACACGGAACCAAAATTGTTCGGGAAGCTCTAAAACGCAAAAAGCAAGTGGAAATTTTGATTTTGGAGGACATTTTTTTTTTTTCACTTCTTTCACGAATACAAAGCTTCCCTACCTTCGGTAGTGAGGAAGCAAAAAATTTTAACCCCCCCTCAAAATTTGATGTTTTACGTTTCAAGGTATGTAGAATACGAAAATCGAATAAAAAAATTTCCGTCCGTCCGCCGTACGCCGTACGCCGTACGCCGTACGCGGCACTTTTCTTAGTTACCATGGACCGATTTCGATGAAATTTGGTATATGGGCTCCATTTGGGGTCTAGTTGTGCGCCGAAGCTTTTGGTTGATGTAGGTCACTTATAAGGGGTGAAAATTAAGGGTTGAAATTTTCAAGAGTGCCCTAGCTCGAAAACTCTCGAAATAAAGGTATCGTTTTTTCACTAATTTTAAATAGTACTGAATTTTTATAAATTTTTGAGACCACCCGGAGCTCTGTAGGGCAAACCGTTCGGTCCCTACGAGTACTTGAAGGTTTTCCTTCGATAAAACAGAATCATGAGTGTGAATCGCAAAAGAGGTCTAATCTCCGTTGAAATTTTTTCTGACTAAAATGCGATCGCTGTTCATTTCTTCGATTTGTATACAGTTTTGCCTTCTGCGTAACCAACCAGTAATCAAATTTCCATAATCAAAAGTCAATGGAGAATAGTGAAGGCGCCTGAGTGGTCACTGATCAGCTGAGTGAGCTCCAAGGCCATTTCCTCTCCTGTTGAACGCAGGAACCTGAAATTTGAGAGGGCTGATCAATTGAGAATGCTGAAGGCGCCTGAGTGGTCACTGATCAGCTGAGTGAGCTCCAAGGTCATTTCCTCTCCTGTTGAACGCAGGAACCTGAAATTTGAGAGGGCGGGTCAAAGGAGAATGCTGAAGGCGCCTGAGTGGTCACTGATCAGCTGAGTGAGCTCCAAGGCCATTTTCTCTCCTGTTGAACGCAGGAACCTGAAATTTGAGAGGGCGGGTCAAAGGAGAATGCTGATGGCGCCTGAGTGGTCACTGATCAGCTGAGTGAGCTCCAAGGCCATTTTCTCTTCTGTTGAACGCAGGAACCCTGAAATTTGAGAGGGCGGGTCAATAGAGAATGCTGAAGGCGCCTGAGTGGTCACTGATCAGCTGAGTGAGCTCCAAGGCCATTTCCTCTCCTGTTGAACGCAGGAAGCTGAAATTTTAGAGGGCGGGTCAATGGAGAATGCTGAAGGTGCCTGAGTGGTCACTGATCAGCTGAGTGAGCTCCAAGGCCATTTCCTCTCCTGTTGAACGCAGGAAGCTGAAATTTGAGAGGGAAGGTCAAGGGAGAATGCTGAAGGCGCCTGAGTGGTCACTGATCAGCTGAGTGAGCTCCAAGGCCATTTCCTCTCCTGTTGAACGCAGGAACCTGAAATTTGAGAGGCAGGGTCAAAGGAGAATGCTGAAGGCGCCTGAGTGGTCACTGATCAGCTGAGTGAGCTCCAAGGCCATTTCCTCTCCTGTTGAACGCAGGAACCTGAAATTTGAGAGGGCGGGTCAATGGAGAATGCTGGAGGCGCATGAGTGGTCACTGATCAGCTGAGTGAGCTCCAAGGCCATTTTCTCTCCTGTTGAACGCAGGAAGCTGAAATTTTAGAGGGAAGGTCAAGGGAGAAGGTGGTGGTAGGTGCTATTGATGGAGAACCAGTGATCTATACAGAAGGGTGATCTGTACAGAAAATAATAAACCTTTGAGCAATGATTTGCAGCGTTTTTTTCTTGATGGTAATTCGTAATGTTTAAAAATCAAAGAAGTGTTTCCATTTTTCAACTCTTCCAGTTCTTCGTCTTCCACTTGGGCATCGGCTATTTTGTCAAAATCAATAACTGTGATAGCTGTGATCCGTGATAAATTATCTGCAACAATGTTATTTGAGCCAGAAATATGACGAATGTCTGTTGTGAATTCCGAAATGTACTGTAACTGTCTTTGCTGTCTTGGGGATGCTCGTTCATTTCTCTGTTTGAATGCGTATATAAGTGGCTTATGATCTGTGTATATGATAACATTTCGACCTTCCAGGAAATGTTTGAACTTTTTGATTGATTTGTAGCATGAAAGTAATTCTCTGTCGTAAGTTGAGTATGATTTTTCTGTGTCACTGAGTTTCTTAGAATAAAATGCAATTGGTCTTTCCCCACTTTCTTCGTGTTGTTGGAGGACACTTCCTATAGCAAAATCACTAGCATCAACTACTAGAGAAAGTTGGTAATCAGGATTGGGAAACACTAGCATTGCTGCGTTTACCAAGTCCTGTTTGCATTTTTCGAACGCTTTCTGTGCTCCAGATGTCCAAACTACTTTCCGCTTATCTTTCTTTCTAGCCCCTTTCAGGTAATCATGTAGGATAGCTTGAGTTTGTGCAGCATCTTTCAGATATGGCCGATATGAATTTACCATACCTAAGAATGATCGAAGTTCGTGCAATGATTCAGGGAGTTTGTATTCGAAAATTGCTTTGACTTTTTCTGGAAGTGGTTTTGAGCCTTCTGGTGTGACTAGATATCCGAGAAATTCCAAAGAGTTTACTCCAAATATTGATTTTGAGACATTAATTCTTAGACCATGATTATTCAGTCTCTCTAGAACCTGTCTGAGATGATTTTTATGTTCCTCGGCTGATGAAGAAGCGATCAAACAATCATCAAGATAAGGAAAAACAAAATCGAGACCTCTGAGAACTTCATTAATAAATCTTTGAAAACTTGCAGGTGCATTTCTTAAACCAAATGGCATAACATTAAATTCAAATAAGCCAAAAGGTGTTGTAATTGCTGTTTTGGATTTGTCTTCTTCTGCTAATGGGATTTGATAATATGCTTTAAACAGATCTATTTTTGAAAATATTTTTTTATTGATCAAAATATGATGAAAATCTTCAATTCTTGGCAATGGGTACCTATCTGGAACGGTACAAGCATTCAGTCGTCGATAATCTCCATATGGACGAAAAGATCCATATTTTTTTGGTACAACATGTAAAGGACTTGCCCATTGTGAATTGGAGGGACGAACTATTCCTTGGTCTAACATTTACTGGAATTCATCTTTGGCAACTTGCAATTTCCTTCCATCCAACTGTCGCGGTCTACAATGAACTGGAGGACCTTTTGTTGCAATACAGTGCTTAACGTCGTGCTTTATTTCGCTTGGAGACCAATTTATGCCTGGTTTTATTGTTTCCGGAAATTGTCCAAGAATATCAGCATACTGAGAAGATTTTGACATGGTACTTATCATGAGGTCTGGAGATATGGAAGAAACTTCGCCTCTGGTAAACAGCTTTGTTTCCCCATCAATCAGTCTTTCTCCTTTCAGGTCTATCAGTAAATTGAATTTTTTCATGAAGTCTGCTCCTAATATTCCTTTAGATACTTTCGCAACTATGAATGGCCATTTGAAATTCCGTCTCAATCCTAAATCTACAGCAATAATTTTAGTACCAAATGTAGGAATTTCTGTCATTTGCAGCGTATAATTTGAAGTCCGGATTGAGAAAATTTCTGTGAGGTCCTGATTTTGAAGGTGGTATTACTGAAACTTCTGCTCCACTGTCAACTAAAAAACGAGTCTTGGAATTTTTGTCGAAAACAAATAATCGAGAGTTGCAACAATTTGGTGCAGAAGAAGTTGCTGCTACTTCTACTACTTTTTTGGAGTTTTCCTGATTTTTCCATGCACAGGGAGGTGTGCATTTGTCCGAATAACATCTGCTACCGAACCTAAAATGGAAATAACAGTATTTACCATTAGGATCATACCGACTTCGAGATCTGCTTCTCTTCCTGCTGTGCGATCGATTTGAACTTGAACTTCGCGAAAATGATCGTGAACGATTTTCCATCTTCATTGCTTCGATCTTCTGTTCTAAGGATGCTATCTGCATGGAGAGGGACGCAAGAAGTTCTTTAGCAGGATAATTATGATCATTTTGACTACTTTGCAATTGGAATTTGGCTGCATAAAGTTCGTGACGAGGGTTCATTTCCAAAATTTTGTTTGCCATAATTGCTAATCTTTCCAAAGTTTCATTGCTTACAATTATAATATTTTTAATAGAATTTGGTAATTTATCAAGCCATAATGTTTTTAGAATTTTATCCGAAACGTCTTTTCCAGCCAATGATCTCATTTTCCTCAGCAACTGACTTGGCTTCAAGTCACCAAGTTCAAGTCCAGTGAGTAATTTTCTAATTTGCTTTTCGTCACTTTCCTTGAAAATATTTAAAAGACGAGATTTTGCTGCTGCGTATTTATTAATTTCTTCTCCTTCAATGATGTCCCAAATGTTTTCGAGAATTTTGGGTTCCAAATTAGCAACTAGATGATTAAATTTGACGTATCGGATCTTACTCTCTCCACTGTGAACTGAGCTTCGACTTGGTAAAACCAAATTTCGGGTTTTTCTGTCCAAAACGGTGGCAACTTTATTTTCCTTACGGAATTAACTTCCTCTTTTCCCGCTTGTACAGGTAAATCTGCATCTCCACCTCCTTGGCTACTTTCTCCATTCATTTTAGTGTCCTTCGGAGTCACCAATATCCTAACGTGGCCTATTCCAAGTATTTCTTAATAATTAAGAATTAAATTATTAAAGAACAATGTACTACAGAGTCACGTTAGAGAATGAGATTTTAATTGTATACTTTTTGGTAACCAAATTAACACCTGAAATAATGAAATAATAATAATGGTAGGTACCTACAAAACCTCCAAAATCAAAATTTGCGTTCCAAAGGGTTTTGTTTAATTTTGGTTCTGGGTCAAAACTGGATTTCCTGCCAAACTGTTCGAAAATACTCCAAATGGATTTTTCAAGAACGTCCTAGACTGTTCCCTATGCGTCATCATTGTTTGACTAACGGTTGCATGTGAATTTTTTGAACTACGATTCCTAGAAAGTATACAAGATTACCTCTTGTTTCCCCATCGAGTTGTTAACCATTCAGTGGTACAATTGCTAATAGTACTTTGGTATCTCAATTCCCCCTCTCACTCGACAGGGCAGACGAACAACCTTGGCCTCTTTCACCACGTGGGCCACACGTGGTCTGGTTACTACTTGGTTCTTCCTTTCTAATTCCTTCACTTCCCCTTCACTCAGACGTTATAAAAATATTATCGCTTACTGACTTCAGTGCTTTCTTGAAGGCCAGATGATGTCCTTATTCGGCTTGTTGGTTACTTCAGATTCCCCATTTAGGTTCTCCTAATAATCATGCATTTCTCTCTTATTATTTAATCTCTTAAGCATTTAATGCTATCTTTTGGGACCAACAGAATTGCCATGTTATTCTTTGCAAGGAAACTTTACTGTCCACCCAACTTTGATGGCGGTTTGGGTTTAATTGTAAAACGGTAGTTCAATTGAGTTCTGCGTTCAACTTACGTCTCCTCCGCTGGTTTGTGCTATGGTGGCATTGGCAGCGCAGTGTATTTTGGAGAAGGAAACGTCGCCGACGACCTTCTTGGGTCGACTGATCGCCGACTCGTCGCCGTGGCCAAGCTGTCCGACCTCGTTGGCGCCCCAACTCCAGACTGATCCGTCGTCCAACAGCATCGCCGCGTGCCTCGATCCCATACAAAAATCTACGAAAAGTCGAAGGAATTTGTACAATGTTGAGTTTTGTAGTCACAGGTGGAACGAAAATCGAATTCCATTGGTTTTGAAAACTGAAGGGTACCAGGATGAACAATCAATGTCAATCAATACAGACAAAGTGGAAGATAGCGTGAACAGCAGCGAGATTACTTCAGTAGGAACTTTAGTAGGAGTGCTCTTCAGTTGCAAGTTCCATTACGAAATCTTCAGCTGTTTCGGTGGTAGCCTGATTTTGAGCCTTTCATGAAGGAAAACAAGGGAGGACGACAAAACACCTTTTCTCTACGCTTGAATAGTGACATTTCAGAATTCACAATGTAAATGTTTAGAAGTGTGTTGAAGTGTGTTGTGTGTGTGTGTGTGTGTGTTTGTTGTGTGTGTGTTTGTTTTTGTTTTTTTTGTTTGTTTTTTGTGCAGTAAGCTCAGTAGTCAGCTGGGCCATAGCATTTGCCATAAATGTTACGCTGTCTACTAGCTCCCTATTGTGTGCCATTTGGGTCGGTGAATCGCCCTCTCCTAATATCTTACATGTATTGCACCGAAAGGACTGCCTTCTTGGGATCGATAATTTCTTGAAATTATCATATCGTATCCCAGAACAAATTTCGCACAACGTTTGTTCGCACTTTGAACAAGTTATTGGTTTGGATGCTTGTGCTCCCTGGAGCACGACCTCACATGTCCCGCATTTATCGATCGCGGCACCTTCGTTATCTAAATCTGACATTATGTCCATTACTGTTTGAGATAACGGAGTGAAGTGAGGTAGTGGACCCGATTGAATGACGTTTAATGTAACAAGGTACAGACGGGAAGAGGAGCGTGTATTTTACGTGGTCAGTGATAATGATTCTTGTTGGTAGGTACTGAATCTCGATTGGAAGGAAGACTACGTGACACAGGGACCGATTCCCGATAGAAATTGAGCAATGAACAATTTACAATTTATTCTTCCAATAATTAATGAATGAATGAATGAGAGAAGAAATGAATTGAATTGTTAGCTATTCGTTTACAGTAGTATCACAAATATTCGTGAAACTAAATTAGATAACTACCTATAATGTTGGTGTAATATGTGAAGGAAGGGTGTAAAATGAGTGGTGTAGTGTCTAATAATTATTGTCGACTACCTACGCTATAATTTAAAAAATGGGGAGTAAAATTTGGTGTAGGAAAATTAGTACACAATGGAAAAATATAGTTTCAAAACATGAAATATGGCATGAAATGAAAAATTATATACTATAAAAATAATATAATATATAAAAGGTAATACGATGGTCTTTTTCGTTGGGGAGTTGGGAAGGTGTGCAATGAGGCCGTGAAATATAAATTTGACGCTCTGCTACCATGTGGAGTGGGAGAAGCCCATAATTAATTATTACTTAATTAATTGGGGAAAGGGTAGAGTTCAGGAACAACTCAAAAATTTGAGATTGACGAAATTTTTATATTTTGACAATCAAAACAGGTGGGAAAATATACCTACCATTGAAAAAGGGACAATATTAATAATATAAATTTAATCGAGGAAAAAGACCATCGGAAAGAGGAGGAGAAAATAATATGAATTGAGCAAGAGATAACTCACCAGAAAGGGGATCCGGGAAGGAAGTGATTGTCTCAGGTAAAATGCGCCAATCGAGCCCCCTCTTCTCCCCAAAGGGGTAACTGCGGTGGGGAACCTCCGCGGAACAAAGTACCCCTCGGATATCAACAGATATCCGAGGTGAACTCCTATCCCTCGGGTGGTCGTCCACCACAAATACATGCTGATGTACATTGTACACCAACATGTATTCCTTCCTAAAGTGCATCTTTCGAGTCCTACTTTTTCGAGTTCACAAAATTACCTATCTTAAATTAACTTCGTTCGTATGTCATAAATTTTTGACATTTTATAAGAATAACTGAACTTAGAAGGTTTTTAAAGTATTTTTGATTTACCAATAGTAAAAACTTTGGAGAATTCATAGCTATACTGGAAAGCGATTTCACTAGGAAAATTCAATTTTTACAGGAAGGCTGATAACCTGCCGTTTTCAGTTCTACATCTATAATTGAATCGAGAAACAATTATTTCAACCGATAAGTGTGTGAGTGACCTGAATTAAGGCAGGTAGGATAGCTACTAAATGAGAGATAGCTAGAAAACTTCTAGTAGCTCTATCTCGAAACGTGGTTTCGTCACATACATCCTTCTTGCAAAGACCTCCTCAATCATGAATAGTTGGAATACTATTGCGGGGATGAACCTATTATTCGTAATATTAATATACGTGCGATGAAGAATCACCAGATCATTGATGTATCTTATGATTTCCCCACGTACCTCTTTTGAGGCAAGAAAATTAAGGTATAATAGATACATCGTATTTGTGAAAATTTAATCGTTTTCAAGTTAATGTTTCAAAATCCCAGACTCACGGTTGACATCCTTGTCTTTCAGCTCAGGTATTTCCACAGGAGTGTTCTTATCGGAGCCACCTGGTAGCGGACAGGCGTCGCCCACTTGGTAGGTTTTGGATGCGTCGGTCGTGAAGTAGCCGCAGTTTGGTTTGCCAGCTTTAAAAGAGACAAAATGATATTGGAATGGTTGTTTCGCCACTAATACTTTCATGCAATAATGTTATTCCAAAATGACAGTTGGTGTTTATCAACAGTGTCGAACGTATGAAACATCTAACAATTCAAAATGACTAACTTATCAAAATTAAACGTATCGAATATTCATCGTATCCTAATTTCCAACATATTTATCTTGATGTCCAATAAACAGGATGTGTTGACTCGCCAAACTTCAGGGGTCGACTCTACAGAGTATTTTCAACAAAAATATCTCTTACCAATTTTATTTTAACGCCTCGTTTTTCTAAGTTTTTTTTTTTTTCAATTTCAAGATTTTTTCCATATTGTTGACTTTGCGACACTGAAATGGCCAAAACTTTTTAATTTTTTGAAAAATTCAAAATCTTATTACATCTTTGAAAACAGCGTTAAATTCCCATTTTCCTATCAATTCCTTTAAAGAAGGACGCCTGGGTTCAATGTAACGTAGAACATTGACATTGTTTGATTTGAAATCACAATTTTTTTTGATCCGTCGTGGTTTACCGTAGCGGCCTTCAAATCTCTCAACGGCGAGGGAAATACTTCCTGAAAATGTCAGCTTTTCAACGGTATAATAAAAAAAAGTCTGCCAAGTAGGTGTGGCATATAGCTTCCTCGTATCCATAACCCGATTGTACAGAAGGTCCGAAGCATAGTAGTTAATATCAAAACATCAATCTGTAAATACCTTCCACTAGCCTCATAGGGGACCATCTACACGCTAATCTGAACAATCCTGAGAAATTTCGTCGAAATCGGATGGACAATGTGAAAGTTATGGCTGTTACAAGAAATTCACATTTGCGCATGCACCGCAACTATTATTAGTCTGGGGGAGATGATTTTCATAGAGGAACCATCTAAACACCTATCTGAAAAATCCTAGAAAATGTCATCAAATTCGGATGAAAAATGTAATTGTTATGGCTGATACAAAGATTTTACGTTTGCGCATGCGCAGAGACTACTGTCAATTTTAAGGCCTTGATTTTCATTTGGGACCATTGAACACCTAACCCGCATAATCCCTGAAAATTTAATCGAAATCGGATGAAAAATGTGAATGTTATTGCTGTTACAGGGAATTTACGTTTGCGCATGCGCAGCGGCTACTATCAGTCCGGGGGCCCGTCTACACACTAATCCGCATAATCCCTGAAAATTTCATCGAAATCGGACAATAACTTCGTATAGTTATGCGCGTTACAAGGAAATCATGACAGACACACAGACAGACAGACACGGAACCAAAATTGTTCAGAAAGGTCTAAAACGCAAAACGCGAGTGAAAATTTTGTAAAAACGTAAGTAAACAAACCGACGAACGTATTACATATTTGTCTACATTAAATATTCATTTCGATCGCCAAACGGTCTGAATTTGTCTCTCCGACTCGTACACCATTGTGAAAGCTGAATTCAAAACCCAAATATTTATCAACGGATCTTGTTCCCTAGTGGAAATTCGGATATATTTTTTGATTCGATTATTTCGGCCTCATTCGTTTATCTCCTACGCCGCACCCGATGACCCACGATTAGTCGAGCCGCGAGATTACGTTAAAGAATTCACTTATCACATTGCGATGTATAACCTTCGTAGTGGAACACTGATTATTGATTTCTGTTTTTGAAGCAGCCATTTTTAGCTATTGCGGTGGCGTTGTTGGGGTTTTCCAATTAAATTTATTATCGTGGGGAAATTCGACGAAATTAATTCGTTTAATTAAATTAATTAATTAAACTCGTGATTACCTTTCCCCTCAAATATCATCGTGGTTTGACAATAAATAGAAACTGATACTACCGAAAGGTATGAAACGCAAAATTCATTTAACAAACGCGCGATTTTCTAATAAGTTTTGTTGCGATTTTTCAGTTCTTACAGAACTAAGTCCAGTTAGATTCTGGTTTGTGTTTTCAGTTCAGGCTCCAAGATTGCCTACAAATTACTCTTATATCGAATTTAGCACACATGGTTATTCTTTTCGATCGTGATGGATCTCATAGGGGACCGTCTCGATACTAACTCAAATCAAGCCTAAAAATGTCATCGAAATCGCTTCATTGTTTCGCTACTAATTTATGCTACTAAATTTGAACAATTAGCTCTGAAAAACGAATTGGAAGAGAAAATTTTGATCTTGAAGGATTAAGTTTTTCTTGTCGATCCAATCTCGATAGTGAGGAAGCAAAATTCCTCAAAATTCGAAATTTTCAAATATTACGTTCAGATGTTTTTGAACTACTTTAATTTCGTGTCTGTCTTTGGTTAATTATTAGTTCCGAGCACAGGTTCCCGAAGTTATGTCTTTTTTAATGAAATATCCAGTTAGTTCCTGTTCGGTCCCTAATGAATTTCGTAAAGCTCCAACAAATCAACAATATGCTTGTATTGGTCGTGAAAATCAAATCTCGTGTGGAAATACTCATCGATACAGATTTTCTTACAAATTAATTCCACAGGGATCGTTCTCAAACGAAAAACACCCTGAAATCCTGTACAAGCTGAAAAATCTCTCCCCGATTTATACTTGTACTTTCCAATCATCAGATCATACATAAACCAATCGTACGTTAACCAATCAGATCGTACGTAAACCAATCTTTCACAGTGAGAATTGACGTCGCTCATTGTTAATCCAAACTTATAAAAAGCGGAATAGCCCAAGGCAGTGTCTTGGGTCCTTTCCTGTATCTATTGTATACGTCTCCCGTCTCGTCAACTACTGAAATACTTTTAGCTTATAATGAGATCATTAATTTCTTATAGAGATCACAGCATCGAGGAACACCTCAACGGAGTTGTGTGGAGTGCAATCCACATCATCAAGTGCAACCCTTCACCTTCCGAATGAAGTTCGAAAAAAACTGACCATCGACAATATAATCCCTCAACACAACTCAGTACGATAGCAATCCCTCTCCACCAACGACAGATGTTCCTCACGCACATCACTGACCTCATTAGAAACCGAATTCATCAACTGAAACCATTATTGGGTCCTCCATATGACGGTTTGGAAGCTCTTCATGAGGATCAGAAAGCATAACAACAGTGCAACTACCAAAAAAAGAAAAAAAAGCTGCAAATTATTACAAATAGGTTTTTATGTATAGATCACTCGTCTGCAAAGAACACGGCTTTGCTATTGTTACCATCAACATGAAGAAAAACATCTATCGCATTTCGGTCAGCTTTAATTTGAACGGAGATTAGGCCTCTTTTGCGATTCACGCTCGTGTTTCTGATTTATCCAACCCTCAAGTTCTTGTAGGGAGCGAACGGTTTGTCCTACAGGGCTCCGCGTGGTCTCTAATAATTCTAATAATTCAATACTATCTTAAATTGATGGAAGAGCAAATAATACATCAAATTTTTTTGAGTCAGGGCGTTTTCAAAATTTCAGCCCTTATTTTTCAACCCTTAGAAGTGACCTAAAGCAACCACAACTTCTGGGCACATGTGTTAAATTTTAAAGACCGACCTGGTTTGGGGATGGCGAAGAGAACGGCGTAGGCGATGATGAGGTCCGACGGCGACGAAACGTGACCGAACGCCGTCAAATTGGACGCCAGCGCCGAAAAATGGTGGTACGCGATTTGCGGCATCCTTCCTTTTTCCCTCGGTAGAGTGCGTTGAACCCCGAGTCGCTCGCGACCGAACGATTCTGCCGCGATTCTCCCGTGAATGGCGATTTGACCCGGACGACCCCCACGGCGCGTCCACTCAAGGTCGTCCTCCAGTCTCCACAAAGAAGAGATTCTCCGCGCTCCCATTCCTTCTCCGCGGTGTCCATTTTTCTTCTCGCGAGTCGCACCTTAATTGCCCGACATTAATTAATGACTTCTCGCAAATCATTCCAAGGCTCCTGTTCCTGAAAGGATGAACACGAATTCCGTCATTTTCACAGCACATTTTTCTCACCAACTTCCTCTTTCCTGCCTTCCTATTCAGACAAAATCACAGTTCAAACAAGTGATGAAAATAACTCGGGGAAAAACGCTGCATACTCGTATTATTGGATAACGGTTTATTACTTTTGTTCTTTACTTGTTGCACCCACCTACCGTACCGTCGCACAAGGTTAACAATAATGTTTATAGAAAGTAACTACCCACCATCAAATGTACTTAGTGTAGTTGTAAGTATACGTTGATGAATTGAATAATCAGAAATTATTTTGCTTCCTCACTACCGAAGGTATGGAAGCTTTGTATTCGTGAAAGAAGTGAAAAAAAATGTCCTCCAAAATCAAAATTTCCACTTGCTTTTTGCGTTTTAGAGCTTCCCGAACAATTTTGGTTCCGTGTCTGTCTGTCTGTCGGTCTGTCTGTGGTCAATCCTTGTCCCGGGCAAAACTATTCTGCGATTTTGATGAAATTTTCAGGGATTGTGCGGGTTAGGTCCTAGACGGTCCCCTATCAATTTCAGCACCTTCGGACCAATAGGAGCGAGTGCGCATGCGCAAACGTGAATTTCCTGGAACCTCGGTTTCTAATGAACCGATTTTGCTCAAATTTGGAGGTTAGTTAGGGACTAACTTCTAAGAGACACCCTATATGTTTCAATCAAATTGGTCAAGCAATAGCCGCTGCGCATGCGCGAACTTTAAATTTATTGTTACAACCAAAACTCCGCAACTATTCAACCAATTTCGATGAAATTTTCAGGGATTGTGTGGGTTAGGTCCTAGACGGTGGACCGCTAAATGAAATAATAAAATTCTACGTTTAATTTTAAACAAAACTCAAATTACGAGTAGGTATATAACAAATTAATATCCATAATCCTAATACGTACACCTATTATAGTTTTAGTATTGAATAATAATAATCATTATCGTCATAACTTCGTAGTTTTATTTTATACCTACACTCTTTCGTTCTTTTATTTCAGTGGTTTATATACCACAACTATTTACAACACTATTATAAACATTAATACCTGCAACCCTATCCCGCATATTATCGCCAATATTTTGGTATTCAATAACTCTTTGAATCATAATTTTTTCGCCAACTGATTCTATACGTCCATGTTACAATGAGTGAGAAAGCTATACTGCCCACCCAACTTGGCAGACGTTTTTGGTTAATATTTAGTGCAATTTAGAGGGTGACATTGAATTGAGGGCAATAAAAAAACCTATACATGAATCTTGGTAGCTCTCTAATTTTAGAGGCTTAGATTTTGGATGAAATATTCATCAACACAAAGCGTTATTCAACTGTTATTTTATTATTGAATATGTAGTAAACGGAGATTAACCAGTTTAATCTTCCGACTTTCAGCTCTCAAACCCCCCGAGATGGAGTTTAAATTCGTAAATCGCTCTGGTGAAAGACGTTGATTGCTTAACGTCGGTTATCTCTCGCCTGTTTAAGTTTAAACACGTTTCGAATTTTTGGAGAAAGTGGGCCATATTGAACTTGTAGTCAACGCAGATTAACTAGTTTATTCGACCGCTTAACCTGAACCCTCCCCCGAAATGGAGTTTAAACTTGTAAATCGCTCTGGTGAAAGACGTTGATTGCTTAACGTCGGTTATCTCTCGCCTCTTTAAGTTTAAACTCCTTTCGAACTTTTAGTTGAAGTTGGCCATATTGAGTTCGTATCTAACGGAGATTAACTAGTTTATTCGGCCGACTTTCGACCGCTTAAACTAAACCCCCTGAGATAGAGTTTAAACTTGTAAATCGCTCTGGTGAAAGACGTTGATTGCTTAACGTCGGTTATTTCTCGCCTCTTTCAGTTTATATTCGTTCAAATTTTTAGTAAAAATTGGCCACATTGAGTTCGTATTCAACGGAGATTAACTAGTTTATTCGGCTGACTTTCGACCGCTCAACTAAATCCTCTGAGATGGAGTTTAAACTTGTAAATCGCTCTGGTGAAAGACGTTGATTGCTTAACGTCGGTTATCTCTCGCCTCTTTGCGTTTAAACTCCTTTCGAGTTTTAGGTGAAAGTGGACCATATTGAATTTGTAGTTACGGGAAATTAACAAGTTTATTCGGCCGACTTTCTACCGTTCAAACTCGAACCACCATAATGGGCATTAAACTTGTAAATCGCTCTGGTGAAAGACATTGATTGCTTAACATCGGTTATCTTTTGGTTTTAACTCTTTCAAATATTTGGTGAAAGTGGGGTCATATCGAATTTGTAGTTAACGGAGATTAACTAGTTTATTCGGCCGACTTTCGGCTGTTTAAACTCGAACCCCCCAACATGGAGTTTAAATTTGTAAATCGTTCTGGTAAAAGACGTCGGTTATTTCTCGCCTCTTTTGATTTTAACTCGTATCGAATTTCTGTGAAAGTGGGCCTTGTTTAAGCTCGATTTAAACCTTTTATTTTTACTCGTATCTTAGCTCCTGGCGATAGGTAAGAACTGTAGAGGGTGAATCTTGGAACGTATAAAGATACCGTATAAAGATTCGGAACAGGTAAGATGGAGGAAAATGGCGGTTTGACGTCGTCCGATGGTCGCAGAATGTCGTCTTTATGAGGACGCGGGAGTGCCTACGGTGACGGTGTAGCCTATGCGGGGATCGTAAACGCTAAACCAACTCGCGAAGCAT
Organism: Apolygus lucorum; assembly: GCA_009739505.2. Classification (NCBI taxonomy): domain Eukaryota; kingdom Metazoa; phylum Arthropoda; class Insecta; order Hemiptera; family Miridae; genus Apolygus; species Apolygus lucorum. The sequence continues at coordinate 21,863,874 of CM019182.2, read as the reverse complement.
CATAACCCTCCTTTAAGGGCTGCAACGTATAAACGGCCTTGTGAACATCCCGCACCGTGTTTCTCGTGATTAACGGAACGCTTCAACCTTCTGCCGCCGTTAAAAGTGAACGCTTTTGACGTTTAAACGTCACCTCCATTTTCCAGGCGAGAGGGAGCGGGGGATTTGTGGGGCAGTTAAGAGTTAGTGGCGGACAAAGTCGGGCGGAATCTCAATTTTAAACGGAAACGCGGTGAAAGATTACAGACTCCCTCACTTCTCCCGAGATTACCGCCATACTGTAGATTACAGACCACCGCGTCCCGAAAATACACCCTCCTCCACCTTCAAGATGTTTATGTAGATGATCTACCTTCCTTACTTTATTATCAAACTATCATAAAGAACTGAAGGAAAGAAAATTTTGAAACTTGTTGTTAAAGACAATTTTTGCAACTTTAGAACTTATCAATAGTCTCTTAAAATAGTTCTCGAGTTTAAAAGAAATTTACTCAGATTTTTAATTCAAACACGCTTTAAATTAGTCTGACAACAATGAAACTCCAAGGGGCTCTGGATCAGGTTTCTAATACAAATAAACCATTTCGAGAAACGTGAGATACCAGAAAAGTAGGCGCTTTGCCTGGGAGGACTGGTTGGCTCGCCAATGATGCGAAATTATTTATTCAAAAAACCAAAAACCCAAATTGTTACTCATAGGTTTATTATTTTTCTTTATAGATCACCAGTCAGTGAAGAACAAGGCTTTACCATTCATATTCCCTACCATCCAACCATATTTTAATCATTCATATTCATTTTGACATAAAGTACCTACTAACAGAACATTTTTATCCCAAAGGTACGGCTGTCTCGAATTCGGAATTTGATTTTTGGAAGTTCGAGTTTGTTGTCATTAAATTCCATTCGAAGAAACGAAAAACATCGCATTTTGGCTCATTTCCAACAACGAACATTCATGTGCGAATCACACTCGTGTTTCTGACTCACCAGTCCATAGAGATGGGTCGCTCAATAAAGAACCGGATCTTGGAGCCGACTCTTTCAGAAGAGCGAGCGAACCAGGTGTCAGTAAAAATGAACCGCGCCTCTTCGGATCTTTTGAGATCATTGTTGGTAGTGTTATGTGAAGATGGTTTTTCAAAAGAGCGAGTGAACTGCGGATCAGTAAAAATGATCAATGAATCGCGGTTCTTCGATCTTCGAATCTTTTGAGATCCGGTAAACATAAATGAACGGCGTATCTTCGTGTTCGGGAAAATTCGAACTTACTTTCTTCAGCTCACTGTTGCCACCAGGTACAATAATTCAGATAGAAAGTAAGATATAAGTCGATCAAATAGTACAATTTTGCAGAATTGTATATTGTGTTATATTGTGTATATTGTATATTGTGTATACCACTTATGCGTTATTGTATAATGAATGAAAATATCCGGGCAGAACTAAAATCAACCGTCGTGTAATAATTTGCAGCACTACAATAAATAAAGAGCCACTTATCCGTTCAAAATACCCGGCTCTTTTGAGTGAGCGGAGCGCTCAGAGCCGTTCTTCTTGGTGAACCGTTTTGCCCATCTCTACTCGTCCTTCCCTCATAGTAAGGGAGACTCCTTTGCAAGAGAACTGCCAAAATCCTTGTAATGACCAGGGGAAGGATTTGTAGGGCCCACGTATTCTAATTAATTCCACAATAATCGCTTGAAATTGAATAATTTTTACATTTATTATTGTTTATTGCTTTCGAGTCTACCAAGGTAGCGGAAGCTTTGTTTTCACTTTTCAAGGACGAAAAAAAAAGTTCTCCAAAATCAAAATTTTCACTCGCGTTTTGCTTTTCAGATCTTTCTGAACAATTTTGGTCCGTCATGAATTCCTTGTAACGCGCATAACTATACGAAGTTATTGTCCGATTTCTATGAAATTTTCAGGGATTGTGCGGGTTGGTGTGTAGACGGTCCCCTATGAAAATCATCATCCCCGGACTGATAGAAGCGACTGCGCATGCGCCAACGTGATTTCCTTGTAACGGCCATAACTTCTACATTTTTCATCCGATTTCAATGAAATTTTCAGGGATGTTACAGAGTAGTGTTTAGATGATCCCCTATGAAAATCATAGAGAATGGTTTTTCATAGAGGGATGGTCCCCTGTGAGGATCTCAAATCCTATTCATTGCATCACTAGGCCTCAATAGCTCAGAGGGTAGAGTATAGAACAGTCCCCCAGGGGTCCCGGGTTCGATTCCCAGCCTAGGCTAAGTATTTTTTTGATCCAGTCACTTACATCTACTCACTTAATTTTTCATCCGAATTTGATGAAATTTTCTAGGATTGTCCAGATTAGCGTGTAGATGGTCCCCAGTGAAAGGTAGGTACTTAGAGATTGGTGTTTTGAGATCAACTACTATGCATCGGATCATCTATACAATCGGGTTATGGATACGAGGAAGCTATGTGCCACACTCACTTGGCAGACTTTTTTTTATCAATTATCGACTTGTTGGTTTCATTATTTCTAAAAACTCACTATCTTATATTGTTTGGAAAAACTCAAGGTACATCCATTAATAAGATAAATAATTATCCTCATTGGTGAACGTTCGGTCCCACAAAGCTCTGGGTGGTTTCAAAAAATTCTCAAAAACGATCGCTATTTAAAATTAATGAAACTACTAAACCTACTTGTACATTAAAATTCTTCAATCTTCAACGGACGGATTTTCGTTTATTATTTTCAACAATAAACCTTTGGAATCGAGCAAGAAACAAATTTTAAACCACCTCAAAATTTGTTGGTTTACCTTTTTTATTCTATTTTTGGATTTTACTTGCCTTGAAACTTGTACTATCAAATTTCGAGGGGAGTTGAAATTTTTGAATTTTTGAATTGAAAAAAATTTTTTCTTGCTCAATTCCGAAGGTTTATAAAACAATTAAATGTGTTTCAAAACGAAATTCCGTCTATTTGTTTCTAAATTTAATTTATTTATTTCCACGGGTTAGTGGAAGGACTCCAAGGTAATTATCATAACATTAGTACCCACTAGTACCTGCACCAATAGTTACACAATTTCCCTTGTCATGTAAACGTAAAAGCACTCTATAATATGAGAGCCGTTAAAACCGCAATGCGGTCAGGGATATTCCACCTACACGGATATTCTCAGTCCGTGTTCAGAGGGAATTGAAACCCCCTCTCGCCTCATCATTCTTCCATTAATTGGTCATCGGATACCCCCTCGATCGATTCTATAATCATTACACTCCTCTTTCTCGTCTCATTTCACCCTTTTTTCCCCCGCGTTTCATTCTTCTCCTCCCTACGCACTGAATTATGTCGGTCACCTCCGTCGATGTCGTATAAAAGCGATAGCAATTGTTTAACATAACTTTTAGTTTTGTTTCGTTGTTCTCCCACAAAGAGAATCGGCTCTGCTTTGAATTCTTTCCGTATGTTCTATCGGTGATTGCTCTTGATCGAGGAAATTGAGCGTCCGACTGTCTAGGAGCTCAACTAGCACGTTACACCGGATGGCAGGGATGGAACATCGAACGAAAAACATCGATGTCGATGTCGATATTTCTCAGCAACATCGATATCGATGAAACATTGTGTTATGATATGTACTAACTGTGAATTTCGAATAAACTATTAAATGGGAAATTCCCTGTTTGTCTATTTAACTGACTCAAGTTAATTTTGACCTAGTTTGAATTTACAGAATGTGAATTTAATAAAAGGATAAATAGATTATTTTGGTTCTGGTCTGTATATAAACCAGCTTGTTGATATTTGTGGTTTTTGTCCTTTAAAAAACGGGTTACCGAAGGGAAGGCAAAGGCTTCTGGTCTGTGTAGAATTCAGGAGACGAGTTTGTTGTTAAGGCTACATGTCGCGAGTTCAGTTGTGAAATTTGCCACCACGTGGCAGCACCAAATTGAAGAAAATTTCCCTTCCCCCCCCAGCCTGTGATCGCCCCCCTCGCCGCCGCTCCATATCGTAGAATCGAGATCCGACGGCTACGATCGAGTTTTAAAAAAATCCTCAAACAGATTCGTATTCTGATATAGGTTCTGCAAGTGACAATAAGAACACTTTTTGAAAATGTTCAAAATTTGGGGAAATTTTTGTTGGAGCAGTGTGCAAAAAATTTTTGCACACTTTCTAAACCAACACCCGCAATTCTATCGTAATATTGAAGAGAAATCCGTTTGCGGAATTAAAATATCTCGATCCGTGCTCAAATGAGGAGTAAACGAAATTTGGCCCCGGTGGTGCTGCCATCTCTTATCTCAGATCTCACTAAAACCTCGTGATATTTAGCTTTAAGTTTTAAATCTTGAGCTGAAAGGTGCTGAGGAGATAGAGAATAATACGCTTGTTAGATTCTATAGACGGAATGCCTTGGTGGGGCTCCGACAAGGGTATTTATAGCCAACCTCTTTTCATGTCCAAGTACCGATTTTCCGGTTGGAAAATGGCCGTTAAAAATGGATGGTCCCCTTGTCGGAGTCGCACCGGTGTGTGAAGGTGTATTTATTTAATAATTCCTTTAATTGGAGGCCCGAAACATCGTATGAACGACATCAATATCGATAATATCGCAAGGTAAAACATCGATATTTTTCGAAAGCGGGAAATATTCTCACTTGTCAACGAAATAAAAACAAGGAAGGAACTCTAAAGAAGCTGCCTTTTCTCCATTCATTGGAAAAGAAAGCTTCCTTTGAAATTTTAACACAGAATGTGTTTTTGCGATGACCTACCGAAAAAAAATCGTCACGAAAAAGGGACCGAAAAAACCGTTACGCGCCTTTTATAATGATTTTCACGTGCAACCAAGCCGTTGGTAAGGAAATAGAACTCCCGCAGTGTTCATTGCACAGAAATTGTTCACCATTCGTTGGAAAGCTCTCAATTTATATAGTATTTTTCTTGTAGTTACATATTTATTTATATAACATTTATAGGGTTTTTGGACCAAATTAAATGTCTAACAATTATTTATTTTATTATTGCCAAAGACTCCACATTTATTATTGTTGTTTTTTATTCAACGGATGACTAGCATCGCAAAAACTCATTCTGTGTTCCTATGATTTCATACAGAGTATGGAAAAAGAAATAAACCGGGGGGTGCAGGGGGGCGGAGCCCCCCGCCGAGGCGCAAAGCGCCGAGTTTTTTACTGGATAACCTACTCCATTATAATTTGTTTCATTTCGTGATGAATTTTTCCGTTTCTTCATACTCTTCATTTTGATATTTCATTCCTTCGCCATTTCAATTATTCTTTCAAGCATGAAGAGAGAATTTCATGCAACAATTTTGATTTATATTGTTTTACAAAATGATGATTAGGAGGTGCTCTTGTTATTCCAAGTAAATACAATCAAGTAATTCGGTCTGGAGTTGGGATTTTTTTCTGGTTTCCTAGCAGTACTTCGTAGTTCAAATTTATCGAGCAACGTTATCAGACCAACTGCTCGACATATCGACAAAATCAGCCCCAATCATCGATATAATCGAAAAATCGATGTCTTGAACATCGGTGTTTTACATTCGATGTTTTTGATATATATCAAAAACATCGAATGTAAAACACCGATGTTCAAGACATCGATTTTTCGATATTATCGATATAAATGTCCGGACTACCAGATGGAAAGGATTTCGTAATACAATGCTATTTTTTTCATGAAAGTGGTTATGCAGTTTTACAGGATTGTAGTCTCATGGATTCGTTGGTTGCAATCTCGCTGGATTTTGGTCTTTTGAATATAGTCTCGTCGGGTTGCAGTTTTGCGGATTTGTCGTGTCTACTACGTTCATTATACGTACAGTATACGTTCATTGTCGTCTCATAGGATTTTAGTATCGCTGAAATTGTAGCCTCGCGAAATTGCAATCTTCGTATTTATAGTCTTAATGGTTTGTAGTCTCCCGGATTTACAGTCCCACCATATTGCAGTTTCATTCCATTGCCCTCAAGGTTTCTTCGGTACGTAGACTCCAATTGGGGTGTGGTTGTCCCTCGAAACTTTCGATTGCCCAGTCAATTCTATGGTAAAAGTTAGAGGTTTACATAGAGCCGAACATTTAAATCTTCAAGAAATTAAAAACAGGATAACATTAAAATATGTAAACTGGATTCTTAACCCAGTTTACAATATTGGTTTAATTATTATTAAAAGTGCAACCTTCGCAGATGGGCAATTTGTTTAGAGAAATTTAAACCGTTGTATAATAATGTGCAGCAGTGTTTGCCGCCTTACGGAATAATCATTTTCATTTTATATCTATGAAAGAAAAGAGTTCACTGATGGATTGAATCACCCAGTGGATGCCTTCCAATCGTGAAAACGTGTAACGTGGACTCTCAGACCAACTAGTTTCATGGGAAACAGGCGGAAGATGAGGTGACGGGTCGACGTCGAGCGGATGTGGGACTCACACAAGCACAAGCACACTCTGACGGCTACTTTCGTCATCACAAGTCGCCGTTCCCCACACTCCCTCCTCTGAGGGAACCGTCTCCCAGTACAAAAGAGAGTCGACTCGACAGAAGAAAAACTACTTTTCCTATGTTCCTCTTGTCCGCTCTGAAAGACCTCCAGTTCTGCTTCTGACGTGATATTTTTTTGCACGGCCGCCGACTTTGATTCCGTCGACTCAGATCACTGTTATGATCGGTCATTCGACGGCTGAGAGTCCGTTCTGAAAGGAAATTCGACGATGTTGTTGTTCAAAGAACTTTCGCTCCCCGGCAAGATGAATCTTCCCGAATGAAGAGAAGAAGGGTACGAAAATAATTATTATTTTGAAAAGAAAGATGTTTTATAAGTAATTTCGTCTGACGAATTGGGTGGGCTAAAAATAACACGAACCTACAAAAATAGTTGGTTCATTAAATATTTTCACTATGTGCTCCATAGAGCTCGCTGTACTTATAAGAAGGATTCTTCCCTAAAGGATGGAAGCAATCTTCTTCACACTTCGAAAAAGATAACCTTTCGCAAACTGATAACTACGAGGGTAATCTAGAAAGTGAAAGGTTTACAACATTCTTTAAAATTAAAAAATACTTGTTATAAAATCTACGGAAAAAAAGGGATTTCAAAAATATAAATACCATGAAAAAGTACAAAAGAAATGCGTGATAAATCGAGAGCTTTCCAACGAATGGTGAACGATTTTTCTACGAACGCAAATCACGAACGAGGCCTTAGATAACGGGACAAAAGGCAATACTATCACACCTAAATTCATGTATACAGTCGCGATTTAGTAAAAAAATCATTGAATTGAGCCAAAGCCGAGTACCAGTATCAGGCATCGTTGTGTACCGGCATCAGACATCCCTGTCTGATACTGGGTTTCATGACTGGGGTGGTTATATGTATAAGTGGGTGGTTATATGTATAAGTTAAACGCTGCAAATTATTACAAAATGGTTTATTAATTTTCTATATAGATCACTCGTCTGCAAAGCCACCAACCATCCAACATGAAGAAAAACATCGATCGTATTTCGGTCAGCTATAATTTGAACGGAGATTAGGCCTCTTTCGCGATTCACACTCATGTTTCTGATTTATCGTACGTAAAACCCTCAAATTCTCGTAGGGAGCGAACGGTTTGTCCTACATAGCTCCGTGTAGTCTCAAATTTTTTAAAAATTCTATGGAATCTTAAATTGAAGGAAATACAATACCTTTATACCAAAATTTTTTGAGTTAGGACGATTTCAAAATTCATTTTGGAACCCTTAGACGTAACCTACAATGACCAAAATTTCTGGGGCACAACTAGACCCCAAATGGAGCCTACATACCAAATTTCATCAAAATCGGTCTATGCTAAGTGGGGAAAGTGCTGCGTACGGCGTATGGTGGGCGGACGGCCAAATTTTTATTCGATTTTTGGATTCTAGGTACTTGCCTTGAAACGTAAACCATCTAATTTTGAGGGGGTGTCAAAAAAAAATTTTCTTGGTCGATTCCAAAGGTTCATTATTGAAAATAATAAACCAGAAGTGTGAGCTTCAAGTCTTCAACATTAAAAATATACTATTAATATACGATTTGTCTAAATTACCAGTATCAGACACCCCCTGTCTGATACTGAAAATGGCCCCATTTGGAACCCAGTATCAGACATCCTCGGAATTCGGTAATAGTATTGTCATTCCGAACAAAATTTTGCAACCTATCAATACTGCAGGACGCTAATATATAAATAAAGCAAAACAATTTTAATGAGAAAAAAATCAGGCAAACAGGAAAAAGCTGGTCACTTCTTGGCCACATTGTTTGCTAACCTCGCCGTTGGAGAACTGATGAGGAAGTGTCCTACGATAACCGTCTCCAAAACTGCAATAATCTTTTCTGAGCCCTTAGTTTCACAACAGTCCACTAGAACGATCTGCTTGTACCAAATGACCCGTGGAAAAGGCCTGAAAACCGTTGGGAACTCTTATTTTGTTGATTTGAAGTTGAAAGTGTCTGATAATGGACCCGCGTCTGAAACTTTTTGCCTTCACCCTACCTATTTTGTAACGAATTGAGCTAGGACGGCGCGGTTGGTGGCATTCTGTTTCACTTCATAATTATGCACTTTCTTATAATTTTTTTGTCACCCTTAGTCGTATTCATCCAAGTGTTCCAAAACGGATTTTAATGAGAAAAAAATCTAAATTTTGTATGGTAAATATGTTGAGTCCATCAAAATACCTTCATTTCTTTAAAAATTCGCTAATGTCGTAATTTATAAATGAATGACGAAGCTCTGAAATTTCTATAGAACTTGTAAAAAGATTCTTCATTTACTTTTACTTGTTTTTAGAAATGTTTTAACGAAGAGAGAATGAAAAATAAAGATGCCTTTTATCCTCCGACTAATAAAATGAAAATTGTTATTATCTGCAACAAGAGAGAAATGATGTTAAGGGGATAAAATAAGAGAGTAACCGACGTAAAAATGTACCTGATTATTTATGAAGTTTAATCCTGCAAGTGGAGTCCTCGTGTTTCCCTGGAAATCGATTTCGGTGATGGACGAAAAAACGAGGTAAAAAATATATTCCATGATTAAACATTTCCCTTCGGAACCCAATTAAGGTGGTTGATACGAAAGTCGGTTTGCTTACAGGGCGATACGTCCCGCTTTTTCTAACACCATTAGTATTCCCAAGGGGGAAAGTGGCCTGATAGCGCGGCACGTAGCCCCTTGAATCCTTTCTGATTAGTGAAACCCTCTCGTTTTTCTGACTCTAACCTCTCCTCTTCCTCTTCAACTATACCCCTTCCAATACCTCCCCTATCCACTCTATATTACCTTCTCCTGGTATCGCGTTTCCTTCCCTTCTTTCCTCGTATCGTCGCTTCTTTCGTTCGCTGAAGCTCCGACGAGCTCTCTAAGTCGCTATCGGGTAACGAGCTATCTGGAGACATCCTGATATTTATGCAGTCGCGTACGAAAACCCGCGAAAACCGGGAAGTGCAATAAATCCCTGTTCCGAATCTCTCCGTGGACGAGTGTATCTCATGTGACTCGGGGCTTTAGCGGTAACTCATACTCACATCCACTTACAAGCCCAGAACCAGATATGATTATTGTTTAAGTACCTTATTCGAGAATCCGTCGTAACCAGCAAGTCGAGTACAAGAGGCGAGCGCTTTTGATGTAAGGATATTGTACAGAAATCCGCGGTTGAGTAGCGGCAGGCACTATATTTCTAACACATTAACAACCTAACTTATTTTAACACATCGAGTCTAAAATTCTAAATAAGACAACCAGTTTTTCAGTAAACGTGACTATCAATAACTCCTAATTATGTCATCAAGTGACCAGGTCGTCACACTACCCCCCTCCCCCTCTTTCTCTTCCATTCTTCTCCAAGATCAGAGGTCCTTCACTGGCATAACATCTGCTCTTGCGAGTCGATTTGAGCGGAGACACCTCTCAATCCGAACTTCAAAAAGGACATCATTTTTCTTTTAAGTGATGATCCAGGGTCCAGTACATTGGTGGTGGAACCTTCGGGCATTTTCCTACTGTCCACTTAGTGTCGTAAACCCACACCCAATCATCTTTGTCAAATGAGGTTGCTTGGCATTTCGGTCAAACCTTCCTTTCTGCCTTCGCATCTGAAATCTCGTGGTGTCGCATGCAAGTTCCCGAACTTCTGTCAAATCCTGACGTACCTTGAATGCGTACCGTGTGGTGAATTTGGGGTTCAGTTGGTACTGTGCGAAACAACTCCTCAGGTAAGTAAAGGTCTCTTCCAAAAACCAGGTGGGCTGGTGAGAATCCTGTTGTATTATGGGGAGCTGATCTGAATGTCAACATGAACAAAGACAACTTTTCGTCCCAATCGTCCTGCTTCTTATTTACGAATATTGCCAAAAATTTCGTTAGTGTTCGATTAAGTCTCTCTACAAGGCCGCTTGATTGTGGATGCAGTGGAGTTGACCTGGTTCAGGGCATTCCTAACAAGGTACTTACTTCTTGGAGCAAGCGAGATTCAAAATTTTGTCCCTGATCCGTGTGGATCTCGTGCGGAACCCCATGTCGGCTGAAAACTTGTTCCAGCTAATGTTGTAGCTACTGTTTGTGCCTCTCGATTTGATATGGCCATAACATCCGGCCACTTCGTAAAATAGTCGGCAACACTAAGAACATACCGATTCCCTCTTGTTGTGCGAGGGAAAGGCCCTAGAATGTCGACACCATGCATCCACGTTCAAAGGGTCCCTCCACCATACATTGTTGAAGTGGAGCTTGATGTAATGGCTCAAGGCTTTTAACTGCCTTGCACCATGCCTTTACATCTGATGCCATATCCAGGTCAGTAGTACTTTTGCCGAATCTTCCCCAGAGTTTTGAAGAATCCAAAATGTCCCCCTGTGGGGCTACTATGGCATTGCTGTAGGACTGCAGATACTCCTTTGTCAGGAACTCAAGCCTGCCAATGAAACCTCGTTCCTGAACCCTTCCACCTATGGTACAGTTTATCGTTAATTACTTGCAGAGAGTCCCATCATGCAACTAGCTGACGAACTCTTGGATCAAGTCATGCTAGCTCTGGAGGTTTGGGCTTGACCCCTCCAAGAAGTCTCCCCTTCACCCACTCAATATCCTTGTCAAGCCAATAAGCCTTGTCAGCAGGCCGTAGAGAAACCGTTCACCTCCTGTACTCGACTTGCTTTTACGACGCATTCTGCAATAAGGTACCTATGTAAACAATAATTGTGTTCCTATAACTAGCTGAACAAACACCTGACATCTAATACCAGATAAGACTGTTAAAATATGGTATAGGAGGCTTTTAACAGTCTTATCTGGTATTAGATGTCTGGTGTTTGTTCAGCTAGTTATAAGAACGCAATTATTGTTTACATAGGTACCTTATTGGAGAATGCGTCGTAAAAGCAAGTCGAGTACAGGAGGTGAACGGTTTCTCTACGGCCTGCTGACAAGGCTTATTAGTATAGGCTTATTGGAATATTATACCACGTTGTCTCTGTTTACAAGCCTGTAAGCATGCGACCACTGTGATCCCCAAACCGGGAAATCCTGAGCACGACCATTAATCCTGTAATCCTATGATGTTTGAGCGTTTAATCTTTCCACTCATTACGAAATGTAGGTACTGATGGTCTAATCCTTCACCAGTTTGGATTTAGAGAGAAACTTTGGTTCCCTTTACAACTGCAACGTTCAACGACTCGTAAACTAATTAGAAACTTGGTCGAACCGCCTTCTTTGACGCTGAAGAAAAATTTGATCCGCTCTGGCACAAAAGCCTCTTGGCCAAACTCAATTGCCAACTCAACTACGACTTATGTACGCTGCTAAAAAGCTTCGACAGATCGTACCTTCCGATCCAAAACCTGTTCTCGTCTATCAAAGGAATCCAAGCAGGTGTGCCTTAAGACATCTAATTATTCGTATTATCTTCTGCCACGACTTTCCCTTGGTTTTTCCTCCATGTATGCAGACAATCTGATTTATGTCGTAGCCAATGTAAGCTTCAAGCTGCAAGCCAGAAAAACGGCTTCTGCAAAATTACAGGCGTCTGTGGATCTTCTCGAGGAATGGTGCTCAAAATGGTGGCTTAAAATTAATCCCAATTGCGAAGAAGTAGCTGATCACAAACATGTTGCAACCTCAACCCTCCGGTGTTACAAGGTCTACAGCCCTTCAACGTCCAACTACTGATGCTTCTCAGTAACGGCTGCCCTCAATGTTTGAATGAAACATAATTTTGTGTAAAATAAACTTCAAATCAATTCAGTTATTTTAAATTTTTTGATTTTGTTTTCGAGCATTTGGCAAGCACCGTCTTTCAGATCTTTGAGAGACATTCTCGGCGTATAACATAATTATAGCTTTTACGATCGTTGAAATTAAACTTCATTAAGGTATAATTCCTTGTTATGGTATTAAAACAATTACACATTACTTTTGAAAAAAAAAAAACAAAAAAAACCATATAGCCACCTACAGAAAATGCGAAAAGTCCGGTGAGCGCGAGGGGCATTCATTAGTGAGGTGTACATTGTTCTACTGCTACGAATTATTGTGGGTAAATTAAAATAAATACTCATATTCCACTTAGAGAATAATAGCTCCTTGCAAACGTTGTTAATTATTTTAGGCATTGTTTGTGAGGATAATTATTCGTCGAATGGCACCCGACTGGAAATCAATTCCCGAACTCATTTCCACATCCGTTCACCCTTCGTTTCTCGGATATTCACGGGTTTGGTGTAGAAGCCGTATCGCGTAGAAAAACGAGGACGCGAAATACGCGTTTTTGACTGACGTTCAATTCAGCGGAGGATCCTTGGAAAAAGCCGACGTTCGTCAGAGCTGACTGGGGAGAGGTCTTGTGCAGACAGTAATCCCGCTGTTGACACAAATAACAAGACGGGAAGTTGGAAGGAAGGAATATTACCTACAGCGGTCTTACTGTTTACACAAGGCATTCAAAAGAGAAGCGAAATAAAAGTGAAGCTTCAAGAACAGGCATGGGAGGCGTAAACTTTACAAGGCAACGTATGTTGTCGTAGTAGGTACCACTGGGAGTATGTTCGTTGTATTGGTAGGTACGTACTAAAGTACTTAAGTGAGTACCCATGAACCTGAAACATTGTGGCTCCTCTTCGGTGATTCGTATGCAAGGAAACAATTTCATAACATCATTCAAGGGTTTATACGACAACATTTTCCTCCGGAAAGCCTTTCACTTCCTTACTTTTTAGGACGTCCCACAATAAGACTTGGGCGTCCTTATGCGATTATATTGTGGTAAAGTTGGACAACAATAAACAGAAAAAAACCACACACTAATCCGTTTTAGACCATTCTGATTCCAAATCCACAAAAATATCACAGGTGTATGTCTGTCTCTGTGTGTGACAAAATCCCAGGCCAAGGCCTTAATTTTCAACCGATTTTTCTTCAACGCGGAAAACTATCTAGTTCTGCACTTCGTCACCGGAATTTCGAATTTTGCCTTCTGAAGGGGGGTTAATACTCTTAAAAACGTGCGTTTTCGGGCATAATCTTGTGTTCTTTCCCCAGGCCTCAATTTCCAACCGATTTGCGTTTCTTTTTTTTATTCGACTCTGAAATCTTCCGAATCGCACACTGTTTCACCAGAGTATCAAAATTAACTTGGGAAGGGGCTAGTAGGGGGATAATATTCACAAAATACCCGATTTTTCAATACATCGGTTCCTCCATAGCTTACTAAATTGTTGCCAAACTTTGAAATTGAGGGAAAATTCTCATTATACCTTCGGATTTTCAGGAATTATTCTCTGTGCCACCATGGCACTAATAGTGGTGCCACCATGGTGCCAGGGTACTATAAACCGCATGTTTCGTGGGTTTTTTTGTATTTCACTTTGAATATGGATGTGAACTTCGACGGACTGCCTACCAAAACTAATAGATAAAGTCTTTCGTCGTAAATTTCAACGTTACGACGTATTACCGCTTCGGTGCCAGACCGGCACCGTTGATTTGGGAGGGGGGATGTAAATTCGAATTTGCATATTGGGTATCGTAGTTCATGTATTTTAAAATGCTCTTCAAATTCGAAGCTCCCATGCCGCTAGAAATGTTATGGTGGATAATGGTGGGGGGAGGAGGGGGGACTATTTCTTTCCTAAAATACTAAATAATTTACATCGAGTTTAGTGCTTACCAACTGGTTTAAATCGACCTAATGCTTGTCCAATGGGATGTCCACTGGAATACATGCATTACTCAACAATATGTATTCATTTACCTACGTCATATTCGTCAGCAAGTCGAAGGATGTTCTATGAAATAAAATATTTCTCTTCCATTTTGCATTTCGCTGCTTTCTTGTTCTAATCTGTGTGTTTGACGAAGTACTAATTTTATGAAATGTTCATGGTTTGTTGGACCAACCGTTCGCTTTCTTTCAAAAATATTCTTCAAAATGCTGTGAAATCATCTTCAACTTATCTCCCTGCTCAATCGCATGCAGTGATGGTCCCAAAACTTTGCATGGCGCTGTAAATGATATACTTGGACTGTTGTGTCCTTAAATTTTCATCACCATGAAACATGTCCATATTTTTAATGGTTAACGTTTTCCATCACATTGGCGGTTGATACAGGGCAATTGTATCCTTTGATTCGCTAGGTGCACTGCAAGCAATAAGAAGAAAAATCAGTGCTCAATCTCTAGTTATGAATTCTGATGAGCTGACAGCGCCTCAAGTGTCAAGGTGTGTGTTGTGATGTGCTGGACCCACAGTCACATTGGAGTCACTGGCAACGAAACAGTGGACGAAAGTGCGAGGTAATCTTTGGTCAGACTTGTGCCCACAATTAAGTCCGCAGTTTGGGAACTCTTGTCTAAGTGTAGCTTCATGGAATACCAAAAGCAGTAGAAAATTTAAATGTGTCTCCACCTGTTCTCCTTGAAGTAGAACTCGCGCTTTTCTGGACATACCTGTTGCACATTCGAGAAAGGAAGGAGTCATATTTATCACCTCTAATATTAGGTCAGGTCCAATACAGAACTAACCTTTAGGTGAGTGATTGACCCGTCTCTGTATCGGCACATCAGATCTATGTAGCATGTCTTCCTGGTAGAAAACTATCAAATTCTCTAGGCCAGGCTTGTAGGCCGCCACTTGTAGTTCTGATTAATTTCACAACCTAAAATTTATTGATCGTTCAGAACACTGTGTGATCTCATTCGTTTCTTTAAAAAATTGTATCTATTTTAGGTGAATGAGGACAATACCTTGATACCGAAAGTTTTGGAGCTTGGGCGTTTTGGAAATTCCACTCCTCACTTTTCTTCCCTTGTAAGTGACTGACCGTTGCCAAAATCTTTGTGGAACGACTAGATCTCTAGTGGAGCCCGTATACCAAATTTCATAAAATCGATCCCAGGAACCTAGGGATAGAATATTTGAATTCGACAATGCTTTATTTAAAAAAATACAAATCATTGCTAGGTACAAAGAAAGACATTTTACGGCTGTAGCATCGAGCTATGAGCCGGGGTTCGGATTTTCCTCCTTTTAAAAATTGCACAATACAACATAAAAATAGCGATAACACATTCATATATAACATGAAACAAACTAGAGAGTTAATTCTGATATTAATCACAATTAGACTTTTATTCTATCTTTCTAAAAATTCCTCTACTCTCAACAATTGCCTGTATTTCAACCATAATTGGACCATGGTGTCAATATTGTCACCGAAAACATCTTAGGAATTCCACAGCTGTCCCAAGGTGTCGCCAGACTAACTAGATTAAAATTGCAATTTAAAAATTAATGGACAGAGCTGAATTGTTTGAACCATTTTTTAAGTTATTAAAAAAAAAGATGTGAAAAAAATTTTGAATTTTTTTCATCGATTTCTTAGGATTTTAATCATAACTCTATTTTGAGACTTCAAATAGCCCACAAAAAATTCCGCTGTCCATTAAATTAAAATTGCAATTTAATTCTGGTTACTCCAGTGACACTTTGGGACAGCTGTGGAATTCCTAAGAAGTTTTCGGTGACAATAGTGACACCATGGTCCAATTATGGTTAACGCCCTTACAATGTACCAGCCAAGGGCCAGCCAGTTTTTCCGAGAGCCGATCTGAGCTTTACGAATTCCACTTGAAATTTGACAACGACCTAAAAAGTGCAGCACCGTCTCATTATCTTCCGAATTACATAGAGGACATCATAATATGATGAATACATTATGAATATATGATGACATATAATATGAATATATTATATACATATACGATCCGTGATCCACGGTTTATAATTTTTAATTTAACATTTCGCAACTAGTTCTACAAATATTTCTAACAGCAAGATGGCTAACATTAACTTCTATTACATACTTCGGTTGACCTAAATGTTGGTAAATTGTATAGAATCGGGCTGCAGATGCTCTTACTTAAGGAACCTAGGGTTAGTGTCGTGTACGTCGGACGGAAGGACATGTTTTTATTCGATTTCTGGATTCTAGAAGCTTCAAAAGAAAGCTTTTTGAGGAAGGGTTAACATTCATTTTTATCTTTCTCGATTCCAAAGTTTCTTTAATGAAATAAACCTAAATAATGGCACGATTTTGATTGCCATTTCAAGGATAGTGGGGGTTTGTTTCGAACGGTAAATTCGTGAACTATCATTCTTTCTACCCAAGGCTCTCCTCCTTTTTTTAGACTTTCGTGGAATGGTTTGCTTAAAAAATTTATAACGTTGGAAGAACAAAACGCCAAAATCCTTTTACCTCCAAACAAAAGTTTGACACCGTATTTGCGTCCTTTTTCAACAACATTGTAATTCACCACTCATTGTCGTTCATTATCATAATTTATAATTCATGAGTTCTGGAAAATGTTTTGTAAACCAGACGGAGAGTTTTGCTTTGTTACAGTTTCTGGAGAATATTGTGTCAACCAGCTCAGAATGAAATGAATCACCCTTTGTTTACTTTTAGCGAATATTTGAAAAAAATGAAGCTATCGCAATTGAACCAAAATTTTTAGTGTGGACTTTAAAAAAAGTTGTTCCATTGAACTTCGTTTTGCATCATTCTAAACCGATTCCAATAATTATACATTATGTTTTTGTGTGTTTATGTCACTCTGAACGATAACTTGAGTAATTGTTTCCCGAAAATTCCAAGTTTTTGAAAAAATTTTCATAATAACCGAAAAGACGAGTTAGTTAGTCAGGAATTTTAGATTAAGGTTCAAATGTCAAAAAATAGGCCAAAAAACGGACAAAATAGTTAGTTAATAAATATTTGGATTCGCCTCTAAATTTCTGATATACCTAAATACAATTTCAGAAATTGTCAAAAATTGTAAATATAAAACAATTTGTATACATAATGAAAACCATTCGTTGTGACTCAAAAATTCAATAGCCGACTGAGTACTCTACGAGTGAATATGAACTCCTAGCTTCCTTCAATACTTACACTTTGCATGCAGTATGTTGGTTTGGTATGCTGAAAATCGAAGGAAAAAATATAAATGTGGTTTGTGGGTTGTGGTTATGAGCTCAAGCTGGCAAGGAGAGCATGAATATGGACTGCTAAATAATGTTAAAACATACTGTGCGCATACGGTAGGTGTTTTGGTATGCTGAAAATTGGAAACGAGATTTTCTTTTAAATTTTCAACTAAGGATTTGACTGTATAATTTTTGTGTTATATGCTACACCCACAAGGCTCTTACTTCTCACCGTATTTCTCTGAAGTTCCGTCCCCTGTACGTATAAGAGTTTCAAACAAAATGACAATACTGCAATGGACTCACAATTTCTAGCCTCTCGGCAAAATCATTTTTTCTAATGAAATTATTAAAAGCTTATTTTTGACTCTAAATTAATTATCTATATTTTACCCACCAAAACCGTATTTGTGATCTATCATATTTGTGATCGCTTGTTACCTCAATCATCATACATATAACTGACTTAGTAGTTAACTAAGTTTTGAAATAATGAACACTATGTGCTGGTGGTATATATAAAACTTGTCTAAAAGAAATTGCCAACACTATTGTTTTTTTTTTTCTTAACTATAGCTTTAGCTGAAAGATTTCTATGAAATTTTTCTCATTAGCTCATACTTATTTCTGTATAATATACAGGATGTTGAACGGCGATATTATGAAATAATATTAAACCGGAAGCTTCTAGCTCTGGACCGCTTACTGAAGAACCAGATTCGATGTCTGTGTATAATTTTTTATGAAAAGAAAGCAATTAGAGTAACCTATATGCAAAGCGGGATTTTCGGATCACATCAAACACCTGTTTGTAACAATGAGAATAATGACAGTTGTAAGTCTCTACATCTTTGTTTCATGCTGCTATGCATATAAAAAGAAATGCAATATCAACCCAAGAAAGCACTCACTCACTTCAAACAAGAAGAAGAAAAGATAAAAGTATACCACTCTGCAGGCTCTCTATTGCTCAAATACAATATAAGTACACATCCATCAAGATATTCTACAAGCTGCTACTCGAAGTTCGTGAACTTTCCAATGAGATGTCTGAAAACACACTTAAGTCTTTCTTGACAGAAACACCTTATTACAACCTGGAAGAGTCTTATACATGCGACTCAAGTAATATCAAGAAATAATAATGTATAATGAATTGAGAGTAATTTAAATGTAGTTGTTCTAGAGATTAATATTAGATTTTTGTTTTTAATTTTCAATAATGAATCTACCATGAAAAAAAAACTGATTACCCCCTCAAAATTTGTTGGTTTACGTTTCAAGTTATATGGAATCCGAAAATCCCCGACAAAAAATCCACGCCACTTTCCTTAGTTCCCATTCATCGATTTTGATGAAATGTGGAATATGGGTTCCATTTGGGGTCTAGTTGTGCCCTGAAGCTTTTGGTTGATGTTAGTCACTTCTAAGGGGTGAAAAATAAGGGTTGGAATTTTCAAAACGCCCTAGCTCGAAAAATTTCGATATTAAGGTATTGTTTTTCCATCAATTGAAGATAGTATTGCATTTTTAGAATCGAATGAGACTCTGTAGGACCAACCGTTCGCTTCCTATGATAACTTGACGGTTGGAGTTACGATGAATCAGAAACACAAGCGTAGATCACAAAGGAGGCCTAATCTCCGTTCAATTTTTAAATGAAAAAAATGCGATCGCCGTTCGTTTTTTCGAGTTGTACTCAGTTTTGCGTCCTAAACAACCAGCAATCAAATTTCGTCAAGAAGGCACCCACAACTCTCTGTTTCTTCCTAATGAATGCGTCTTTATTTCTGTAAAATAAACTTGATTGTGAAGTAGGTAGGTATCATGACAATGACAAAGCTGTGTTCTTTGCAGACGAGTGATCTATATAGAAAAATAATAAACCTTTGTGTAATAATTTGTAGCGTTTTATGTTCTCAAACAGCCGAGGAAAATTAATAAAAGTACTCGTGATCGGTAAGATTTTGTAGTGGAATAGAATGCTTGGATGCTCCTCCTATTATGCGATTATTATTGTTGTACTGTACGACGCATTATCCTCAAAGGATTCTGAATAAAGTTGATGATTATTATTATTTTAATTTATTCGTTTTAAAGAAATAACTCATCAAGGTCTATTGAATAAGGTGAGCCGGATATTCCAATATTGAATTCTTTATTTTGACAATATGTAATGTGGTACAACAAACGCGTAATCACCTACAAATAATGGAGAAGCAGATGAATTGGACGTGGTATTGTCAATGAGCGGTCGATGTATTGTCATCCGCCTGTTGTAGAGTTGACACTTCAATTGCGGCTTTTGTTCGATCCTGGGAAGCCATCGGAGCAGGAGTTTCCCCACGTTGGACCGAAGATATGAAGTATTCAAGAACTCGCTTCATCGTTGGGGAGCAGCCCCGATCGTCGATAGCTGTTTAGTAGGCCAATCTAGTGGGCCTTCACGCAGCGGAGGTTTGAAAGGGGTAAATGGGTTTCAAATTATCAATGGTCGCGAAATTAGAGGTTGGAAATAGGGGTTTCGGGCGAGGCCGGATGATAGCTTCCAGAGCGGTAAAACGTCAATGTGACCCATCGGGAAAATTGAATAAACGATAGCAGTTACCAACGACCCCATAAAATATTTATATTTTTACCTCATAATTTGGTATGGTCAATATTAACTCTACACGGTAAATTAACGAGGAGGTCTGTTTACATTGTTCGGTTAATAATCCATTGATAAATGCTCAATACACAAGAGTAAAACTTTGAGTGACCTCACAATGAATAACATGGATAACACAGCTTTACAAAGTTGAGTAATTTAATGAACGCAGCACTCTGAACAAATTGAACCGTATTACTTACCTCAAGTTGAATCCACGCGCTCTAATAATTTGCACCAACTTGATTGCACGAGCCGGTTTGTACAAACTGAACAGGCCCACCACTCTTGAAAATTTCAACCCTTGTTTTGCATCCCTTAAAAGTTTAATAATTTGCAGCGTTTTTTTCCGTTCGAAAAAAGTTCTTTCTTTTCCATGAAACTCAAAATTATCAATAAATAAATAATTAATGTAATCCAAGAAGAGTGGATTATGATTTAAATATATTTGAATTAGAGATAGGAGTTACCAGCAGTGGCGCCTCCTCCAGGCAAACATAGCAAACACTGTTTGCCTTACTAAAAATAAGCAAAATGAATAAATTAATTTTTGTTGAGATGCTCCTATATTCCCATTTTTTTGCAAGTAATATAATAGCCAATTTTGGAAAATTTTAATACAATTTAGGGACTTTTTCATTATTACCAAGTAAATTAGATGAAATAGGAAAATGGAATATAAAAGTACGTATTTTGCCTTGGAGACTAGCCCTCAACACACCAGAGACTTGGAGAGGTCGGTTATGTAGACGATTGCGGATGATAAGATACTAGCGCGGGGCAAAGCGATGTAATGCAAGCAGTTCAAAAAAATGAATTTTTCGAGACTGTTTAGAGTGAGAGGAAAACTTAGTTTTTTCGCCACCGCAAATAGCGGCTGCCTGGCGCTGACTCGTGTCCCGTTCCCGATTTTACTGTTCATTTCACTGTACCTAATCGTTTTTCTTGTTGATAGGTACCTACTTGGAAATAATTGCATATTGTAGAAAGGAGGTTTAATATCATATGAGGTTTAATTTCAGAGTCTCCCTTTTTTGGTTTATTATTTCAAGAAAAAAATGTTGAACCCCTCAAAATGCGATGGTTTGCGTTGGAGATAGGTAGCTACTACATATATTTCGAAAATCGAATGTAAAAAAATCGATCCGTCCGCGGAACTTTCCTTAACAATCATGGACCGATTTTGATGAAATTTGGTGTAAGAGCTCCATTTGGGGTCTACTTGTGCCCCGAAGGTTTTGGCAGTCACTTCTGAGCGGTGAAACATTAGGACTGTAACTTCTTGAGGCCCCCTCTCTCGAAAACCCTCGTTATAAGGGTATTGTTTTTTCACCAATTTGAGATAGGTACCATTGAATCGAATGAATCCACCCAGAGCTTTATAGGATAAACTGTTAGCTCTCTATGAGAACTTGAAGGTTGAAGTTACGATAAATTTGAAACAAGAGTGTGAATCGCAAAAGAGGTCTAATCACCTTACAAATTTTAGCTGACCAAAATGCAATCACTGTTCGTTTCTTTGGGTTGTACTTGTTTTGCTTCCTTAATCAACCTGTAATCAAATTTCTAAACCAAGGAATTCTTTATTTCTTCAAATAGAGTGTGAAGGGTTTATTTCATCTAAATAAACAACATTATGAAGCAAAAACATGATTGGTACGTAGTGACGAGGGTAAAGCTGACGCTTGATCTTCAGAAAAATAATAAACCTTTGTGTAATAATTTGCAGTGTTTTTTCATTATTGTTTATTCCTCTGTGACTGGCCAAGCTGTTTGCCTCACGAATGTTCTCACCAGACGCCCCTGGTTACCCGAACTATCATTTGTTGGATGATATCGACAGAGAGTTTTTTCTTAAGTAGGTACTCAGTTTTAGGGGTTTCGTGGGGGTCAGTTATGAACATATTGAACGAATAAGGGTCGAATTCGTGAGTGTGTCTAGTGACGATTAATAGTATTTAGTGAACTTTCACGTGGAATTTAACTTAGATATGAACAAGATGAGTTTCATTCTAAGTAAGTGAAACGTTCCTCTTCCCTCAGCATAATTTGTCTCCAAGTTGATGTTGTTTAGCCTTCGAAAGTTATGGAAGGCCTTCTGAGGTTGCATATCTGGATATTTATTTATTTTTTATTTTTTAATTTTTTTTTATAGGTCTAAAACGCATGATGTCCACAAGTTTTACTGTAAGATGTTGCCTCTTATGTGTAAGTCTTCAGATGGTGAAATGCGTTGTTGGAAGTTCTCGGGTAAACCGAACTCATAATTTGAAGGAGGTTGACAAACAGGTAGCTTGGAGGGTTTAAAAAGGTATCAGCCACCTTCAAGGAGGGAAGTCACTCATTCTTATGCCCTCAATAAATTGATTTCCCATTCACCTTGTCATGAAAATTTTATATTTCGTCCAAATGGTTTGATTTTATTGGGCCAAAAATGGTTTGATTTTATTGGGGATGATTTGAATGCCCGTGGTAATGGTATAGAATTATGGGCATGATTTACCTCATAACACCTAATAATAAAGATATACAAGAATTTGATCGAAATTGTAGTGGAATATCAAAAAACTACTATAACAACTTTCTTTATTTATAAATTCTGAGCACATTCGCGTTTACCAATTGAAAAAAGTTTTTAACTTTCGAAGCAGAATCCCAATTACTTTTTGCCCCGCCACCAACGCCATCTATTTTTTGAGAATCGCACTAAGTGGCCGTCCACCATTGCCTTAACCCTTGATTTTCACTTGGAAATAAATGGATTTTTCACATTGAATTTAGATGTATGATGTTGATTTATAATTGGACGAATCTATCGAATATTTGAGCAGAAGGTACCTCAAAGGCCCTATTACATGAATGTTCCTATATTTTTTGTCTTTTCAATGTAATGATTTATCACCGAAAGTGATGTTGAGAAATCTTGGATGTATATTTGTTAATGTTTGTTTTACAACAGTGATTTATAAAATAACGAGTTTTATGTTTGCAAATGTGAAGTTGCACTTTACTTTGTGAATGCATCTGGTAGCCTTACTTGTTAAAATTTATACTATTCAAAACCGAAGTAAAAATAATGAATATATATTAAAATTAATTATGATTATAATTCGTTATGACCAAACGGTTTGGGGATACGATGACGTGGTTTCGAAAGCTAAAAGCAACAAACAGAAAAATTAGGGATGCATTTGGAAATCATAATAATGTTATTGCCTAATTGATGAATAATAATCAGTATTGATGATAATTGAACGTGGTGACAACTAGAGAGGACAAACATAGAGGAACTTGAAATAGAGTTGGAAATATTCTGATGGGGACCAGCTCGAATTTCTACCCAATGATTCAAAATATAATTTTATTTTGTTAATTAAATAATTATAATATAGATATGAATTGGGTATGGTTCAATAGCAAAACGGAGTGTGGTTTATACCGATTAACTCTTTAATCGTATATGAGGTCCGAAATGAAATGAGAATGGATTTTGGGTATCAAGGGAAACCGCAAAATATTAAAATATGTGGAGAGATCACTTACCAGGAGCAAGGCAGGAAAGTGACTGAATGCCGAGCTCGTTCCCAGTTTAGGAGAGTAGTGGCGCCTCCTCAGGCCTATTCCGCGTAGCAGTTCGCGGAACTGCTACAAACTTAGAGTCAAAACACTGCAAATTATTACACAAAAGTTTATTATTTTTCTATATAAATCATTCGTCTGCAAAGAACATGGCTTTTCCATTGTCACCGTCTACCTACCATAGATACTACCTACCTACCACATACCTACTTCACAATTAACTTTTTTGGAAGAAATAAACGCTTCACACTCAATTCGAAAAATAGGGAGTTTGGTGCCTTTATTAGAAAATTTGAATACTGGTTGCTAAGGACGCAAATCTGAGGACAAGTCGAAGAAACGAACAACGATCGCATTTTGGTCAGCTAAAAATTGAACGGAGATTAGGCCTATTTTTCGATTCACACTCCTGTTTCTGATTTACCATAAGTCAAACCTTCAAGTTTTCGTATGGAGCGAACGGTTTGTCCTACGGAGCTCCGGGTGGTCTCTAAAAATTCCATACTATTTAAAATTGGTGAAAAAACAATACCTTCATTTCGAGAGTTTTCAGCCCAGGGCACTATTAAAATTTTCAACCGTTTATTTTCACCCCTTAGAAGTGACCGACATCAACCAAAAGCTTCGGGGCACAACTAGACCCCAAATGGAGCCCATAAATCAAATTTCGTCAAAATCGGTCCATTGTAACTAAGGAAAGTGCAGCGTACGGTGGACGGACGGAAATTGTTTTATTCGATTTTCAGATTCTATGTAGGTACCTTGAATTGTAAACCATCAAATTTTGAGGGGGGGTTTAACAAAAATGTTCTTGGTCGATCACAATGGTTCATTGTTGAAAATAATAAACCAAAATAGTTAGAACAGTGCTATTCCGACCGCGATTCGAACCCGACCTCAAAATTATCCCTGTGTGGGGGGTTGCCTAAGTAGCCGTACGTTAGCGGCTGACTGGATCGATGTATCCAAGTACTAGAAATATACGATTTCCCCCAAATTTAGGTTTTAGATTGCTGTTTTCGTTCCTTACTTGTCCTAACAAGGGGTAATCAACAACCAACTAGAACGAAATGTCCCGTCACTATGGGTCTTCATCAAAATGAGCGCCGATCGCAACGTGTTAATAATATTAACATAATATGTTAATAATATTATTGTGTTATTTCACGTGCTGAATCCGAATCCGAGGTCCGTTCTGTTTTTGTTTACCTCGTTTCTTCATGGTAACAGCTTGTATACACTTTTTTCCTGCAATAACCTTTCAGGATTCTTCATTAAAACTCACTTTCAGAGTATGCCGTCCAATAGTGCTTAACTTATGCAAACTGCTGATTCCTAATATCACCTCACTTTCGATTGCATCGCTTCAAAGTGTGGAATAATCCCTGCGTTTGCACATTTCTTGAGGTAAGAAAAGAAAATTAGAACTGGAAAAATTCTTTTGGATTCGCATCTTTGTAAAGGACATTCCTCCGCATCGAATGAAACCATCAGGTCTGAAAATAAGCGGAGGGGGCTAATAAATCGACGAAACCGGGTTCAATTATGTATCAGCTCATCCTATCCATTAAGTATACTTTTTTTACGATGCTCGCTTCATATGCTCAGAACAACCAACTATATACCTAGTAAGAGGTTACTTACATTCAATTAATAAGAGAAAGTAGAACTATTTTGAAAAATTTGTAGCAATTGTATATCGAAATCGTAGAAACGATGCTTTCCTGATTCAGAGATCTCGGGTGCTCGAAGATGGTCGAGGTGCTGCTAAGGAGCTTTTACTGCTGCCTGGCGTTCCAAATAGATATCAGTTGTTCTCTCTTCCTGCATTTCTCCCGAAATTCTCCGTTCCATCCACGTATAGGTATGCCAGTTCTTGTTCTACAGCCATTCTGGAGCGATGTGTTAACAACTGTTTTTGTCGAGTTATGTACCCTGGCAGCCACCTTTCAAACCTTGAGGTCTACATTACTCTCAAGCAGATCTGGATTTCAGAATTCCAGTTCTTACGGGGCATTCCTGGCCACTCCTAGGACAGGTTCAGGGTAGATTTTGCTGAGACTTCCTGTTAAGTAGTCAGTATGTTCATTACCTTGAAGTCTTGAGTCCTCTGGACACCCTTCAGAATAGTATCAGGAGCTTTTACAAAGGCTAAGCTAGTTGAGTTACCTCCACGTTAGGTATGTTTTTTCACCATCATAGGAGAATTAGGTAAAAGTGACGTTCGATTCTGATCTATTGACAATATAGGGGGTCCGTTTGGTGAACGTCCTCCACGTATCCTCTGCATTATGAATTAAGACACTAAAGCCATAGAAGCTCGTCCAGTTAGGAAATGTTTCCATCTCAATGTCGTCTAGAAACATCCTCCTCCGCACGGCTCAATGAAATCATAAAATATTTAGGAAGGAACAACAGTTGAAAGCTTTTAGTGTGCCCTCGAGAGCGATTCCCGTTTGGTAACGGCGGAGCTTTTAGCTACTGAATCTCCTGCCCACAACTCATCAAATTTCCAGGGAGACCCATCAGCGTTTTATTAGAGGAGTCGAAAAGGTGAATATTGAGCACACGTCTCTCAAGTGCCCCAATGAATCATTTTCATTGCCGCCTTTACTGTGAGTTTGTGCTAATACCAACCGACGAATATTACATCATCTATGTGGATTCGCTTCAACCGATTCAAAACATCTGTAGGTATTGTTACGTTGTAATTATAGATGCATATTTTTCTTAATCGATCGGTGGACCGGTGCTTATCGCTGTCCGATGGACCTGAATCTTGTTGTTCCATTTGGGCGGTAATCCTCGATAAGAAGCTTTGTGTCCTGCGAACTTCCCCTTCCCCACTCCTTACCTACCTGGCGATAAATGCTCCACGTTTTAGAAGCCAGTCGGCTCAAGGCGAGTGGATGTTGAAAGTGTATAACTGCTTGGCAGGATGTTTTCTTGCGCTAGTCAACGTATTCCACGTGGAAATTTGGAAGATAAATTTAGCTGCTCATAAGCGGGATTAATAACCATTCCAGGTGATTATATGCTCGGAGTATTATTGAAGGAAAATAATACGCACCCCTGATTTGAATCGAAGTGTGTCTTCTACCAAGACTACAAACTATACTCTGTGGCCTGAAATTTGACATTTTGACTGGCGTTCCATACATTAGTACACCAGATTATTACAGACACAGAATTTAAAATCCAGGAAGCTCCACAGTGTGGAGCTTCGCCCTTCAGGGCAACCATACACCCTCCAGGGCTACCCTTTAACCCTCCTTCGAATGCTTCAGCGATCCACACCTAGGGACTCCATCTATACAAGCCACGTATTTTAAGAATTATATTAAGATAAAAATAAGAAAATAATATGTTAAGATTAGGCTAGGGCGAAGTAGGTGGTGCACCATAGGGACGTTTCCTGTAAGGTATTACGAGTATAATCCATTTCGTATTAAAATTAGGTACTACCTAGGTACTTCGAGTTTTACCTCTACCCACCTTTTCAAGTTCGCAGGACTTAAGCAAGTTTTTTTAAATACAGGAATTTAATTTTGAATTTTGTTTTTTTTATTTCTTGTTCTTCTGTTTTCGTCAGGGTCAGATTACTGGTCAAAAGTCAAGGGTTGGTCCGTTTACCTTTTTTTTTACACTAGTATATCAAATACGCTTTTCATTTTTTATGACCCAAAATACCAAGCGGACTGGCGCCCACATAAATTTTAGATTCCTATCACAAATGAACTACCCCGTCTTCACTGAGCTAGTTTCTGGAGTCAACAGAGGGAACCAGTGACTTATCCCTAGAGACCTATTGAGGTAGGTAGCAGTATGTAGATTTCTACATAATTCTGGATGTTTGTTGTTTGTTCCTCGGTGATGGCGAAGCTCCTGAGGAAAATGACACGTACATGATATAAATATTATATTAAATGTTAAATTATTATTATTATTATGTCAAATTCTGAAACATCTTATTTCATTCTTTATGAGTGAACATGTAATAAATTATTACTATTTTTACAGCTGATTGAAATAAATGTGTCTTTAAAGTAGAATTTCATGTTCAGCAGGTTCTCGTATTTTCGGTGTATTACTTAGGTACCTATCAACTACCAACCCATTTTAACTGATAATTTTCATTTATTATTGAATACCCTTATCCATCGTTTTTCTTTGCATGACTTAAGATTTATAATATTTTATTGTACTTATGTAAGTTAGTTTGTTTTAAGACATTTCAATGTGGTTTTGCTTCTTTTTTTGGGGCACAGTTAAAAACAAATGTGCACATTTTTTGTACTAATTTCCCACAAATCTCTAGTAACAATAAGTAAATATCTAATGAGAAAAAAATCCTTTTGCAGAATAAAAATATCTTATTCTGTTCTCAAATGACGAGTAAACGAAATTTGGCCCTAAATATTGTCGGTTTGGCCACATCTCTTATCTCAAATTCTCACTAAAACCTCGAGATGTTTAGCTTTGAAATGCTAATTATGTAAACTTGATAGGATCGGTGTACTTTCTGTTTCAGGACATTTTGGTGCAAATGCTTCAAAGGGTTTCATGGTCCTGGCTGCATGTTGGGGCCGCTTTGTCGAGAAAACTCACTCCTGTGCAGGAACGGAGCCACTTGCAGGTGAGTACTCGGAATTTTTCCATCACAATTTTTGTTTTCTATCACAGCTGACAATATCATCTCGAATCGGGCTCAAAAGATTAAAACGTCTCATATCTCCATAAGTTGCATGAAGACATCCGTAAGAGTATAGTAAGTATGTTTCGGACATATCTCATTTTTGGCGAGAGGAGCAGTGTGGGATCTTGCTCGGTACCAGATAACATAGGTACCAGGGATGTGCCAGAGGTGTGTACCTACCAAAGATATTAAGGTGTTCGAATTTGAGAATCTGTGGATCTTGATCGAAACTGGAGGGAGGAAAAATACTCGTTGTCGAACCCTACCTCGAATTCCTTTCTGCAGGTTTTCCCTGAAATTTGCTTTAAATCCGGTTTCTTTGGGTTATTGGATTTAAAGATTTGTGGAAAATTTGTCAAACATACTGTCCAAAATTCAAATGACTTTCTAATTAAGACTACCTATGTAAACAGATTCAAAAAATTTAGTTTTGTTGCCAAATGAAAAGAAATTCAAGTTTCTCTCAAAAAGGCTGCCACATAGCGAGACAATATTTTAAAATCAAAATTAATGTGGCATGTAGATCTCTGGACATGCTCATCCAAAGGGGCTTTGGGTGTAAATGGACCCAAAGAAAAATTAAAATTCGAAAACCTAAAGCGGCAAAATGTATTTCAATAAAATTAAACATGATGATTATCCTCCAATAAAAAAAATTACAAACTAATAATAACAAAATAATAATAATTGTATATACTTTTATAAATATATTATACATTCATTATAATAATAATTTAAATAAACTTATTTAAAAAACTAAAACCGGTTTTAATTAATTTTATTTTATTTATTTTTTTAAATATATTTTTTTATTATTATAAGTACATTAAATATTATTTTTATATTATATGTATAGTTTAATCATTATTAATAATAATAATATATTATTACCTCAGTGTTATCACAAGTATGTTTAGTGCGATAGTAACTTACCTTATTTAGACAAGGCGACACTAAGTCTTATGAGTCGTATAAGAAGGTGTTTCTCGCAGATTTCCTACGGCTATGAAAGAAAGTTGTATTTTTTACCCTAGGATTTTTAAAATTTCTGTTTTTAACTGTCTTTAAAGGGATACATGATGGGATGGTGATCCTTGAGTTTCGTTGCGCAGTTTTTGTTTGACACCGCCCCTCAAGCAAATACAGCCAAGTATTTAAATACGACTTTCGATACCAAACTGAGATGGAAAGAACATCTGAAGAAGAAGAAAGAAGAAATCAACCTGAAGTTTGGGAAAATGTACTGGCTGTTGGGAAAACACTCTCAGCTCCCTCCTACTCAACGAGCTAGTGATAAATCCAGTATGGTTCTACGGCTGTCCCGTATGGGGATGCACCAAAAAGAGCAACATGAAATTCAAACAGTACTGAACAAAATACTCAAGAGTGTAGGTAAAGTCCCCTGATACATTAGTACAAATGACCTCCATCGCAACCTCAAAGTTGAGATGGTGAATGTGGTCATGAAAAAAAGAGCTGTGGACCACGAAACTCGGGTCCACATCTAAACGTCGAAGTGTTGAATCTACTGGCCAACCAATCCCTTGGACTTTGTCAGTAATCACTAGGTGAGAAGTGTGATTAGTGTGATGTGGAAGCAATTAGTGATCTATGAACCACAGAACTGCGATTAGTACGTATTAAAGAGAAATTACTAGATTATTACTTCTTCTTCATTTTGTACAGTTTTAATAATACTCAATTATTAAAAAACTGAAACTGAGCAGAAAGACGGTACGGCATACATTTCGTGAATCAACTAACAGGTTTTCCCGGTGAAAATATCTGAGGAAGCGCTTGGGTTGAATTCTGAGAAATGCTTGCAGCCGTTCAAGACTCGATGAATTCAACGTCAAATATCGAACGAAAATATCTCTTCGAAGAAATTTCTAAATCAGTCCCTCAGCCCTTCAATCTGGACCTGATCCTCCGACTTCAAGACGTGCATCATTACGATGCCATCTTTAAATTTTGTAAGGACTGTAGTCTGACTCTTTGATTTAACACAGATATATATATATATTTTTTTTACTTGTTTGTTATTTTCAATTAACTAAAGTTTGAAATGTAAATTTGGTAAATGTATTTTGTTTCAAATGTAAAAAGGTAAATGTAAATTTTCTTAAGTTAATAGTTAGGCTGAATAGTTGTACTGAAGCCAATAAAAAAATTAAAAAAAAAAAAAATTCAACGTCAATTACAGAAGATGAAGGTGAAAATCCGGAACAAAGGATGAAAAGTCCCGGCCTTTTTCTTCACGAAGTCCTGAGAACCGTGAAGACTATAATAATGATATCTACTGAAGAAGTTCATAATGCTCAATACTAATAATGAAATCTTTGCTGGCTGAATAATCAATTTTATCGTGTGATTAGAAAACGGAATCTCCAAGCCGTTGACTCTCAACGAAAACGCGAAAATTCCATTCATGCAACATGAGTTAATGAGCGAATTTTCATAAAAATCTGGTATGTTTAGGTAGTTCAGTGGTTTTTTTTAAATTTTAAGTACAACCTGCACAGGATCTAAAATTTCAGGATCGTTTTAGAATGGTTCAAAACGGATTTCAGTGAAAACTCAAAACAGTCCATTCTAAAAATTTTGAGGCCTTTGTAATAACTTCATTTTTCCTGAAAATTCGCAAAAAGGAACACAAAGCGGCAGCAACAAAAAGAAGTCAGTTTTCTCCTCATCACCTGACCCCCTCATTTTACCTTATTTTCCCATTTTCTCTTCTGGTACTGTTAAATTCAAAGTAGGTAAATATTTTCAAATTGGAGATTCTAAAATTTCTTCTCTTGGAATCCAATATTCAGAATCCTTACGATGACTCGCTCCAGACGTCCTCCGAAACGGCACAAATAAAAAACGGAGGGAGAGAGAGAGAGAGAGAGAGAGAGAGAGAGAGAGAGAAAACATGCATTTATTCAAATATAACATTAACATTTCTTTCATTATATACATGGGCATTGACTTTGGGCTAAGCCCGTCTGTCAGAGTATGCCCCTATGATTATCTATACAAATTATAACTGAAGTTCCCTGATTTATTATGTTTTCTATTTTTACGACAGTTAATAAATAATCTTAAAACAAATAACTAACAAATTAGGCGTTCCCCCAATTGAAATTGTGAACCAATTCCGCTCTATATCGCCAGGCTGTTTGGCAGAATCTGGCAAGCGGCAACCAGTTAGCGCCATTCAAGATTCTGATGTAGGCATCTCTGGAGATTCGAGAGGAGCCGAAACAGGTCACCCGAAATTCTTTGAGTATAGGGCAAATCGCCAAAAAATGTTCAAGGTCTTCAGGAACACCCATATTGCAGAGAGAACAAATATCCGTGTGTCCATCTTCCTCGTGAGGCATATGCGGTCGACTGTTAAGCTTCAATAGGTCGCCCCGAACTCTACACACCCATCTCAGGACAAACATGGAGGCTTTTTGTTCCTTCTCTTTTCTCATGTCAATGCATCTGACGTCCATATCCAGGCACCTGTATATACGGCTGGTTGAGGCAAGAGCTCGTGACTTCGCGGTCTCCATCCATGATCCACTTAATTTTTCCAGCATTTCGTCCAGGAGAACCTTCCACTCACGTCGACCCTCAAAATTGTCTCGAATTTCACATCCGTACTGCTGGAAAATCCTCTTCAGCCCCCTGTACCAAAACAATCCCTTACGAACAACTTCATAGGCAACCATTTTCGGAAATCTTGTTTCAGACATGTTTAGTACCTTGATAAGGTATTCTGCATGTAGGCAGAAAGTGTACAGGAAAGTGGGTGGAACGGCAGTCTCAAGATAGATAACATAATCCGGAGTGTTTCGCGGCAGATGGAATAGCCTCTTCACAAAATACTTGAAGACCTGCTCAACTGTTTGGTACTGCTGGAAACCCCAGACTTGAGCACCGTAACACAGGACAGCGCGAGCGGCCGCCTGGAACACCTCAAACTTGGCACTAATCGGGACATTGGAGAGTTTGAAAAGAGAGCCGTACCCCACTGCGAGCTCATCTTGGCAGATGCTGCTCTATCACGCAAGTGTACTGCAAAGGAGAGTCCCGAAGTCAGCGTAACCCCCAGATACTTGTAGGAGCTAACGACCTCCACAGGCGCATCCTGGTAAGTCCAACTCTCATTCAATTTCAGCCTCCCTCCTCTTCGAAACACCATTATTTTGGACTTGTCGAGGTTCACCTGTAGTGCCCACTGATTACAGAATTCCTGAAGGGCGTCTATGTTCGTTGGAGGTCCTCTACGGTCTCTGCAGTGATGACAATGTCATCCGCGTACATTAAAACCTTTATCATATTGTCACCAACTGCAACTCCGTGTGGTAGCACACTATGCAGGCTGTCAACATACAATGCAAAGAGTAAGGGGCTCACAAACAGCCCTGTCTAACTCCCCTCTCCACACTGAAGCTACCAGACATGCCTTCCTTATTCCAAACAGCAGCCCTCCCGCCAGCATACAGAGAGTCCAACAGATTTATGAACTTTCGGCTCACACCCAGTGCTGACAATCTCATAAACAGCAAATCATGGCGGACACAGTCAAAAGCAGCTCTAAAGTCCACAAAAAAGGCATAAAATCTCTTACTTGGAGAGTGGGCTTTGAGGTGAGCAAGGCTGGTCAAGGTAAAAACACAGTCGGCTGTCCCATATCCTTTCTAAAACCAGCCTGGCATTCACTCAACAGGGAATTCGAGTTTACAAAACTCTTCAACCTGTCAACCATCAAACCAGAGAGCAGTTTTGCCACGCAGTTCATGAAAGACAGGCCCCTGTAATTTTCAACAGTGTTAATATCTCCTTTCTTGTGCAATGGGTAAATGATGGAAAACCCAAAGTCAGTGGGGGCATTTCCTGACACTAATACAGCATTGTACAGGTTAAGTAGTCTCTCGAGGAACTCATCAGGTGCATATTTATAGAATTCGTAAGGAATTCTGTCTGGGCCTGGCGCTTTGTTGTCTTTACATCTCGACAGTACTCACCGAAGATCGCTCATTTGGAATGGAATGTCCAAGATCGCAGAGTGGTTGTTTTGAAGAAAATCATAGGAGGTGGGGCGCTCTATATTCACTTGTAACTTCCATTGTGCTTCAAAATGATTCACCCAGTCCTCCACAGCTATCTCTCCAACCAACTTTCCTTGGGCCTTAGGGAACTGACAATGTTCCAGAATTCAGTTCCGTTGGAAACCTGACGAAACCTCTCAGCCAAGTCTCTATAAAATGCCTTGCTTTTTCCGTCACATAATCTCTTATACTCAGAATTAGCTCTCATATAGGCCTTCCGTGCCATGTCCGAATCTGTAAGCCGGAACAACCGCAATGATGCGAAAGACCTGTCACGTGCTCAGCGCAGTCCCAGTCATACCACGGTTTTTTGCCAGCTGGAGTAACCCCTGATGAATTCATGGCAGCAACGCTTGCCGCCCGAGAGACAGCAGACACCAGCTGTGAGGCCTCTGACTCCACAGAATCACCCTCCAGACCAAGTAAAAGCTCCTTTAATGCTTTCTGATACGTTTTCAAACAATCCTTTTTCCAAGGTAGCTTTGGTAGCAGCGGCAGCCATTTTCCCGTTCCACGAGTACCGAGATTCAGAGTGATCATAATTGGCATGTGATCAGAAAAATTCTCTCCACCAACCCAAAATTTTTCAATTAATCTCATCGCTCCTGGAGTAGCGCAGCAATAATCGATAAGTGATGCTCCATTACCACCAATGTATGTCAATTCTCCATCTCTGTCTCCGTTGCTACGACCATTCAAAATCACCAAACGGTGTTCCTCCAGCAGTTCGAGAAACTTCACACCCCTGCCATTTTTCACTCGATCCTTATTGCTTCGGTGAACTGAGTACTCAGTACGGTCCACATCCATTTCATCGCAGATTAACTGTCCATCACCTATCCTTGCATTTATATCACCCATCAGAACTACATCTCCATCACCTTGAAATACATTACAAAGCAAACTATCCAAACTTTGAAAGTTGGATTCCCACTGGTTACAATTCAAATAAGAAGGCACAAGATACAACTCACGGTCCGGTATTTTGGCCACTAGTACAGTTTGGTTATCAACAACACTGAATTTAATAATCGATTTAATACAACTGGAAGATCTTATACCAAATAAACAGCCCGCAGACGCCCGACCATATCTCGAATTTCTATCAGCAGACGACCAACGGAGGTCAAAACCTTCAAAGTATTTATTAAACCTTTCAAATTCATTTGTTTCAACATGCGTTTCAAATAAGAAGAATACATCGTGCAATTTAACAAATCTGAAAAAATCAGGGAACAAAGATTTATTTTTTAATCCATTTACATTATAAGCTAGTAAATTAAGTTTTAGTACACTATTATCACACTCATCGCTACTCTGGCAGACGGCTGCATCTCATGCATGCGCTGACGGGATGGCAGCTGAAGGATCACATTTCTTCAGGCGATCACGAATGAAACTTCCCATGTCCGCACCCACAAGTGAATTGATCATTGGTAAGCCATCTCCTTCCTTGTGCAAGATACCTCTCTCATCGGACCAAGTGAAATATACATCTTCCACAATCAAATTTTGTGATCTCACCGAGATCCTGAGAGTACTTTTCAGGCGATACAATTCCTTTCTTAGAGCAAACAAATGACGTCGCACCGCTCTGATCGAATCAGGATAGTCCCGGTTTATTCCGAAGTTCGTCCCCCTAAGGCGACCTGTGGCCTTCAAAATTTCAGTCACGTCACCAGACTCTACGAATTTGACCAACAAGTAAGTGCCTGGTTGCTTCCCTCCTAAATTGATAACATCTCTAATGAGAATCTGCTTTGAAATACCGAGTACCTGCAGTATGAAATTCCTCACTACGCTCAGCAAATCACTACGTCCATCATGGGATAAGCCGCTGAAAATTAAATTATCCCGTCGGATTGCATTATCAAGAAAGTCGATACGCTTATCACGAGCTATGAGTTCCGACCTAAGGGCTCCAACTTCTTCCCTTAGTGTGTTGTTCTCAAGTTGCAAATTCACGACTTTCTGAGATAGCTCTCTGACGTCGTCCTTGGTAGCTAAGTCCTTCGTGACTTCCTTCAATTTATGATCCAATGTTTCAGTCATGACACCGGTGAATTTCGTCATGAGAAGTTCAATTGATTCTTGACTAAGTGTAGTCATTTCACCAGCTGACTTCTTTGCCGGGGGAACAACAAGTTCTGGGGACGAATTTCCTCTTTTCAATCCAGTCTTTTGATTTTTCGGTGTGAAAAATTCTTCAATCTTCTTGGAACTAGACATAAGGGGGCAACGCGGATAACGAGAATGACAGCTATCACAGTCGAATCTAACAGTCGAAAAAAACGGAGGGAATTTAGTTTTTTTCTTCACACTAAAGTTTCACGTTCAAGACTAGTTGGCCCCTTGGTTAGAAACTGGACCAAGTTTATCCCCCTGGTATATTTAGAGCAGTGCATAACCAAGAGAATAGAAGCTGAGATATACATCTGATTTAAATGAACCGTAAACAACATTCGCGGTAAAAACCAACATAGATTTGGTGGATTATATTGATGCTGTTGGTTGGCTCGGTTTTACTAGGTAATGTTATTCGAAGATCTTGAAACAGGCGAGATTTCCGCTTCAAATGTTTTCGATTTCTTAATAATAAGAATACCTTTGTTGTGATTGAAACTGCTTTACAAAGTAGTGAGTCATCGTCTACTTCCACGGAAGAGCGAGTAAGGAAGCTCATTTGTAATCTTGTATTATATCAAGAACATTCGAGAAGCTTTGACCGCTAAAGGCATGGCTAAAGGAGCGGCTAAAGCATGTTCCATGTTTCTTGAATTTTATCCGAAGTCTCTAAGCAGTAACCATCTGGGGGTCCAGGGGGCTTGCCCCCTAGCGAGGCCCGAAGTACCGAGTTTTTTTTTACTAACTTCCCAAGTGAATTTATTAGTATTTTCAAAAAGTTCCTGATGGTTAGGTACTTTTCAAAATTCATGAATTCAACCTTAACAGCAGAAAGAAGGATTCTCTACCTTGAAAGTGGGCAATCTATCCGAAGTGTGTGTGACGTTCCATCACTCTAGCTGCTTCAACAACAGATGAAACCAAGTCGCTTTTGTAAGGGACTCGTTCTTGGTTCAGCGGGCTCTGTATTAGCGTAATCGAAGGCAGAGGGAGAATCACTTGCCCCAGAATCTCTTGCCGCTCTGTCACTTCCACCAGATCAATCACGAGGGCTTCCAAAGCCTTTCGGCTATAAGATGATTTCCACGGAGCTTCTTCGCCTACTTCCTCTCCCTTTTCGCGCCAAACTGATTGTCAGTCTCATTCCGTAGGCGTACTTTTTTCGGGAAGTGGATTGAATCCGGAGACCGGGACTCACTTACTCTTCATGCATCCCCGGCTCCTTTAGAATCACCTGAAAGTATCGTTATTCGAGATTGGGAGCATTTCAAGATCCAAAAAAGGCGCTATTCATAGAAACCATTTGCAAATTATTCTTACATCGTTATTACTTACGTAGCGACAAATCTTTCGTCAAAACTGAAAGATCAAATTGTCAAATTTTGACAATTTTCCAAGTTTTCATTTAGTTTCACCTGTCCCGTTGTCTGTCAATCTTGCAAGTTAAATTTGATCCACTTCCAGGTATCCGATTGAGCTGAAATTTTGCATGCATGTATAAATCGGATGACAATGCAATATCATTCACTTTCTGAGACCATCGTCCAATTCATAGGGAACCATCCTCCATTTTATTGTAATGGACATCCTTCAATTCTTAGGAGACCATCTTCCAATTCATAAAGGACATCCTTCAATTCATAGGGAATCATCTTTCAATTCATATCCTTCATTTTATGATGGATTTTTGGTTTATTATTTTCAATAATAAGCCTTTGGAATCGAGCAAAAAAAAAAAAATTTTAACCCCCCCCTCAAAATTTGATGTTTTACGTTTCAAGGTACGTAGAATACGAAAATCGAATAAAAAAATTTCCGTCCGTCCGCCGTACGCCGTCCGCCGTACGCCGTACGCGGCACTTTTCTTAGCAACACTGGAACGATTTGGTTCAAATTTGGTATATGGGCTCCATTTGGGGTCTAGTTGTGCCGCGAAGCTTTTGGTTGATGTCAGTCACTTCTAAGGGGTGAAAATTAAGGGTTGAAATTTTCAAGAGTGCCGTAGCTCGAAAACTCTCGAAATAAAGGTATCGTTTTTTCACCAATTTCTAAATAGTATTGAATTTTTAAAAATTTTTGAGACCACCCGGAGCTCTGCAGGACAAACCGCTCGGTCCCTACGAGTACTTGAAGGTTTTCCTTCGATAAAACAGAATCATGAGTGTGAATCGCAAAAGTGGTCTAATCTCCGTTCAAATTTTATCTGACTGAAATGCGATCGCTGTTCATTTCTTCGATTTGTATACAGTTTTGCCTTCTGCGTAACCAGTAATCAAATTTCCATATGAAGCTTTCTATTTTTCCAATCGAGTGTGAAGCGTTTAGTTCTTTTTAATAAACTTGATTGTGAAGGTGTGAAGGCACTATGGTGTGGTAGGTAGTACCTAGCTGGTAGGTAAAAAAAAGTTGGTAGGTAAAAAAAATGTTGGTGGGTAAAAAACGCTGCAAATCATTGCTCAAAAGCTTCTTCACTCTTCAGATCACTGATCAGCTGAGTGAGCTCCGAAGCCATTTTCAATCCTAGTGAATGGAAGTGCTCTTCCAGGCGTCTCCAGCATTCGAGGAGATCTTCTTCACTCCTCAGATCACTGATCAGCTGAGTGAGCTCCAAAGCCATTTTCAATCCTATTGAATGGAAGTGCTCTTCCAGGCGTCTCCAGCATTCGAGGAGATCTTCTTCACACCTCAGATCACTGTTCAGCTGAGTGAGCTCCAAAGCCATTTTCAATCCTATTGAATGGAAGTGCTCTTCCAGGCGTCTCCAGCATTCGAGGAGATCTTCTTTACTCCTCAGATCACTGATCAGCTGAGTGAGCTCCGAAGCCATTTTCAATCCTATTGAACGCAGGAAGCTGAAATTTGAGAGGGGAGGTCAAGGGAGAATACAGATGGTGGTAGGTGCTATTGATGGAGAACCAGTGATCTATACAGAAGGGTGATCTATACAGAAAATAATAAACCTTTGAGCAATGATTTGCAGCGTTTTTAGTCGTAGATTGACAATTAAAAAAAACTCGGCGCTTTGCGCCTCGGCGGGGGGCTCCGCCCCCCTGCACCCCCCGGTTTATTTCTTTTTCCATACTCTGTATGAAATCATAGGAACACAGAATGTGTTTTTGCGATACTAGTCATCCGTTAAATAAAAAACAACAATAATAAATGTGGAGTTGACATTAACATGACAACCAATAAACATATCACCAGATGTTTTTTCTGTCGCTTTTTCGTGACGATTTTTTTTCGGTAGGTCATCGCAAAAACACATTCTGTGTTAAAAGTTTTTAAAAACAAGCTTTTATTTTTGTTCATAAAATGAACTAAGAAGTTACACTAAATTACCTCTTATAAGAAATAAAACATTTTATTAAGATAACACTTAATCACTGTATCAATTTTATAAATAAAAGCGTGTAACATTTAGCATCTTCTTTTTCCTCTTGCTATCACAATGTAACACGCGTTTATTTATAAAATTGAGACAGTAATAAAGTGTTATCTTTATAAAATGTTTTGTTTCTTATTAGAGGTAATTTATTTTAATTTTTTTAGTTCATTTTATTATCAAAAAATAAAAACTTCTTTTTAAAACAGGTTTTTTCTTTATTGCTTCCGAGTCTACCAAGGTAGCGGAAGCTTTGTTTTCACTTTTCAAGGATGAAAACAAAATTCTCCAAAATTAAAATTTCCACTCCCGTTTTACGTTTCAGACCTTCCTGAACAATTTTGGATCCGTGTCTGTCTGTCCGTCTGTCATTAAATCCTTGTAACGCGCATAACTATACGAAGTTATTGTCCGATTTCTATGAAATTTTCAGGGATGTTACAGATTAACTTGTTTTCATGTTTTGAAATTAACTACTATGCATCGGATCATCTATACAATCGGGTTATGGATACGAGGAAACTATGTGCCACACCCACTAGGCAGACTTTTTTTCTGTATTGCCGCACAAGGAAAGATCTCTAGGTGTGTTCTGAGTTCCGTTGAGGTTTGGTCTACAAACGATAGAAAAAAGTGTAAAATTGCAATATTTTACAATTTTTCCCATTGGTGTGTGTATGGAGTGACCATGTTGTTGATTAAGGGTTGGAGTCTCTAGTTTAATTGTTTATTATACGTCGGTGGTACCATTTTCGGCGAAACATTGTCGCCTTCCTCAGCCTAAAATAAATTATATAAATTACTTATAGGTAAAATTAATTGATTTATTTTAGGCTTAGGAAGGCGACAATGTTTCGCCGAAGCATGTACCACCGACGTATAATAAAAAATTAAACAAAAGACTACAAATTTTCTTGATAGGGCCGATTTTTGGGTTATTTTCAACTATAAACCTTAGGGAATCGAACAAGAAAAAAATGTTCGCCCTCCTTCAAAATTTGATAGTTTACGTTTTAAAATACCGAAGTACAATTCGAAAATCTAATAAAAATGATAAATTTATTATGATTTTATTTATTATGCTTGATTTATCACTGCAAACGGACGGTCCTAACTGAGGAAGGTGCCCCTGACGGCGGATGGACGGTAACATTTTTATTTGATTTTCGGATTCTACATACTTTGTAAACCATCAAATTTTTAGGAGGGGGGGGGGGGCATCAAATGTTTTCTGGCTCGATTTTTGAGGTTTATTATTGACAATATAATCAAACAAAAAACTGTCCGCTTCATCTTCTCTTCCTAGGTAGGAAAGTTCTTTCCAATGGCATGTTACTGCCTGTTAGTACTAGTAATGGAAAAGCTGCGTATGTATGTATATGTATATGTGTATATGATTTAGACACAAATTAGTTTTAGAGTCGACCCCTGGCCGATAGAATGACACATTTTCCAGTCGAGGAAAGGCTGAACACACAAAATATGGGAGGAAATGTGGAGGACTACACACCCGGACTACAATACCGGACGTTTACCGGTTGAGCGGGAACGACGAATCTCTTTGAAAAACCTATTCCAATGTAGAATGGACACGAATGATCAGTTAGTCGATGCTCGTCCCTTCTAAGAAGAGAAATATACCTAGCTGCACATATGAGCAACGCACGGGTTGGTAAATCATCGTGATGAGCTCGTCTTTTCAGTGTCCTCTGCAATGAGTTGGGTGAAATGAGAAGTATCAATATCTATCGTAGGTAGTGATAAGGAATCGGTCAATGATCTTGATATAATCAGGACAAAACCTTTCATTACTTCGAAAGCGGAATCCCGAGGGGGATTCACCTTCATCTCCAAGAATTGGAGCTGGAAACCCCGGTAGATCGGACGTCATCGGTTGAGGTGGGGGAGAAGGAAGTATATTGGCTTTCGTCTAGAAAATTGAATACTGGCTCTAAGGAGATTCCCTTAGAGTCGGCCTGGTCTCCCATTCGTAGCCCTAGATGAGAATTTTATTACGTACGGGGATATAGTGGTATTAGGGAGGGGTTTGATGTTACCTACCGCCCGAGGTTAGGGAGTTGGAGTTACTTAGTTACCTATCTGCTCACAGACTGCGCAACTTTATCACCTTACATTCAAGTCGTATTGGATCGGGGTAGCTGTATCCTATCAACTTGATAATTCGATTCTATGCTGAAGTGGATATCTGCATGAAATGCAACATCTACTAGCATTTCCAGCCAGACCCATTTCTATATCATTTCAACGTCAAATATGCGAGTATTTTTTGTTACTTACAAATTGTCTACCAAGATAGCGGAAGCGTTGTTTTCACTTTTCAAGGTTGAAAAAAAAGTCCTACGAAATCAAAATTTCTACTCGCGTTTTTGGTTCCGTGTCTGTGTGTCTATAATGAAATCCTTGCTACAGCCATAACTTTTGCATTTCTCATCCGATTTCAATGACATTTTCAGGGAATATGCGGGTTGGTGTGTAGATGGTTCCCTATGTAAATCATCACCCCCGAACTGATAGTAGCCGCTGCGCATGCGCAAAACTGAAACTTTTGCCACAATCATAACTTTTACATTTCTCACCCAATTTCGATAACATTTTCAGGAATTATGCGAGTTGGGGAGGAGATGGTCCCCTATGAAAATCTTGGCCCCCAAATTGAAAGAATTTTGTGCGCATGCGCAAACGTGAAATCCCTGTGGCAGCCATTACTTCAGCACTCGCCACCCGAATTCGATGAAATTTTCTGAGATTGTGCGAATTGACGTGTAGTCTGTGACAGAGCAACAGTTGCTCTGACACCTGATTGGTGATTTGATGGAACAGTTCCTCTGTTCCCCCTAATCACTACTCAGGGATAGCTCCCCAGTTTATTTGCAGACATCCATCGTGTAAGTACATACTTTCATACAAGATCACTTCCCTTGCCCTCGTGGTTCAAATTCGAAGATCCAATAGGTAAACTCTGTTGATACTTCTTTCCCCACATCTATAGATACAAACCTCATTGATGTTAAGGCAATATGGCATTTATCTTTCCTAAATCAATTTGCATCTTTTATTGATTATCCCTAGACCTAGGTTGGTCTCCGCCAAGGAATAGGTATTCAAACGAAACTATAGTTATCTAGGGGTAGAATTCACCGCAGATTTAATTATTCTCTTCAATTAATCAGATTCTCCAGATCCCCTAAAACAATACTGTTTCAAGTCTCCTAGTAGCAAGGATAGTGCTAGGTACTTAGAGATTGATGTTTTTATGCTATGCATCGGATCAGCTATACAATCGGGTTATGGGTACGAGGAAGCTATGTGCCACGTCCACTTTGCAGACGTTTTTAGTTTGATTTTTATCGCGCCGAGCTAGAGGTACATACGTAGTGCCGATATGAAAGTTTTCCACTTGCTCCGGTTCATAGCTGTGGACTTATTCTGCTTCCATGAGAGGGAGGTGTCAGCATTTAAAGCTTCTGCTATTAGGCCTTGGCCTCCGCCAAGAACCCCGAGGTCGGCCAGGGTGTCGGGATCCTTGCGGGTTCCAGTCTAGAGCCTGTCTTGGAATTTCATTTGCTTCTTTCTGAAGGGTTTGTCCTACCCATCTCCACTTCCTTTCACAGGTCGATTTAGAGATGGGTTTTGGTAACATGTTCGGTGCAGTTCTCGATTTTAAATCCAGTTTCCCAGCAACCAGACTCGGATTATCGTTCGAAGGCTAGGGCTAGGGCTAGGCTTTATGTTGACGAAGGCTAGGAGCTTGATGCTTATGCTTTCTTAAGTTTATACTTATTGACGTTTCCCAGTGTTTTTTAACTATCAAAACGAAGGAAGCTTCATATTAATTGAGCTAGGCGTGTGTGATGAAGCTTATAGCCCAGTGTGGAAGCTTCTAACTCTACATGCGGAATCTTGTAGCCCTATCGCCCTAATTTAGGATGCTTCTAGATATTATAAACAATAATGTTCACGTTATCCCGTGTGAAGCGGCTTTGTACTAAAAATGCCATTCGTTCTCACATTTTTGACTGGATATTTATGAAGACAATAAATACATTCGAAGCTTATCTGCCCGCCCAACTTTGAATGTTGGTTTATTATTTTCAATAATGAACCTTTGGAATCGACCAAGAAAAAAAAATTTTTAACACCCCCTCAAAATTTGATGGTTTACGTTTCAAGGTACGTAGAATCCAAAAATTCGAATAAAAATTTGGCCGTCCGTCCGCCGTACGCAGTCCGCCGTACGCAGTCCGCCGTACGCCGTCCGCCGTACGCAGTCCGCCGTACGCCGTCCGCCGTACGCGGCACTTTTGCCACTTAGCATTGACCGATTTTGATGAAATTTGGTATGTAGGCTCCACTTGGGGTCAAGTTGTGCCCCGAAGATTTTGGCTGATGTAGGTCACTTGTAAGGGTTCCAAAATCAATTTTGAAATTTTGAAAACGCCCTAACTCAAAAAAATTTTATATAAAGGTATTTTTTCCATCAATTTAAGATTCTATAGAATTTTTAGAATTTTTTGAGACCACCCGGAGCTCTGTAGGACAAACCGTTCGCTCACTACGAGAATTTAAAGTTTGGACGTACGATAAATCAGAAACACGAGTGTGAATCGCAAAACAGGCCTAATCTCCATTCAAATTAAAGCTGACCGAAATGCGATCGATGTTTTCCTTCATGTTGGATGGTTGGTGGCTCTGCAGACGAGAGATCTATATAAAAATAATAAACCGTTGTGTAATAATTTGCAGCGTTTTTTCTGTAGTATCGATGTACTCATACATATTTTTCAAGTTGGAGGAGGTAGAGAATTGATCCGGTGTCCTCATGAGAGAGATAGTA
This sequence comes from Apolygus lucorum, assembly GCA_009739505.2. Taxonomy (NCBI): domain Eukaryota; kingdom Metazoa; phylum Arthropoda; class Insecta; order Hemiptera; family Miridae; genus Apolygus; species Apolygus lucorum. The sequence continues at coordinate 21,819,959 of CM019182.2, read as the reverse complement.
CGTACATCTAAATGTTGTAAGGAGCCTTAGTTGACAGCGTCGTATTATGTTCGAACCCTCGTATCTCATCTCACGTCGTATTTTTCCGATCTGAAACGAAATACGCGCCCAGTGACTCGACTCGGAGTGCAAATGTATTACTTAGCTGGAGGACCGAGACGAGTTACGACCTATACGGGCAATAACGGCTCCCCTTTACGACACCCCATAACAATATTCCCACATTCCCAGACCAGCTCGTATGGCCACGATTCTCCGTTTTTCCCGCGAGACCGACAAACTTTCCTTTCCTTGTTCCACCTAAATATTCCATTCAAACCTTCAGCGTGTACAAGCCTTTCAGTGGGAATAAACGTCCGATGATTCCATATTTTTATTTCCTCTGTCTCTAAGACAGCTGTGTCAAGATGTTTTATCAATAACAACACGAACCTAACTTTGCACTTAACTTGTCAGGATAACTTTTATGGCAAATCGGTTGCCCTGAGGAATCAAAACAATTTGCTGCTAATTTCTTCAGTAGATTCCGATAACTGACATCAGTCATTAGTGTTGAGGTGTGTTTACTACTTTATGCGTCCGTGCATAAAGTAGTAAAAGGTCGGCCAAGTTGGGTGGGTAGTATATTTTTCTCACATAGAATTAGTTAGTCTAAAAACAGGAAGCACTGCTACCAAAAACGATGTAATTTTTTCGTTGATAATTTTTGTACGTGTTGGCAGTACAGTTGACTAGTGTTTGAAGAATTCGAAAATTCAGTACATGTGCAGGCATTTGGCTTCTCATCACAGGTTCATTCCACTCAGCCTCCTGGAATATCAGCGAAGACGGATATATTGGCCCCAAGATAAGAAACTCAAAATGAAGGAGAATCCAGTTCCAAGTTGTAGAGATTGATGAAGTTTTGACATTTTCATGTCTTTCATATGGCACATATAAAAAAATCGTCACAAAATTTGTTGCGACGAAATTTGTCCCAAGTCGCCACAATGATGATTATGACCATCAGAAGTGAAGTTGTTAGGTACTTTACAGTTAGGTAGGGTAAAACACCCAGTTTTCGGCACACCCTTCAGTTTTCGGCACACCCTCGCGGTTTTTCGTGAATAATAAGCGTCTAGAACGTTCTAGAACCTCAAGAAGGCGCTCATTAGACAACAGAAATCCTCCTTCGCTTGGGCATATAGCATAGTTTACCCCTTCTTCAAGTTTTTTGAAGCTACGAAAGTAGAGGTAAGCCGCCCTCCAGCCGACCACCCGAAGTATACGTTTCTTACGTTTTTGGTAAGTAACCCTCATCTTCTGTTTACGTGAAATGTCACCCCAAGTTTGTGATTTCCATGTTTTCGAGATTCCATTACAATGTTCCCGTATTTCTGTTCACTTTAGTAATGAAAGGAACTATAAAATGTCACTATTTTATCGATTTAAGGGGGTGCCGAATATTGATTTTCGGTTCATGGAGTTTTTCAGTTTTCGGCCCCCTTGTGCCCAATAGTGAACCTCAACAAATCAGTTTTCGGCACCTTCTTTTTCCCGTTTCTGGCATGCCGAATTCAGGAGTTCTTAGCATGCCAACAACTGGTCTGGCTTCTCAAGGGCACTTCGGTGGGGAGCAAGTTCTCGCACCCAAGAAGAGGTCCTTTAGCTGTGCTTTCTGAAGATGAAGACAAGCTGTTGGTGAAATGGTTGGAAAAATGTGGACGAAAAGGATTCCCGAAGAGACAACTGGATTTGTTGAAGAGCGTGGAGGAATTCTTGAAACTGGATAAAGACAGAAAAACTCCGTTCACCAATGGAAAACCAGGGAAGTATTGGATGAAGGGATTCCTTAGTCTTCATCCAGAAATCACATACAGGACCCCTGAGGCGGTGACAGCAGCCAGCTCAAACGTAAGTTCAAATGATCTTAACAAGTGGTTCCAGATAGAAGATAGAAGACCATTTTGGAGGAGGAGGGCTGTTCCGAAGTTCTTAGCGATCCTGAATGCATTTTCAACGGAGACGAAACAAACTTTGTGCTCTGTCCAAAAACAGGGCGAGTTCCTATCAACCCTAAGAGAAGCGTTGCACTGGCCGACCACGCCGAAAAGGAAAGGAAAACGAGTGACGGAGAGAATGCCTTATGTCGTCTCAAGCAAACTGTGGAGGGAGTTGTATTACGAAAAAAATTGAGAAGAAAAAAAGAGAATAGGCTGCAAAAGATCAACGACGGAAAATTCGCGAACAAAATAAGGCAACAAAAGATAATAAAAGAAAGCCAAAAGCGCCTCAGGAACCCATCCCTGGAACGTCCCATAATCCAAAGCTTTCGGAACCCACCACTAAGATGTCTCAGATTCAAAAGACTTCGAGAGATAACGGAGGAAATTTGTGTTTTTAATGTGGAGGAACAGTCAAGACTGGCGAGAGCAACAAACGCAAATTCTGTGAGAAGATTTTCCACAAAAAATGTTCCCATCCAGGGGAAGCATTTGATGATGACGATTTTGCTTCCGAGTGTACCAAGGTAGCGAAAGCTTTGTTTTCACTTTTCAAGGACGAAAAAAAGTTCTCCAAAATCAAAATTTTCACTCGCGTTTTGCGTTTTAGACCTTTCTGAACAATTTTGGTTCCGTGTCTGTCTGTCTGTGTGTCTGTCTGTTTGTGTCTGTCCGTCTGTCATGAATTCCTTGTAACACGCATAACTATACGAAGTAATTGTCCGATTTCTATGAAATTTTCAGGGATTGTGCGGGTTGGTGTGTAGATGGTCCCCTATGAAAATCATCATCCTCCCAGCCTTCCTGAGAAATATTTTGATCCAATCACTACTCACTTACATTTTTCATCCGAATTTGATGAAATTTTCTAGGATTGTCCAGATCAGCGTGTAGATGGTCCCCTATGAGGGTAGTGAAAGGTACTTAGATTAGAGGTTAGAGATTGATGTTTTGTGATTAACTACTATGCATCGGATCATCTATATAATCGGGTTATGGATACGAAAAAGCTATGTGCCACACCCACTTGTTTTTATTTGCTCGCCATGCCTTGAGCAGTATCCAATTCAATTTTGTAGGGTGCTTGTGCACGGAGTCAGTTGTTCTTATTTGAAGTCGAAAACTTTTAGATTACGCCAGGTCCATATTACCTACTCATTTTTCTAGTCTTCATTACCTATTGCTCTTACCGTCTTTTATGTCTTTCATGTGACTAGATTTTATTAATATTATCATTTGGTAGGTAAGATGAAATTCTCATTTTTGAAGTTCCTAATAGCAATTAAGAAAACTGATTTATAAAAACTTGGAGCTGTGGTTATAAGGTGCCTTTATACAATACATTCAAGTTACCTCTTTCGATTGTAAACATTTTACAAAATTATTAGTGAAAATAATAATGCTTCTTGTTTATTTGAATTGGTCTATTCTTCACATACCTTCTAACATCAATATTCATGAGATGCCGAATACTCGTCCCTTGAGGTGCCGAAAACTCAATTGAGAGATGCCAAGAACTGGCTCTTTGGGGTGCCGGAAACAGGAAAAATGGTGCCTAAAACTGGATCGTGCAGCTTTTTCAAACGTTTTCATTATTAACAAAATGATTGAGTTTATTATCTGGAATTAACTTATTAATAACGTATCCAAGGACCCTGAAGAGTAAAACCGTAGCGGGGACAAAGTTGAGAGACCCTCTTTAAATTCATGGCACTACAAATTCCCTCAAAAATTTCCTTAAGGGTGGCGAAAATTGGGTGTTTTACCCTAGGTACTTTACAGTTTGATATTACCAGATCAGCTGAGTCGAAAATTGAGCTCCCAGATCAGCTGAGCCAAAAATCGAGCTCCCAGATCAGCTGTGTCGAAAATCGAGCTCCCAGATCAGCTGAGTCGAAAATCGAGCTCCCAGATCAGCTGAGTCGAAAATCGAGCTCCCAGATCAGCTGAGTCGAAAATCGAGCTCCCAGATCAGCTGAGTCGAAAATCGAGCTCCCAGATCAGCTGAGTCGAAAATCGAGCTCCCAGATCAGCTGAATCGAAAATCGAGCTCCCAGATCAGCTGAGTCGAAAATCGAGCTCCCAGATCAGCTGAGTCGAAAATCGAGCTCCCAGATCAGCTGAGTCGAAAATCGAGCTCCCAGATCAGCTGAGTCGAAAATCGAGCTCCCAGATGTCTCGGGAGGGGAGGGGGGGGGGCATGAAAATGTTTCAATGTGTTGCAGACTCGTATGCAAGCGTTTCCTTTAAAGGACTCATTTTCTTAAGAGAATTTGAATTTTCGTTTTTTCCTTCCAATTTCGAAGAAATTTTCAGGGATTGTACGGATTGACGTCGATATGGTTCCCTATGAAAATCATCGCCCGAAACTGATAGTGCGCATGCGTAACCGTGAATTCCTTGAAACAGCCATAACTTCTACATTTCCCATCTGATCTCGATGAATTTCTCTGGGTCGTTCCCAGCATCATTCCTAGGTGGCATGGCTAAATTACCATTTGGAAACAGCACGAGAAATAGTTTGGCCCCCACAAAATCAGTTCCAAAAGGAGTAAACTAACCCACATCCCAGAGAGATATTTGCGTTCAGAGCCTAGATCTGATTTCCCTTGAGCAGAGGTACTAGCACCCTCGTTCTCTGGAGAGGATGCGACTGCACGGAAACCTACGACAAACTTTCAGCGGACAGCCCATCGCAGAGACCCTTTGGGAGAAGACGGGATGTCCTTGTTATTCTATATGAGGAAGTTTAACTGCTCTCCAAATGGCTTTTTGGATCGTTTAACTTTTCATCTTATCTCCATCTCATCTGGTTGATACTGCCAATTTTGGTTGGTAGATATGGTGATACCGAGGTAAGTTGGGGTCTAGTCCAAATCAGTCGGAACACTGACTTCCCTCTGCCGTGGCCTCCTCTTGGCAGATTTTCCAAATGAACGACGGATGTGCTTAGTATGTCGCGGGCCCAGATGTCCATTTTTAACGGTCAAGAACTTTCTCTTCTCCCTTCATCTATCAAGATGTTCTTCTCCCTCGTAATCTCAGGAGTATATAGGTAAGTTTTCTCAAAATACCAGTAGCATCATTCTTATCCAGTACTGCGTCTTTATCATTAAAAAACGTTACTTATCTCCTCAGCAATCATTTAACGGTTACGGGTCGTGTGATCATCTTATCTACCATACCACCATCAATGGACTGTCTCGTGCTGGCCTTTACCTACTTCGTTCAACGATTTCGGGCCAGTCAACAAATCTACCTTCCAATTCATACCTCCTCTCCTTACCATACTAGTTTCTAAAAGGCGATATCAATTTAATTGTAAAATTGTATTACATTTCAATCTAAATTCTGCTTTCAAACACCTAGAGGCATGGTGGCTGATCAACAACATGCAATAATTCAATATTTCTCAAAATCCACAGCCAATGCATCAACGATATAATGACGCCCCGGGATCATCCTCCAATCTGCCGAAATCTCTTTCCCAAATAGTTCCCGAATCCTCGTCCAAAACCGCTCAGCAATACCGAATTGCTGCCGCGCTTTATCGCCTCGACAGATTCGTTCGATATCCATAAATATACCAGAAAAGAAGACTTCCCGCTCTTCGGGAGGCGGTTTTTGTAGCCGGGATTACCCTTAATATGAATGAATGGGATCCCGGGGAGATTTGTGCGGTTAGCGATGGCGGTATTTGTGATTCGGTTAAGGGGCAGTCCAGCCGCTGAATCAACCGCGCAAGGGCAGTTTGCTCTACGTGAGCCGCATCCCCTGATGGATCTTCTCCCGTTTAACTGCCGTCTTCTCCTCGTTTCTTACATTCCCTCCTTTTTTTCTTTCATCCACAACACAAAAAACTGAATTGGAGATCTTATCGAAATTTTTCTTCCAACATTCCGTCCTTTCAAGTCCTCATTTTGAATTCACTGACGCATTTAATAGAGGGATTTTCTTCAAGGATTACGGACATTTTACCACAAAGTGTTCCTACTAAGCTTCACCTTTTACTTGAAAGCGAACGACGAAATATTTATCATTCGTATAAAATGTAGTTAACATTTACTGAACTTATTCTACAACCCAAAATATTATTCAATGATTTCATGCACTTGTAATATCCGTTGTGCTAAGAGAGTTAGGTTTTTTGTTTTTAGTTGTTGCTGATGAATTTGATAGCATTACTGAGAGGATTTAAAAGAATCCAGATAAAACTGCATGAATCAGAAAGAGTTCACAATCATATCTAAATGAAGGAAATTTGCAAATGTATTGAGAAGTTCGTTTTAATAAAGTAACCAGGGCTATTCAGGTTCGTCTGCACCTTTATAGGACTGGTGTCCTCCTATTTTCAAAGATGAAACAGGTACCTCCACCTATCAAGGATACATTATTGATACAGAAACTGGATTTGAATTGTAAAAAAAGAATGTATAAAAGTAAATTTATTGAAAAAATCCTCCTTTACGAATTAAGTAGTTGAATATCCAATATGGTTGGATAGGTATCGATGTATACATTGTTGGAAATCACAGGTATTACTGTTGAATGGCATTCTGAATAATGCATTGTGCACTACCTCGTAGTAGTTTTTGATCCTATTCATGGTTTACTGTAAAGTGCGGCTCCCTACCCACCAAGTTTAAGTACTTGTATCACCTCGCCCAACCCTTTAGTTTTTAGTCTTCAAGGCAACGTCATATGGGTCAGTTGTCGTGGGATTCACCCTCTTATTTTGAAGTATTTTTTCGTATTAAGGGGGTCTCAGTCGGTCGCCGTTCGTTCTTAGTATTTCGCGATATTTGGAGGAGCCCTCGCTTCATAATCCAAACTCAGCGCCAGTATCACTGCTGAAAGATACATCGTGCGCGCCCTATTGAGGAAAAGGACCTTCGCCACTTCTGTGATGCCCAGCTTCTACAAAACGTCGTCTTACGTCACTTCACTACTACTTCTATCGAAAATCTCGTTCAATGTACCCCCCTTTCGAACTTACTGTGCTGAATTTACCTTTTTGAGTTGTATAATACAAGTATTTGCTCCAAGTCGCTCTTCAATCATTTAATACAGTCCACACCAGTCCTAGGCCTTAACATTTGGTCCTTCGTATACCGGATAACGTCGAACTTCGCTGAAAATCGCTTCGCCTTGGAAGACGGATCCCTGAACATCGCCATCATTGCATTACCCAACCAACCCTTTCGTCCCTCAAGGTAATCCTTTCGTATTCTTTCCAATTTATCATCATTTCGTATACCTTGAGTTCAATTTCGTTTAGTACCATCGTGCCTACATCGTACGCATAAGTTTTGAGTCAGCACAGTAAAAATATCCACATTCATTACGCCATTGTTCCTGTTTGTAGTGCCAAATAACATCGATTTTGGATCGATTATTTGCAATTTTTCGTTTATTGCCCTCATTTTTACGTTCGATCTTGATTTCTAACACTTCAAATAAATGTTCGTTTTATTTTGTGTACGTTACACTGCGTATTTTCGAGTATTTTGACTTTTCTTGTGTATTTTTTCGCATTTGATCTTTTGTAATCGATTATTTCAAATCGATAATCATGGGCAAACCTAAGAAATCGATTCTTTCTACCCTCTACAAGCGTAGAACTGTTATTACGTCCCGATTGGACAAATTTGAATTGTTTTTAGATGAGTTAGATCCTCAAAATATTCCGATTGGTGAATTTCAAGTTAGATTAAGTAGAATTAAGGAAACTTGGAAGGATTTTGAGATGGTGCAAGCTGAAATCGAAGACCAAATCGATGATCCCGATTCGATTATTGTTGAGGATGAGTTGCGGGATGAGTTCGAATCGAAGTATTACGCCATTGTCGGTAGGGGGGATGATCTTCTCGTCGCTTCTCCACGTCCCGCCCGTCTCGGACGCCTCTTCGCCTCTTTCTCCTCCTCAATCGTACTCTTTCGCGCCTTCGGACGTTCGCTTGCCGCCCATCAGTCTCCCGACGTTTTCTGGTCAGTTTGATCAGTGGACATCCTTCTTGTCGATGTTTAAAGAACTCGTACATGAAAATCGACTTTATCAAGATCCAATAAAATTGAAATATCTCAAGAATTCGTTGCGTGGTGAAGCTTATTTGATTGTCGAATCATTGGAATTGACTGCAAATAATTACGCCGTTGCAATCCAACTTTTGAATGATCGATATGAAAATCCAACTCGAGCTGTTTTGAAGCACGTTCGCGAATTATTTGACATTCCAAAAATTGATAAGCAGTCAGCCACTAGTATTCGATCGCTTCTAGATACATCGCAAAAACACATTCGTTCTTTGAAAGCCCTTGGTCAACCTACTGACACTTGGGATACTCTTTTAATTCATTTGATTACTTGCAAACTTGATCCCGTTACCTACAAGGAATGGCAAAAAGAAATTCCACCTAAGGAATTACCGAACTTAAAATTAATGGTTGATTTTTTGGAACACCAATGTCAAATTTTGGATGCAATAAACTCTCAATTGAATGGTACCTCTCGTTCTAAAATGTATGATACTTCGAATCCAAACTACAACAAAGCTTCTCGTTGTTTTGTAGTTGAAAGTACGACATCAAAACCTTGTATTCTTTGCAACGAATCCCATTTTTTACACAAATGCCCTACGTTTGAGAAGATGACTGTGTTTGAGAGATTCTCATACGTAAAATCCAACCAATTATGCATCAATTGCTTGAAAACATCGCATCGAGTTTCGGATTGCAAATCTTCGTATCGCTGCAATGCTTGTTATTTAAATCATCATTCGTTATTGCACCGAACTCAATCAGATAATCAGTCGTCTGATGCGCATATTGATACTGCAGCACACTCTGTTTCGCAGTCGTCATCAAGTGCCGATCAACAGCATCCTACTTTGAGTCCTCATTCGTTGAATCCAGTTACCTACACCTCTGTCGTCAGCCAACCTTCTGTCGTTTTGCTCTCCACAGCTAACGTTCTGGTGCATGGTTCAAATGGAAAAAACATAACTTGTCGTGCCCTTCTTGACTGCGGATCACAATCCAGCTTCATTACTTCTGCTGTTTGCGATCGCCTTGCATTGAAAAGAAAGCCTATCAACATTTCAGTCAATGGTTTCGTAAATTCTTCTCACTCAATTTGTAGTCACTCCGAAGCAAAGTTTTCGTCGAAAGTTTCAAATTTTTCTCGCACTGTGGATTTTTTGATTGTTCCCAAAATCACTGATTACATTCCACAAATCAATTTTGATATCAAAAACTTGTTCTTGCCGTCAAACATCGTTCTTGCTGATTCAAATTTCCAGAATCAAAGTGAAATTGAGCTACTCATTGGTGCTGATGTATTTTGGGAATTAATTGGTCGTGGTGAATTCCAATTACCTCATTTCTCGTTGTCACTCCGGGAAACTAAGCTCGGATGGATATTTGCAGGAAAGTCAACTGTCTCTTTGACTACTCATTGTCATATTCTCTCAAACGCCACTCTGGAATCCCTCGATAAATCGATTCGTAAATTCTGGGAAATAGAACAAGTTGAATCCTCTCATGATTTGTCCAAGTTCGCGCCAGAGGAGCAAGAATGCGAGGATCAATACAAATCGTCAGTCGCTCGTAATCCAGAGGGAAGATATATTGTTCAGATACCTCTTAAAAATGACCCAAAATTGTTGGGCGATAGCAAAGAAATAGCTGTCCGCCGATTTCATGGCTTGGAAAAAAGATTTTCTCAGAATCCCGAACTGAAACTTCAGCTTCAGAGATTCAATGATGGATGTATTGAGCTTGGTCACACGACAGAAATCGATGCTTCTGAAGTTCGAGAATCTTCCAACGTCTATTTTGTTCATCATCATCCTGTATTCAAAGAGACGTCCACTACAACTAAGACTCGTGTCGCTTTTGATTTTTCTTACATAGCTGCTTCCAGTAACTCGTCGAACAATATCTCATCTGACACATCTTCAAATCAATCGTCGTTATACTCTCATCTCAGATCAAAAACGTATCCTGGTTTTGATATCGATAAGATACACTCGCAGTTTTTTATTGACCCTAAACGGACCCAACTCCAGTCCATTGTTTTGGGAATTTTGCAAACTAAATCTATCTCATCCAAGGTTATAGAAGAGTATTCTCGTTCGGAAGCCGACGCTTTAACCGTCGCACATGGCCCTTGCGCGTACCTTCAATCTTTTGACCACAATCGATATGCTTCAACTGGATTGGCAACCTCAAAATCTCGTGTTGCGTCTCTGAAGAATCAGACACTCTTGGAACTGCTTCTCATCGACCTCGTGGAACAGATGATTCCATTGCCTACTAACTTTAAGATTGATCGAACATCGTTTTTGATAGACTATCGTGCCGTCCTGTCATGGATAAAGGTTTTTCCGAGCAAATTGGCTATTTTTGTCAATGCCATGTTCAATGATACTTTGAACAATTTTGTAAATTACAACTTTTGTAGGGAAGAGTTCGAATATTTAGAGAATTATTTGTGTTTAATAGTATCAAATAAGCATATTTTTGTTGATTTGTTCGATGTTGATTGTATTCATTTGAATTTTGCTCCACTTAGGTCACCACAGTTTATTGGATTTTCTGAATATAGTGTAAGGCCTATTTACTTCGTTTATACTGTGTTGACTCAAATCAAATTTTGTTTAAATTCGCGCCCTTTACACCCCTTTTCATTTGGTCATAAATTCTTTGCTCCCCTTACCCTTGCCCATACCTCGATTGACAGCAGTGTCAATGCCTCTACAGAACTTTTGTCATTGAATCAGTCATTGGATCACCTCTCTCTTTGGCACCTTGTATCGCAGAACGTTCAGTGTTTTTGGAACTTTCTATTTGCCGCACCTTTGCAAAAGCTTCATCCCTACGAGAAATGGAAAACAACTTCGTCTAGCATCGCTTGTGAAACTCTGGCACTCATTAAAAATGACCAGGCGCCATCCTCTTCATGGACCCTTGGACGAATTGAAGCTCGAAACGCTGAACCTGCTGTAGTGGATACGCTCTTAACCACTTTTGGACTGTTTAAACGTAATGTTCGTTTGCTGAGCCCTCTTCCAGTCGTGGAGGACACTAGCCCTATTTCATCTTTGAAGATCCCTCTTCAAGGCGGGGAGGATATGGAGGAGCCCTCGCTTCATAATCCAAACTCAGCGCCAGTATCACTGCTGAAAGATACATCGTGCGCGCCCTATTGAGGAAAAGGAAGAACTAGCCAGTTCACCCCTTCGCCACTTCTGTGATGCCCAGCTTCTACAAAACGTCGTCTTACGTCACTTCACTACTACTTCTATCGAAAATCTCGTTCAATGTACCCCCCTTTCGAACTTACTGTGCTGAATTTACCTTTTTGAGTTGTATAATACAAGTATTTGCTCCAAGTCGCTCTTCAATCATTTAATACAGTCCACACCAGTCCTAGGCCTTAACAATATTGAAGGGGCAAAAACTTAAAAAGTTGTACCTACCTAAATTGGAAATTTTAAAGGATTTTAGAAATTCATAAGTGCACGGCCCTAGGGAATTGAAAACTTGAATATTGCCGCCGGAATCATCAAAATCGAACAATAATTGCCAAAGAAAAATGGGAAAAACTACTGAATAAATGGTTTTCCCATATTTCTCTGGCAATTATTGTTCGATTTTGATGATTCCAGCGGAAATCTTTCAGTTTTTCAATTCCCAAGGCCCATGCACTAAAGAATTTCTAAAATCCTTCAAAATTCCAAGTTTAGCTGCATTTTATGGGAAAAATATAACTGAATTAACGGTTTTTCTCATTTTTCTCTAGCAATTATTGTTAAATTTTGATGATTTTGGCGGCAATATTTCAGTTTTGCTTCCGAGTCTACCAAGGTAGCGGAAGCTTTGTTTTCACTTTTCAAGGACGAAAAAAAAGAGTTCTCCAAAATCAAAATTTCCACTCGCGTTTTGCGTTTTAGACCTTTCTGAACAATTTTGGTTCCGTGTCTGTCTGTCTGTCTGTCTGTCTGTCTGTGTGTCTGTCTGTCTGTCATGAATTCCTTGTAACGCGCATAACTATACGAAGTTATTGTCCGATTTCTATGAAATTTTCAGGGATTGTGCGGGTTGGTGTGTAGACGGTCCCCTATGAAAATCATCATCCCCGAACTGATAGAAGCGACTGCGCATGCGCAAACGTGAATTCCTTGTAACGGCCATAACGTCTACATTTCCCATCCGATTTCAATGAAATTTTCAGGGATGTTACAGATTAGTATTTAGATGGTCCTCTATGAAAATCATCACCTTCGGACTTATGGTAGCCACTGCGCATGCCCAAACGTGAATTTCCTTGTAACGGCCATAATTTCCACTTTTTCCACCCGATTTCGATGAAATTTTCAGGGATTATGTGGATTAGGTTGTAGATAGTCCCCTATGAAAATCATCATCCCCGGACTGATAGAAGCGACTGCTCATGCGCAAACGTGAATTCCTTGTAACTGCCATAACTTCAACTGTCCCCTAGGGGTCGCGGGTTCGAATCCCAGCCGAGGCTAAGTATTTTTTTGATCCAATCACATACATCTACTCACTTAATTTTTCGTCCGTATTTGATGAAATTTTCTAGGATTGTCCAGATTAGCGTGTAGATGGTCCCCTATGAGGGTAGTGGAAGGTACTTAGAGATTGGTGCTTTGAGATTAACTACTATGCATCGGATAATCTATATAATCGGGTTATGGATACGAGGAAGCTATGTGCCACACCCACTTGGCAGACGTTTTCAATTCCCTAGGGCCATGCACTAATGAATTTCTAAAATCCTTTGAAATTTAGGTGAGACCCCCTTAAACGTCATATTGTTTCAGTTCGTAGTTTTCATATACGCCTGGTCCTTCGAACTACTAAGTGAACATTTTTTCGTTGCACTACACGAATAAACATTGGTCCTTTGAGCCGGATGCTACAGGTCTTCGAAGGTTGTTTAACCAAATTTGAACTGGGCCACAGTAATCAATTCCACAGTGGGTGAAAGGACGTGATGCTTGAACTTGCCTTTGGTAATTGACCCATTAATTGTTGTCCAAAACTATTGGGCTTAACTCAAAAGCATGTTAGGCAACTTCTGACGACATGGTTTGTTAAATGACGGCCATTAATGGGCCAAAATCTCAATCGTAAAGTGGTAAGGCTTGGGTATCAATCGTCGTATGTTTTGAAACCAAAGCAATACATATTGAGATGGTTGAAGATCTGTCAGCAGATTCAATAATTGCTGTACTTCGACGGTTCGACGGATTCGCCCTTCTCATTTTGGAGTATTTTTTCGTATTAAACGTCATATTGTTTTTTTTTTGTCATATTGTTTTGTTCGGTGTTTTCATATACGCCTGGCCCTTCGAGCCACTAAGTGAACATTTTTTCGTCATACTACAAGAGTGAACAAATAAACTTTAAGATAACGAAAAAATTCGAGGTCAAACACAGAGTTTGAGTGTGAGTATCATTAGAGTCCCAGATACCTGAGGCACCGAAACGTTAATTAGGGGGACGAACAGTGTTGAAAATAAATTAATTCTGTACCTATGTTGTCCACGTGGAGATGCGTCTAGAAGATCCTTGGTAGGTACCTACTGGTTTTGGATTCTTCCGGAAGATGAGACAGTTTCGCACCTGGAGAGCACTTAGAACTTGATGAGATGTTGGCAGCTGCAATTGTTTCAGGATGGTAGGTAGCTTCCTGGCAGATTCATACGGGATGATCGTTCTGACGGGGTGGCTTTTGGCAGAGGTGAACTGAAGACTGGCAACTCAAGCAAAATCTTGTATGCTTTGATGGATTGGCCCTGAACCCTAGGTACACCACTCCCGTCGACACTACACTTTGATACAATTTACAATACTGAATACCTAATCCCCCTATCTAAAATATAAAAATGAAACTAGAATATAAAGATAAAACACAAAAATGAGAACAATCCTTAACAATCCTTGTCGGGTTTCAGCGCCCCCTCCCGCGTCTTCAACGAACTACCATTCCTGGTTACCATAACTATCAATCTCTAGAATGGTAGTTATGGTAACCAGGAATGGTAGTTCGTTGAAGTGGCGGGAGGTAGCACTGAAACCCGACAAGGATTGTTTGGGGCTAGACTCTCATCACACAGAACTGAGTGCTTTACAAAAAAATTAAATAAATTAATAATAATTATAATAGATGCTCTTGGTAACCTACCGTGACAACTATAACATATACTATAACTATTCCTATACTTCACAGCAATAATATAGTATACAATACAAATATATTTTACTATAACTATGAAATTTTCTCTCAATGTTTTGTGAATCTGTGTAATTGGAAAACAAATTAACTTCTCCTCAAAATTGGTTGTTTTGCCGGTATTAGCCTGAAGCTGAGGCTGAGCTCGTGTTACTCAGTTGACGTATCACTTAGCAACCAAAAACCCACATTTCATTATCAAGGCGCCCTCTACTCTCAGATAATGATGATATTGGAATTTTCTCCTGCCGAAATAAATTCAATTGCGTACCTCGCTCGACAATATTGAAATATTATGTAAAATGATTGTGATTGTGAAATATTATTGAAATATTATGATACTCGGCTAATAATTTATTTATCGATTGTATTGACTAGGTAATCATTTTCGAGCCCCTGCACGAATATGAGGTTTGAACAATTCTTCGCATAAAATTACGGGTGTTTACCCGTTTGAAGAGTCTTCTTACCATCTTAAAACCACAGGAATAGACAGAATTCGCGCTGGGACCCGCCGTGAAAATACGCGTAGGTAGTTGCTCCCAATGATTGTAGACATGCATTTTTTGTATAGGTAACCAACAGAACGATATCTCTGGTGATTACGAATCCAGCCTCCGGCTGGTCAATTGCGGTTCATCATCCAGTAGAAACCAGATTATTGTTCGTTGTTTTGGTCTTTTGCCTACCTCGTCGAAATGGCTCATAATCTCCGTAAACCTCAGCGAGTATTTGGGTACCGAAATAATGTTTCTGACGGATTAATAGATCATTTATCGTGGAAATGTCGACCGAATAATTACATTTTTGTTCGTTAGGTCAGTTAATCTTTGTGGTCGGAGGTTAATTTAAACAAATACCTGCGTGAGAGAGAAATCCTCTGTTATAAATCTCACATTCTTGGACGAGAGATCTCATTACTATACGTCACCCCCACTCACACGACCCTTTCCAAGATGTCTAAATTTCGTGATTTATCCCTCTTGATGGTTAGTTGGATAGAATTAAACTGGTCTGTGTTCACTCTCAATGGCTCCATCTACAGATACCCTCGTTCTCGGATTCATCGCTGAAAGTACGATGTTCTCGGTGATAAACAGTTTTCGGGAACTTGAAATAACTTCGTGAACGAATAATGCGATAAAATCTGTAGTTGTCTGGGAATGTTAGATGAATATATTATCCTATAAGCAATGAGGCTTTTATATGTGTTAGGGAGGCGGGAGAAGAACCAATAGATGTTACCTATTAGATCTTCGGATTTGAACCACGGTGGTGAGGGAAATTATCTTTTACGAAATTAGGTAGTTACAGATCATTGTCTGGAATAAGACTGGTGAGCGATCCCCTGGTTGCGATTCGATGGAACGAAAGTAATTCATCCATCAAATGACGAATCAGGGGTCTGAGCAACTGTTGCTCTATCACTCGCTTAGTGATTCCATCGAACTAAAGATTTTTAAAAAAAATCAGTCAAGTGGGTGTGGCACATAGCTTCCTCGTATCCATAACCCAATTGTATAGATGATCCGATGCATAGTAGTTAATCTCAAAACATTAATCTCTAAGTACCTTCACCCTCATAGGAGAGGAGGTACACGTCAACCCGCAAAATTTCTGAATATTGTTGAAAAATGTAAAACTTATAGTTGTTACATTAACTATTTATATCTGGGAAATATATTTCCCCACTACAATCGATGGTATTGCACATAAATATCTACATCACAGCATTCAGCACTTTCAGCAGTCATGTCCATCTGGCTGTTTGGTATCAGGGTCCAAGATCCGACCTTGGACATGGGGATGAGGGACAAGGTTGAATCACCATGTCCCAGGAATGATGGAGGGAGGATTGTGCCTCTTCTGGCTATGCCATCAGCCAACGCTTCTCCTTCCCATGGGGATCGAGTTCAGCTCCAAGTCCCACGGGATCCATTTGCTCGAGCCTTGGCACGCCGTCATGTAGCCGTAGCCCTGAAAGTAGACAAATGATCCTCCTGTTAGGACACGGGCGGTCATCCACTCTAAGATGAACCAGTGATAACCAGCCCGAATCAGAACCTTGGCTGACTTGCCATGACTTTCATAGGGGACCATCTCGCACCTCAACTCACATAATTCCTGAAATTTTCATCGAAATCAGATAGGAAACGTAGAAGTTATGGCTGTGGTAAGGATTTCATGAAAGACACACAGACAGAAACGGAACCAAATTGTTCAGAAAGGTACTTAAACGTAAGTGGAGCGGAAGCGTAAAACGTGAGTGGAAATTTTGATTTTGGAGAACTTTTTTTCCCCACCTTGTAGAGTGAAATCAATGCTTCCGCTACATTGCTAGACTCGGAAGCAAAACGAGTACAGCATGTCTAAAATATCTGCCGCAGGTCCCTGATTCTCCAGTATATTCATGGAGAGTTCCCGAGGCATCTGGTTCCGAGTTCACATAGATGTTAAATGTTAAGAGTACAACACTAGCTTCTAGTGGTTAATACCACCATCAAATGGATTGAAATTTGCCAGGCTATAGTATGGTTTGCCATACTACGTGTTTTATGATGATTCAGCGTTCAGCATTATGCTTCCGAGTCTACCAAGGTAGCGGAAGCTATCTTTTCACTAAGTATTTAAGGTTGAAATAAAACAACATCCAGAATAATTTTGCTCCCGTGTCTGTCTGTCTGACGTGAAATCCTTGCCACAGCCATACTAACTTTTTCATTTCTCATCCGATTTCGATGAAATTTTCAGGGATTGTGCGGTTTGGCGTGTAGATGGTCCCCTATGAAAATCTTCACCGCCGGACTGATAGTAGTCACTGCGCATGCGCAAACGTGTATTTCCTTGTTACAGCCATAACTTGTACATTTCCCATCTGATATCGATGAATTTTCAGGAATTATGCGAGTTCGGGTCAAGATGTTCCCCTATGAAAATCATGGTTCGCAAACTGAAAGTATTTTGTGAGCATGCGCAAACGTGAAATCCTTGAAACAGCCATAACTGAGATTGTCCGGGTTGACGTGTGGAGTCCCCTATGAGGGTAGTGCAAGAGAGAATGCACTGCGATCTGAGAGAATGATGTTTTGAAATGAACTACTATGCATCAGATCATCCAAACAATGGGGTTGTGGATACGAGGAAGCTATGTGCCAGACCCACTTGGCAGACATTTTTCACTTGACCTTTAAAAGAATGAGATGTAGTAAAATTCAGAGGTGAATTAACACTGGGATAACCACTCGGAAATTCACCCTCAGGGCGAAGTTTGCTGTGGAAGGTATATGCGGGAATATTATAAGAGAGCAACTCCGTTATTACGGAAAATTCTGCTCTTGACATTATTTCTCCGTAAAAATTATTATGAGTGAGCTTCGAGCGACATTGTTTGGACGTCTTTTGACATGAGATTTTCTATGCGTTCTTGAAAATGGTTGTTTCGACGTTGGATGAGTCTAGCTGGGGTAACTTTTTTGCACTGAGATTTACTACGAAAAAATTGGAAACTCTTATTGAGACAAGTTTCGTTTCATTATCTATATCAGCTAATTAAAAGTTATACAGGAAACGTGAGAGCTGAATTAAATCTACTAACTAGTTGAACTAGATACCTCCACTGGAAACTGCTTTGAGGTGCGGCTTTGAGTCGAGCAAAATCACGTTTCACATTTCATGTAATGTTTTCAGGTACTGAGCTGTTTGCGAAAAATGCTGCAAATGATTACACAAAGGTTTATTATCTCTATACGGAGTGTTCCACGAAAAAGTTACACCCCCCTTCATTTCCTCAAAATACAGCTTAAAAAATTGGGACCAACATTATTCTTCATGATTTTTTGTGAGGAATTCAGGGGAAATACTTTCGCTCATAATGCTTGCGCGTAATTGACACTAACTTAATTTTTTCAAATGGAACTCCCCTTTTTTTATTAAAGATTCGGATTTTACTTCAAATTTCATGAAAAATTCATACCCTAACTGATTTTTTTTTATTGCGCGCAACCTGGCTTTTTGAACGCTCAAGTTGCGCAACTCCACAATTATACAAAAATGAGGTTTTGGGGAACCCTAAATATGGCACGTGTTTTTTCATTATTTTTTGACGCTGAATCACAGGGTGTCATCCGTTTTTCTATTTGACTGGAATTTTTCTAAATGGCGGCCGGAAATTCGTTTGTTTTTAATGAAAAATCGCTCTTTTTAATCTTTATTAGGCAATTTTATTTAGTTCATGCTGCTGTCAGTTTAAGATTGAACTCAGTTTTTACGATGGGGTGTCCCTCGGAAAGGTACCCCCCTTCCTCCTTTTTCATTTTTCTAAAATACAGCTTTAAAAAAATGGGACATTTACCTATTCTACTGAACACGTTCTCACAGGTTTAAGATGTTATCGGCAGCCAGGGAAGTTGACGAACGAAATCATCGGTTAGTACTCGCAGTCAATAGGACGCCAAGTTGAGCATATGCTAAGCTGGACCAGTTAAATTATACTTATTCGGAACGACTTAACTAGAAGAAACGTATTTTATTTTTGTTCAAGTTTTTGATTCCCTCAGAAGAATTGCGTTTTTATTAACTCCACCGTAGACAGTCCCAAGCCCGTGGTTAAAAAGGAGGGAAGAAAATAAAAAATAAACATGATTTAGATCACAAAACTGATGATTTTATGAAAGATATATTCATTTTTCATCTTGAAATATTCGTCTTCCTCAAAAACGGATGACACCCTGTGATTCAGCGTCAAAAAATGGTGAAAAAACATGTGCCACACAGGGTTCTCCAAAACCTAATTTTTGTGCAATTGTGGAGTTCAAAACAGTTCAAACAAAACTTAGAGCGTTCAAACAGCCAGGATGCGCGCAATAAAAAAATTAAAAAAAAGGCTGCCAATTATTACACATAGGTTTATTATTTTTCTATATAGATCACTCGTCTGTAAAGACCACGGCTTTGCCATTGTTACCACCAACCAACTTGAAGAAAAACATCGATGGCATTTTGATCAGCTAACATTTGAACGGGGATTAGGCCTCTTTTGCGTTTCACACTCGAGTTTCTGATTTATCCTAAGTCCAACACTTGAATTCTCGTAGGGAGCGGAGAGTTTGTCCTACAGGGCTCCTCGTGGTCTCAATAGATTCTAAAAATTCTATACTATATTAAATTGATGGAAAAACAATACCTTTATGTCCTAATTTGTTGAGTTAGGGCGTTTTCAAAATTTCAAAATTCATTTTTTCAACCCTTAGAAGTGACCTACATCAACCAAAAGCTTCGGGGCACAACTAGACCCCAAATGGAGCCTAAACACCAAATTTCATCAAAATCTGTCAATGTTAAGTGAGGAAAGTGCCGCGTACGGCGGACGGACGAAAAATTCAAAACCATTCAAAATTGGTGAAAAAACGCTGCAAATTATTACACAATGGTTTATTATTTTTATATAGATCACACGTCTGCAAAGCCACCAACCATCCAATATAAAGAGAAAAAAAAAAAAATCAAAAAAAAAAAAAATTTTTAAAAAATCAAAATTACCAACTATCGATTGCATTCCGGTCAGCTCTAATTTGAACGGAGATTAGGCCTCTTTTGCGATTCACACTCGTGTTTTGATTTATTTATTTATATATATATATATATTTCAATATAAACCCTTAAATTTTCGTAGGGAGCGAACGGTTTCTCCTACAGAGCTCCGCGTGGTCTCAAAAAATTCTAAAAATTCCATAGAATCTTAAATTGAAGGAAAAACAATACCTTTATATCAAAATTTTTTGAGTTAGGGCGTTTTCAAAATTTCAAAATTGATTTTGGAACCCTTAGGAGTGACCAACATCAACCAAAAGCTTCGGGGCACAACTAGACCCCAAATGGAGCCTACATACCAAATTTCATCAAAATCGGTCAATGCTAAGTGGCAAAAGTGCCGAGTACGGCGTACGGCGGACGGACGGCCAAATTTTTATTCGATTTCTGAATTCTACGTACCTTGAAACGTAAACCATCAAATTTTGAGGGGGTGTTAAAATTTTTTTTTCTTGGTCGATTCCAAAGGTTCATTATTGAAAATAATAAACCAAAACGGTACCTTTATTTAAGAGAAGGCGCTGTTGAAAATTTCAACCCTTAATTTCACCCCTTAGAAGTGACTGACATCAACTATAAGCTTCGGGCACAACTAGACCCCAAATGGGGCCCTAATACCAAATTTCATTAAATTCGTTCCATGGTAACTAAGGAAAGTGCGGCGTACGGCGGACGGTCGGACAATATTTATTAGATTTCCGGATTCCACGTTCCTTGAAACGTAAACTGTGACGTGGGTAGGGGAGTAAGTATAAATAACAATAAAGTTTCACGGGAATAAGGAGGGTATAATTGAATTAAGATTCGCTCACCGGGGGCAGGAGGGGCGATGGTGAAGGCGGCGGACGACGAGAGGCGTCCTAACTTTCTGAGGGGTCTGAGGGGAAGAGAAACCTGTCCCCCCTTCACCATGTCCCCTCGATCCTTCAAGGTCATCCGTGATATTACATATCACACTCCCCCACCTGCGAAAAAAATTTGGGGCCATAGATTGGGGTAGGCTGTCAGAATAGAGTTTGGAGGGTGTATTACTAGGTGAAAACCGTCCCCGCCCGCTGGTGGCGTCTGCCCATGGCTTGAGGGGTTGAGTTGAATAATCAAATGTGAAATAGCAATACTATGGAAAAGGCGTTAATGGCTCAAAGAAAATTGCAAGGTATCTAATTGGTACAGACGGTGGTCCAGCGGGAGAGGTGGGAGAAAAACCTGGTTTCCAAAATGAATTAATCTACTCTTGACCCTCATTGGTGCATGAAGTGCCTGTTGGTAATTAATTGGGGCCAGGGGATTGATGCCGGCGGGAGTGTGACGATGTGGGTTAACTTAAGATAACTTAAGATAGAAAACACAGAGAAAAATAAATACGATTAGAAATAAGGTAACACACGTATATAATGATACTTCAACTTAACTACTGCACCTTTGGTGGGAGGGATTCAGGATTTTGGGCCGATGGCCATGTTTGCAATTTATTTGTGGGCTGGGGGTGGGTAGCCGGTATTGTACTGACAGGTTGGGGTGTCGTGGGTGATGACGGTCGATCTCCATGATGTTGATGGGGTTCATTTCTGGAACATAAGGGAATGGGTGGCGAGTAGTAACTGATGAGATATTAAGATCGGTTATTATTGGTTGGTGGGTGGGTTGGTAGCTTGGGAGTACGGTTTCAATTGACTGACATGCTGGGTTTTGATATCAGGCGGGTCAGTGGTGCTAGTGAGTTGGTAGGTTATAGGAGAGAGGCGTCTAGTGACGGTATACGGGTTCGAATACTTATAAGCTAATTTAGCGTTAACATGATCGACTCGTGAACTAAGGGTATACTGTTTAATGACTACCATATCGTTAGGTTTGAATTCTCGGGCATTGTGGCGTTGGTCGTAATAATGTTTCCGTTGGTTACGTGCCCGGGCAAGGTTTTCGAGTGCTAACGTCCATGTGTGATGTTGTTCTTCGGGGTTTATGGAGTGGAATGGGGGAAGAAGGTCCCAGGCTAGTTGTAGTGGTGTGGCAAGTTCGTGGCCTAGAAACAATCGGGCTGGGGTAAAACGGGTGGAAGAGTGCCGTACTGAATTAATACCTTGCTGGAAAAAGGTGAGGTTGGTGTCCCAGGCTGTCAGATTTTCGGCATGGAAAGCAGTAAGCACTGTTTTGAGTGTGCGTATTTGATGTTCTGCAATGTTGGGGTTGGGGTAATAGCGGGGGGTATGGTGGGCAGACATTCCATGAGCACGAAGGAAGTCACTAAAGGCCTTTGATCGGAACACAGATGCATTATCAGTACAAACTGTTTGCCAATATCCAACGGTAGAGCAGACTCTGGTTTGTAGTACCTGGATGATTGCGTCAGATGTATGACGTTTGAGTGGGATGAAATAAGTGAATCTTGAAAAACCATTGACCACAATGAGGATGTGGGTATGTTGGTTTCTCGTTCGTGGGATAGGGCCAGCAACGTCAAGGTAGAGATGTTGCATTGGGAACTGTGGGTCAATAGAGGCTTGGCAGCCATGTGTGACTTGAGCATGTTTTGAACGTGTGCAAGTGAGGCACGAACGGATACGTTCACGTACTTGGGAGTCTAACTGGGGGTAATAAAAGTGATCTTTAATGCGTGCGATTGTCCGGGACATGCCCGCATGGGATCCAAGTGCCGAATCGTGGCAGAAGTCAAAGACCATGGGGAATAGGTGTGAGGGGAGTACTGGTTGACAAGTTCCTTTGGGTGTGGTGTAGTAGAGGATATCATTGTTCAACGAGTAATTGGGGACAGTGTGACCAGCTAGGAGTTGGTTAATGATTGGTGGTAATTGGGTGTCTGCCTGTTGGTGAGTTGGTAGTTTTGTGGCCACGGCTGGGTATGTTTGGAGTAGGAGTAGTTGGTCTGAAGGTGGGTCAAGGGCAAGATCGTCAAGTGGTTTGGTTGGTGGTGTAATACATTCGCGTGAAAGGTAGTCAGCGATGCTATTTTTCTTACCCGGTAGGTGGTGTAGGGTGTAATTATATTGGAGGATGGCGGCTACCCAACAGAAAACCCGTGGGGAGGCGTTTTTCAACGATGTCAAGGTGGCGACTGCCTTGGCATCGGTATATAGGTGAAAGTGAGCGTGCCCGAGGTAGTGTTGAAACTTCTGAATAGCAAACAAGGCTGCTGCAAATTCCAGTTCGTAGCTCGAAAAATTTTTCTCCCGGGGCTCAAGCGAGCGTCCAGCAAAGGTAACTGCATGTAGGGTGGGGTCAGTTTCATTTGCTGTCTGGGCCAAAACGCATCCCAAGGCATGACCACTTGCATCCGCAAAAACATGGAAAGGTCGGTTGCAGTCGGGAAGTTGCAGGATAGGAGGGGTTTTTTTTTTTTTTTTTTTTTTCGGCAGGTAGGTGAGAAAATCTTTAAGATCCACAGATGGAGTTGGATCTCGTAAGATACCCTGAAGGATCCGCAACTTCAAGGTTATGTGGGATTCAAACCCACTAAAAAAACACCTCCTTTTCTCCCACGTTGGATGATCAGCCTGGAACTGTTTAACACATTACTTCAGGCTGAGTCCTGGGGCACTTTATCAGTTCTGGATGGCGGGACGGACCAGGTGTTCCCTTCTCTGTCTCTCTCGTTCTAACAATGTCTTCCTTGTCAGGATACTCTCTGCGTACGCTGCCACAAGACTCCAGCTCCTCTCACCTTCCAGCATCTTGCTGACGACAGCTTCTGGTGTTGGAATTTGGGGAGTTAATCCCAGCTCTGCCAGCAGCTGGCTTCTTTCAGCCGCCCATTTGGTGCATTTGAAAAAGGTGTGCAGCGCATCATCATCTTCTCTCTTCTGACAGTGCGGACATGTTGGGACAGTTACCTTTCCCATTTTATGTAGATAGGCATAAAACAGTCCATGTCCTGTGAAGAATTGTGTGAGGAAAAAGTTCAATTCTCCATGCTTCCTGTCCGTCCATTTCTGGATGTTTGGCACTAGCCGTGCGGTCCACCGTCCTCTATATTCTCTTGTCCATATCTCTTGCCAGCTTACCATCGTGCAATCTCTTTCTTCCTTGGCTATGCGGGACCTGCCTCCTTCATTCCTTCTGTCGAAAATTCTTTTTCTCTCTGAGGCCATCAGCTGGATCGGTATGACACTGGTAAGCACAAAGATAGCGGGTTCTGACACTGTTCGGTATGCACAGGCGATTCGTAGAGCTCCTCTTCGCTGTACAGCTATCAGTCTCTGTCGGAGATACGCCACGCTCAGTGCATCCGCCCACACCTCCGCTCCATACAAGAGAATTGACTCCACCACTGTCATCATCAAGCGTCTCTTGCATGGTCTAGGGCCATTTATGTTTCTCATAAGGTGACAAAGAGCTGCCGATTTTTGTGCAGCCCTGTCTGCAGTCCTTTTTAAATGTTCACCAAAAGTGATTTTTGTGTCCAACATGACTCCGAGATATCTGGCTGCTGGTTTAGTTGTTATTTCAGTGTTTCCGATCCGCATTGGGATGATGGTAGGTATGCGCTTACGGGTGAAGATGACTACCTCTGTTTTTGATGTAGCTAGTGCCAGGCTATGTTCTTCCATCCACTCCATTACTCGTGTCATGATCTGCTCCAACTTGGCTAGGGCTGAATCCATTGTCCTTGCGAGTACTACTGCTGCCACATCATCAGCATATCCAACAAGGAAACAGTCCTCAGGCATTTCCAATCTTAGGACCCCGTCGTATGATGCATTCCACAGTTGAGGACCTAGTACAGATCCCTGAGCAGCCCCTGATGTGATATCCTTCGTTCGTACCCCTTGAGCAGTCTCATATGTTAGTGTTCTGTTCTTAAGGTAGCTGTCCATAACATTTAGTAGATAAGGTGGAACCCTGAAATCAATGCTAAGGGCTTTTAACATATCCGACCATCTTGCAGAGTTAAAGGCATTTTTCACATCAAGGGTCACCAGGAGTGCAAGGTTTCTGTTGTACCGGCTGCCTTCCTGTGATCTTCTTACTGCAGTCACCACATCAGTCAGTGCATGGACAGTTGAACGACCCTTCCGGAAACCATACTGTCTGGGGGATAGATCTCCCGCTTGCTCTATTGCAGGCAGTAGCCGGAGCAGAAGTAGTTTCTCATAGCCCTTTCCAGCTGTGTCCAGCATACACAATGGTCTCCAGGATGACGGCAGGCTTGGTGCCCCTTTACCCTTATCTAAGAGGACCAGGCGAGCAGCCTTCCATCGCTTGCTAAAGACCCCAGCACCAAGGCATGCATTATACATCCTCAGGAGCAGCTGTGGGCAGGCTTCCGTGGCTATTTTGAGTACCTCTGACGCTATGCCATCAGGTCCAGGCGCTTTTTTGTTTTTTAATGCTCCAATTGCTTTTTTTAGTTCGTCCACTGTAAATAGGGGTGTGTCTGTTCTTCTTACACTTCTATAATCTATATCTCTGGGAGGATGGGTTGGGAAGAGGCCATTTACGATGGACTCCATGACCTCCTCATCCATAAGGCTCGAACGGTTTTGTGCCTGGAGTTTTCCTGTCACTATCTTGTAGCCGCGACCCCATGTGTCTACATTTATTTCGTCGATGATTTTTTGCCAGCAATCCGCTTTGCTTTTATTTATTTCATGACGGAGTTTCTTCCTAGCTTCTGCAAATTCTGTGTGTATTGTCGACCAATTTTCTTGCCTCCTTGTTCTCTGCGCTCTGCGCCTCAGTTGGTTACATATCCTCCTGAGCCTTGCAATATTTTCATTCCACCAGTAAACTGGAGGCCTTCCTGTTTGTAGGACTTTTTTGGGCATAGATGCATTGCAGGCTTTGGTCAGAATCTTCATTGTTTTATTCACAGTTACCTCAGCATCCAGAGCACTTAAAACAGACATGCCTGGAGTCTGAGATGTGGTACTTGGTTGTTGCCTATGATCATTTGCAGCCATTTGTTTATCTCCATCTAGTAAAACCTGTACCATTTTTTCTCTATCTAGTTTTGCCAAATTCCAACCTTTAACCTGGTCTATGTCTCTGCGTGGGGTGCCTCTTTGTGGTGTTGTAATTTGAAAGTCGAAAGTTATGTACTGGTGATCGCTACCTGTGAACTCGTGCATAACCTTCCAATTACGGACCTTTCTGGCAGCAGTTTCTGTAGCTAGGGATATGTCTGGTATGGTACCTCGTTGTCCTGGTCGGTGGAAGGTAGGTGTATCGCCATTTCTCGCATGCCCCATTCAAGGGCTCTAGCATTGAAATCTCCTGCAACAATTGTGTCACTTGTAGTATTCTGGACAGCATCCTCCAGTTCACCCAGCTTCCTTTGGAAGTGCTGAATGGGTTCATTTGGTGTGAAATAACAGCTGAAGTATGTGACTCCCCCTCTCTTTAGCCAAACATACCCCACTCCACTTCCATGGTCCTCAACATGTCCATCTGACACTGACCATATTGCTGCTGTTCCCGTGTTGTCCGTGTACCATTTCAGATTTATTTGATTATGATGCTGCTCACTAATGATCGCAATGTCAATATTTCTCTCCCGTACGAGTTGTTGCAGCAGGTTTTGTGCTGTTGTACCTCTGTGTAGGTTACCCTGTAAGACCTTGATCATTGCTTGCCTGTTGTCTTGGCTGCCTCCTCCGTGGCATTGAGTAATATTCATTTGTGGGTTGGTTCATTACTGGCATGGATCAAAGGATAGGAGGGGTTAGCAGCCTGTTACGGAGGAGCTCGTAGGCAGTTTGGCATTCAGTAGTCCAGAGGATGGGTGCATTTTTTTTTTCGGAGAGCATTGAGGGGGGTTGCAATTGTAGAAAAGTCAGGGATGAAAGAACTGAAAAAAAAAAAAAAAAAAAAAAAAAAAAAACCAGTGCCCCTAGGAATTGGGCCACTTGTTTTGCCGACTTGGGAGGGGGAATGCTAATAATATCTTTGATGCGTTCTTCACCAATGCTGACACATCCATTTTCGATAATATGCCCGAGGAATTCGAGGCGGTGTGTGGCAAAACGGCATTTGGCAGGGTTAACAGTTAGTTTTGCCTTTTGCAGTCTATGGAGGACTTCACGTATGTGCGTTTGGTGGAGGTTTTGGTTACGGCTGTAAACTAGGAGGTCATCGAGGAACCAGATGACGTACAGGCCGTGTAGGTCACCGAGGATTTTCTCCATTAGCGAACTAAGTAGTTGGCCACCAACCTTAAGACCAAATGGGATCTTGGTATACCGAAAGGTTGCATAGGGGGTTTTGAAGAAAACGTATTTTTGTGAATCTTGGGTCACTCCAATTTGATGATATGCCGAATTCAAATCTAGGTGGGTAAAAACAGTTGCGCCACTGAGGTGCGCCATCAAATTTTGGATCGTGGGGAGTGGGTAGTCAATTGCTTCAATGCGCTGATTCAATTCCCTCATGTCTACAACAAGTCGGTATTCTTGGTCATCTGTTGGGGAAAGTTTCTTTTTGGGGACCAAGAAGCAAGGAGACACGCTTGGGGCTAAGGATGGGACAATCACTCCTGAAGCCAGCAGTTTGTTGGTTTCGGTGCGCATAATTTTTTGGAGGGGTGGGGACACTGGGTATGTTGGGCAGGGTTTTAAGGGAGGTGCATTAGCCTGCAGTACTACTTCGTGTTGGATGAGATCTGTGCACCCTAATTTGGTTGTAAGTACATCTGGGAATTCTTTAGTAAGTTGGTCGGTTAAATGGGGGTTGGTGAGCCCAATGCACGAGAGAGTGGAAGGGGTTGTTGTGATTTGTGCAGGGGTTTCATTGCTGAGGTGGATGGGTGTGGGATTAGTCTTGAAAGATACAGTTGCATCTGCCGCATTGTAGATCATCCCTGTTTGGCGCATAAAATCAAGACCAAGGAGAATATCGTGGGGTAACCGTTGCAACAAGTAAAATGTATGTTCCCAACGCAGTGGTCCTATGGGGATCTTGGCAATGAAGTGAGTTGTCACCAGCTCCCCATTCCCAATGGTGAGGGAAATCGAGGGGCATTGCATAGACCGAATGGTTGTTGAGGCAACGGTTTGATTAAAGAAAGAAAAATTTAATGCTGAAATTGCTGCGCCAGAATCTAATAAAGCTGCTAGTTGATGATTGGCAAGTCTAACAGGTAGGAGAGGAGGGGGGTTCCCTGTGTGGGTAAAAAGGGAAGCTAGGCCCATGGGGGGTATTCCATCGGTGACACAGCAGGACTTTGTCTTCAGT
The DNA here is from genome assembly GCA_009739505.2 of Apolygus lucorum. Lineage (NCBI taxonomy): Eukaryota > Metazoa > Arthropoda > Insecta > Hemiptera > Miridae > Apolygus > Apolygus lucorum. The sequence continues at coordinate 21,791,939 of CM019182.2, read as the reverse complement.
AGCAATTTGCCTTTGTGTGTGGGTGTTGGTGGTGACACTTGAAGAGACATTAAGGGTGGGGGTTGGGTTCTGCGTTGTGGAACTTGTTGTGGTGTGGGACGGTGTCTATGGTGTGGGACTTTTGGTGGGACTTGTAATGTGTCGTGGGACTTGTAATGTGACGTGGGACGGTGTCCACGTCGATACCCCAGTTGGCCCTTTGGATTAGTGGTGTTTGTCGCTGATATTGACTGTGAGGACTGGTTAAGGCGTCTGACCTGAGCCCGTTGTTCAGTTGCTTCTACCAGTGCTTCAAGCTCGACCAAGGTGGTGGGGCGGGTAGCTAACCCGAAATCACGCTGGGTGGTGTCATTGACCCTCAACAGGATTGTTTGGATGAGGGTGGTCTCGTCATACTTTTGTAGAACCTGGTTGGCCAGTGTGAGTGAATCCACAAAGCTACGGAATGTCTCAGTTGGGCGTTGGAGGCGGTACAAGAATTTAATCACAAACACGGGTTCTGTTGTATCATTGAAAAATGACGCGCGCATTTTTTCTGTGAGGTCTTGGAAAGTGGGGACCGTTGCTGATGCAATATATTTGGCCAAGTATGGAAACTTGGTATTTATTGCCAAATTTTGGAGAATATTACGAAAAAGGCTTGGTGCTATTGAATTAAGTTGGTAAAACTTGTCTAAGAATCTGTAGACAGATTCTGGGTTGTCTGGGTAGAAGGGGGGGAGGTCAGCAACTTGGGTAGCAATTCCCTCTGGGAGGGAATAGAAGGCCATGGGGTTTGGGTTGGGGGTAACAGGTGGTTTGGTGAGAAGGGCCATCTGTGCAGTTAGCTGCTGAATGTTCGCGGCCATTAGTGTGCATAACTGGGTCATACCAGTAGTGGGTTGCTCGGGATCCATGGTAATTTGGAGGGGGGGTGGGAGTGTGAGAAATGTTACCTAAGTTGTGTGAAAGGATCAAAATTTTGAGTGAAAAATGGGTGAAAAGATAATTTTTGTAGTTGAAAGAAGGTCGAAAAAAGTTTGCGAATTTAAAATTGTTAGTGGGCGGAGGGGGATTAATTGAAATTATGTGATTATTCGGCTAAATAATTTAGATTGGGATAATACGGAATTGGGAGTTTGAATTCGAGCGGTTTATTATTGTTCCTAGTCGGCGGCTGGGGTCAGGTCCGTTCGGTTGAACTCTACCTACGTTCGGCGTTATCAAACAACAGAGTTCAGGTGACAAGTTAAAAACAACGTTCGAATCTATCAAGGCACATGTTCTCGCGGTCGGGAATTCGAATTTTTGTTTGATTTCGCGGAATTATCGAGCAATCGGTGAAAAATGTGTTCGTAATCGTGAAGATTGATAATCACGGACGCGTTTTGTTGTGGAAACAAGTGGGTGTGTTTGTTAATAATGTGCCGATTAGTTGAGGATCGTGAGAAAAGCAGAGATAAGTGGAAGGTACGTTTCGGAGTGGTATCGTATTTCTACGCTATTTGCTACCATGTGATGTGGGTAGGAAAGTAAGTATAAATAACAATACAGTTTCACGGGAATAAGGAGGGTATAATTGAATTAAGATTCGCTCACCGGGGGCAGGAGGGGCGATGGTGAAGGCGGCGGACGACGAGAGGCGTCCTAACTTTCTTAGGGGTCTGAGGGGAAGAAAAACCTGTCCCCCCTTCACCATGTCCCCTCAATCCTTCAAGGTCATCCGTGATATTACATATCACAAAACCAACAAATTTTATGGGGGGGTTGATTGTTTCCTTGGTCGATTCCAAAGGATCATTATTGAACATTTTAAACGAAAAGAGGGAACTCCTAGTCAATTACTGTTCAAACACGGCAATATAATATCCCAAGCGAATGTAGAGTTTAATCTTGAATGTACTACTGTCCAAGGATCGTACATAAATCGACCGCGAATTGAAGGAGAACTTAATATTTCCTCGATAGTGGAGTTACCAGAGTGGAGAAAAAATCTCACTAAATCCGGGTTCTCAACTGCTCTCACTGGAAACTGACTGACGGGATTCGGCTCAGTCTACCGGCAACTTGTAGTGGTTTAATCTTTTCGGGAATGAGATCGAAATACCACTTCAAAAAGGCAGAGCAGCCGAGCTTGAAAATCCAACGTGATTAGCTTCATTCAAATTACAGTCCTGGCCAGCGTGGCTGTAATGAAGGGTAGTGTTCTCGTATTACGCCTGACTGATTTACCAAAACCTCCCCTGTTTTCTCGAGCTTTGCGCTATTCTAACGCTGGCCGCGGAAATTATTATCGGTTGAGCTTTGAAACGCTCATTTCGCGATTGAAACCCATTTCTCAGGCTCGACTCACCGACCAATCAACAATTGGTTATCTATAAATATGAGGGAAGTTCAGTTGTTGGATATTGAACTCTGTGATGAAAGTCTAGCGAATATTAGTGGTGAGTGTAGTACCTGAGGTAAGGACACAGTCCCTTCAGACACCAAATTTGCTCAAAATGCTGTGAAAGGCAAGTGACAATTCCTATTTTGGAAGACCAAGTTTTTAATTAAATAGGGACGACATAAATGTGATGTAATGTATGAAAAGATGCAAGATATGTCGAACATTTGTGAACATAGTTGAAAAACTTGGTTTTTGATTTCGGGAACTTTGGTCCATATTCACTTAACTTCCCCTATAACTTTCGTCCGTGTCGTTCACAGACCGTTATTGTATATTCAAATTAGATGCTACATGAAGTGGGTTCCGATAACTAAAAAGTGCTGCAGGGGTTAGAAAGGGGAAATTATAGTTGGTTATTCGCGCAGAACCTGCATGAGCCTATCAAACGAGTTCATGAATGTTCAATAAGTAAGTTTTTCTACCAAATATGGAGGACATAATACAGTTAGGTGATGAGAGGGTATTCCACCAAGAACATGAAGCACATAGCTTCCTCGTCATAGAAACAGATCTACATTACGAAAACTGAGGAGGAAATTAATTTAAGATTCAAAATGAGGACCACTAAAAGTGAAAAGTAAACATATTATAAAATTATTTTTTTTAAAAATAATGAAATAAAAAACATTTTTAACAAAAAACGGACCGACCTCAAAATTGATGTCGGTAAACTCCAAAAATAGAAAAAAATAATAATCACAACAAATGTTACTCTCGTCGAGATATTTTTTGATGCAATCACATCGACTTTGGTTTATTATTTTTATATCTACTTGCGATCAATGTTTTTCTTCATGTTGGTTGGTGGTAATGGCAAAGCCGTGTTCTTTGCAGACGAGTGATCTATATATACAAATTACAAACCATTGTGTAATATTTTGCAGCGTTTATTCAGCAGTGGAGTCTCAATTTATTTATTTTTTTTTTCATAGAAACTATAACAAGTTATAGTCCAATTTTGTTGAAATTTTCAGATATTGTGTGGGTTGGCGTGTTAGTAGATGTTCTTCTATGAAAATCACTGCCACCAGATTGATAGAACTCTGTGCGCATGCGCAAATTTAAGAACCTTGTTTCGACCATAACATCAACAGTTTCCGTTCGATTTCTATGGGGTTCTCAAGGGTAGTGTGGTTCGGACTTTGAATGGTTCCCTATAAATTTCATCTATTCATGTGAACATCCAATTTTCAGGGTAGTGAGAAGTACTTAGAGATCGTTGTTTCGAGATTCGCCATTACCTATTCATCGGATCATCTATACAATCGCGTCATAGATACAAGGAAGCTATGTGACACACCCACAATCCGGTAGTCTTACTCTGTCTGGTCATTTGTACTCCTTTGCGCTCCTAGCCGAGTCGAGAACGTCAAACTGCCCATGAATATCTCTCCATCCTCTCTGTTGACCTAGCCTCAACCTGCTTTCATTGAAAAAAATTGTTGTGATTAATATTTATGTGAACAAGCTCCTGACTTATATTCAACAGCTGGTTATTGTTGACATACATTTATAACAGAGAATACTACATCCTATACTACATCTCCGTACGAGAAAACCAAAGATATGCCCAAGTTCAAATGATTCAATTTTCACCCACCATATTTTCATTTGCTAGAGCAAAAAGCTCGTCTTTCAAGAGTATATCTCCATAAAGAAAAATATTAGGGCCACTAACCGGGGATTAAATACGACGATGGGGGGCTCATTTCTATACCCACAAACTGAGTGGAAGAGAGACCTTCTAGAGTAATGATTCTCTCTTTCTGATATATATCTTTTAATATTTGCGCTTTCTTCGTCCGGAACTCCGAGTTTTATGGGAAGCGAGTAGACCCACTTTTTGTGATAACGAGGTAAAACCGCGAACCCTATTTTTCCCCCTCGGCATAATATACTTAGAGCTTTGAGTGGGAATGGATGCCCATCTTCTCAATGGTCGGGCCTTACAGTTCATTCTATTCACATTTCCTGGAAGAATGAAGGAAGTAGAGAGGTACGCTTTTTCATCACGGTTATGATGTCTATTTTCGTTGGAATGGAATTTGTACCGTTGATGAGAAGCGATGGTATTAATTTGATCTTTCGTAAGGTAATTATTGTAGGGGTATCCATGGTCGTGGTTCTTCGACGTCGAATCTTCGAATTTTGAGATTCGACGAAAGTCAATGCGCATGCGCTACGGCTAATTCGACGATTCGATTTACCACGGGCTGAAGGCGCTGTAAACCGAGATTCGACGTCGAATTACAAAATGTAATCCTAGCGCTTGTGGCAGTCGTGCGAAGCAACTATCACAACATCAACAAACAGATCTTCTTTCATTTTGAGTTTTTCTTTTAACAACACCTTTTTTGTTTTTTATTCCGTTTTTCCGTTCGTTTATTTCGTTTTTATTCTGTTCGAAGAGGGTTTTTTTCACGATTAAATGAGTGGAGCTGAGCCACCCAAGCGACTGAGCAAAAACGCAACCATCTGATGGTCTGCTGGAGAAGCGGAAATGTTTCTTGCTGGCACTAAAGAGCATACCACATTCTCCTTTCTAGCATCGAACATGTTTCAGCCATGAGCTAAGTACCAAAATGCGTTCAAAATTTTGTGACGGAAGTTGCAAGGGTTTTTCTTTGAGACGAGACTACTCATCGGTAGGTACCTAATCAGAAGCAAGATCTTTTTGGTTTATTATTTTCAATAATGAACCTTTGGAATCGACCAAGAAAAAAAAATTTTAACACCCCCTCAAAATTTGATGGTTTACGTTTCAAGGTACGTACAATCCAAAAATCGAATAAAAATTTGGCCGTCCGTCCGCCGTACGCGGCACTTTCCTCACTTAGCATCGACCGATTTTGATGAAATTTGGTATGTAGGCTCCATTTGGGGTCTAGTTGTGCCCCGAAGATTTTGGTTGATGTAGGTCACTTCTGAGGGTTCCAAAATCAATTTTGAAGTTTTGAAAACGCCCTAACTCAAAAAATTTCAATATAAAGGTATTGTTTTTCCTTCAATTTAAGATTCTATAGAATTTTTTTAATTTTTTGAGACCACCCAGAGCTCTGTAGGACAAATTGTTCGTTCACTACGAGAATTTAAAGTTTGAACGTACGATAAATCAGAAACACGAGTGTGAATCGCAAAAGAGGCCTAATCTCCGTTCAAATTAAAGCTGACCGAAATGCGATCGATGTTTTTCTTCATGTTGGATGGTTGGTGGCTTTGCAGACGAGTGATCTATATAGAAAAATAATAAACCGTTGTGTAATAATTTGTGGCGTTTTAAATTCTAGCTGTCGTTTTTGACATTTTCATGTCTTTGCTTTGGCACATAAACTGAAAAATCGTCACGAAAACTTGCTCACGTGATACCAATAAATAAAATAGACTCACTGTGTTGCGTAGAGAACAATCAACTGTTTTCTTATTTTTATGCTTGGGTACATTAACTAACAACCTTACTTCACTATCTTCTTGTGTAGTGGTTGACATTTTGTTTTGGTTTATTAGTTTCAACCATTTCTGTACTTCTTCCACTTCAAAACGATCAGTGAACAAACGCGAGAGTATCGTGAGCGACAAAAATTGACGATGGACAAATGTACGCCCCGCCGTGCAATGCACGGGTGAGATCTGCCTAGTAATAAATACAATAAGAAAACACACATGAAAGTGTCCCAATATGTTGCAGACTCGTATGCAAGCGTTTATAATAATCGTCATTATCTCTTGATGCTGGATTGGACATTGGCTACACTATTCAATTTTTCGTTCGTGTACTAGGAACTTTGTTGAAGGATTTTATTAGTAACCTCTGGGGTATTCTCATTTTTTAACTAAAAGGAAATTAATGAACATGCGGTTCTTTCGACACTGACTTGGTTATCGTCTGATGCCGCAAGGAGCGCTACGCACAATTCGATTTTCGACGATTCGACGGGGGAAAATGTGGGAGCCTCAAGAGACCCTCGAGTGTGCGACGATTCGACGATCGAATCAGACCATGAATATCCCTTGTGAGGTATTGCTCATTTATAAACCTACATAGTTTAAAAACAACTTTCAAGTTGAATATAGTGTACCTTTCTATCAAAAAACGACATTTACCTTTTTCTGTCTGTTGTTTCCTGTGCCAACCGTGAACAACAACACGGTTGAGAATTCTTTCCCCTTTATGTGATTTTCCAGAATTTGGGACGTCATTGATGCTGTTCGTTTATCCAATGTATTATGAAAACCAGTAATCGAGCCATTACTTGGCGATAAATCATATTTTAGAAAAATCGAGGTTTTTATATTTGTGTTTGGGCAGTTTTATTGCGACGACGATGCATTTATATGAGACTGATGTAGGGAAACTTCACCAGTCACAAACAAGCTTGAGACATCGCTTTCTAGTTAACTCAATTTTGAGAGACGAAACGTATTTACAGTTTTCCAACTTTTTAGTCTCAGCAACAACATCTCCTCTAATATTCGTTTACTTGTGGATACTCAGTTAGTTGATTCTATCTTAAATCACTAAATTTTGAAAATTGGTTCGACCCCATGACACATACAGCGCTAAAATTTTGGAGATCATCAAATTTTGAAAATTTAATGATCAACCTGAGACAGGCAGGCTAGAAAGATGAGAGATGAAAAGCCCTACGTCGAAACTCTATTGGTACTGGAAAAGATTGCTGAAAATCTTCTCCTCTTTAACCCAAACTAAATCACTGTTGGTTTTGAAGTATCGTAAACTTTGACAATGTTTTACAAGAAAAAGTCTGCAAAGTTGGTGTGACACATAATTTCCTCGTATCCATAACCCGCACAGATGATCCGATGCATAGTAGTCAATCTCAAAACATCAATCTCTAAGGCCCACTTTCACCAAACATTCAAATCGAGTTTAAACCAAACGAGGCGAGAGATAAACGACGTTCAGTAAAAATCGTCATTCACCAGAGCGATTTACGAGTTTAAAACACCATCTTGGGGGGTTCGAGTTTAAACGGTCGAAAATCGGCCGAATAAACTAGGAAACCTCATTTAACTACCAATTCAATATGGCCGCGCATTGATTTGTGATTGTTTTCGAAATGAAATTGCGAATTATCTATGCATTTCGAATTATTTTTGACTCGTCTGACGAGGACGACGACGTCCGAGTCGAATCCTGGATCGGATTCCACATTCCGAGATTATGTACGTTACTGAATTTCCGCCTTTCCAAGCCCCGAGTCGTCCAAGTGCTCGACTAGATTGACACTCGCCTCGAGTTCCCGTCATACTAATAAGTTCAACACGTTAATTTAAAATGAATGATGGTTTTTTCAATAACATAATGGTGCAACCTACATTCCTTGGTTGTTTCTATTCGGACCAATTATACAAATTGACCATCATAAAAGACCAGTTCGACCAAAATAAATTTCTTTTGAGGTGAAATCGGGGGCCCTCATCTTCGAGTTCACATCCATCAGTAATCATTCAAATTATCGAAGTAAATTCTCACCGTTCAGAACAAGGCGGCGGCCACTGTGTTTCTCTAGGATACATCTGGAGAAATACTGGAGTTATTGCGCTCGTTGTGGCTCAAAGTGATGATGTGTAATAACTCAATAGGTAGGTGATGAAAATATTCAGCAAAATAAAACGAAGGGAACCGGAAAACTCAAAACAAACCGCAGGAATCAGCAAATAATAAAAACAAGGAATTCGAAAAACTGACACTGATAAAGATTCACAAGGCGGCAATCTGCTGATAGCAAGTGCGGGAGTGGTTGTTGTTCAACGTTTCTATTGCTCCAATACGTCATAATGTCCAACTTTCGTTCGTTTCGCTCAACATTTCAAGTTTAGACAAACTCGATTGTCTTAAACAACGCTTAACGATGATTTGGGTTGGTGAAAGACGCTCGCCATCTTGCCGGGTTTATTCCTTCAGATTAACTATTAACGCGTTTAGCTAAGCAAGTTTAGAACAACTTTTGGTGAAAGTGGGCCTAAGTACCTTGCACTCATAGGGGACTCTTCATGTCAACCCGCAAAATCTCCAAATAGTGTTGGAAACTGTAACTGTGTTCAACTTTTCAAAAACCGTTTGAAAAGATAATTAACAGAAAACATTTTTTAAACAGTCTAGGAAATTTAAAGCGTGGGTTCTTTTAACCAGCTAACTTCAGCTTGTTAGTTCATACATCAACTGATCCCCAATTCACTCTTAAGACGCTAGAGGCCTACTTCTTACCTACTCATGTTTAAGCGTGGTTTCCTCCACTTATCCAGAACCTTGGGGACTTCTTCTACTTCTCCATCAAAGTTAGACGACTTCTCAACATATGAGCTCAGCTGGAAGGTGGCGGAGGAAACTCAGCCTGTATTGAGTGTCGAGCGAATCCGTCAATAACTTCGTAAACCCGTTCATTTTCTCTATATGACAGTTATATGTGATGAGCATTATAGTTCCTTCGGGATCTCTCTACGGGACCAAGCATGACCTGAAGTTCATTCAATTGCATCTCGTGGACCATGGGAGATGGTTTCCTTCTCTTAGAAGTTCAATTCTTTTGCAATGATTGGTTGGATTTTTGGACCACCAGCAGCTACCCTCAGGGCACAGCTCTGGCCTCTCTCTAGTTTCATAAGAATGTATTTGCAATTTCTTTCAATGCATATAGGTAAAATACATGTTGGTTATTGCAATAAAAACATAACATATCATATTCCAATCTCAGCGTATGAATGTTTTCCAAGGTGAAAACCATGACGATCGAGTTTCTCCCACGCTTGGTGCTGTGAGCCGCTAGAACAACATACATCACTGGGAACCCTTATCTTCCAGTGTATCACTTTGTTCCGGACGTTATTATTTTGACTCCTCGCTTGAATACAAGGATCGTCTAACGACGGAAACATCGAACGTTTCAACCAGTCTTCATTGCCAAAAGACATTTCGATTCCACCTCGTGTAAAGGTTTCTTTTTTCCCTCAAACACGTATCTCAAATTCTATAAGAATGTTATTTCTTCCGACTTTTTTGTCCTCTTCCAGGAAAAAAGGGGTCCTTCGTAACCCCCCTCCTTCCAATCATACACGGTGGGATGTTGCCTTGAACAAGGAACAAGAAAATCATTTCCGGCGGCACAATAGCTCGCGGCTTCATCGTGGTCTTTCCGTTACTTTCTACAATGGAAGTCGGTTTATCATGTCCCCTTCGCCCCTACTTCTCATCTCAACGCCACCCTTTTTTTCTATAACATTAAGTAATTTGATAGAAGATACTGCCACGAGCCCCAGGGATTTCTTCAACCAATTTCTGTTCCTTTTTCGCCCCCTTGTTTGCGACGTGAGGCGAAGCCTTCAAAAAAGACCAAAAAACTGGTTCATTCGTGAAAAGCTTTTTTATGGGGAGTTTCCGTGATAGTTTCCATTGTGTAGAGTTGAGAAAATTCCATAAATGACGATACATTCTTCATTTATTTCTATCTACATTCATTTATTTATTGTTTCTGGTCGGGAGGAGGGGAGGGAATAATTGACATCACTTCTTCTCTATAGGTACTGGAAGCGTTGCGGCTTCTTTGAAACAATGAAGCCACTTTCGGGGTTTTCTAGGGCTCAAAAACAACAAACCGGAAAAACGTTTGAAATTTTAATTGGTTAAAATAATTTTAACCAATTAGAATTTCAAACATAATGAAAATAATTAATGTAAATATAATGTATATTATTATTATTATTATTATTATTATATTATAATAAATATCAAAATTGAAAATAAATTATAATGTAATAATAATTATATATAATAATAATAATGAGAATTGTTTTCATGTAGCAAATATGATAATTGACCCAACAAACAAATCTCTGTCAAATCGCTTGGGAATGAGGTCCTCAGGAATAAAACTCTTCTTTCGCAGAAAGAGAACAACGACAGTTATTATTTATTTATTTATTTATCATTTATTTATTTATTTATCATAATTATAAGTACTGTAAAAAAAATGGCTGTAAACGTGAAGTAATGCCAGATACAAATTTAAAAAAAAGGTGACTGTTTTCTCATTATTTTCAATAATGAACCTTTGGAATCAATCAAGAAAATTTTTTTTTACCCCCCCCTCCCCTCAAAATTTGTTGGTTTACGTTTCAAGGTACGGGGAATCCGAAAATCGAATACAAATTTTCCTGTCCCTACGACGTCCGCGGCACTTTCCTTAGTTCCCATGGACCGATTTTGATGAAATTTGGTATATGGGCTCGATCTGGGGTCTAGTGGTGCCCCGAAGCTTTTGGTTGATGTCGGTCACTTCTAAGGGTTGAAAAATAAGGTTGGAAATTTTGAAAACGCCCTAACTCAAAAATTTGGATATAAAGGTATTGTTTTTCCATCAATTTAAGATAGTATAGCATTTTTTGAGACCACGCGGAGCACAGCAGGACAAACCTTTCGCTCCCTACGAGAATTTAAGGGTTGGACTTGTGATAAATCAGGAACACGAGTGTGGATCGCAAAAGATGCCTCCGTGCAAATTTTAGCAGACCGACATGCGATCTGTTTGTCTTCAAATTGGTTGGTAGTAACAATGGCAAAGCCGTGTTCTTTGCAGACGAGTGATCTTTATAGACAAATAATAAACCTTTGTGTAATAATTTGCAGCGTTTTTCCCCTGAGGAAGGTGATAAATTTGCCGAATGCTCGGCGAAAGAGGAGTTTTATTTCTCAGGACCTCATTCCCTGTCAATTTGAAAGAGAAAATTCTCTTTCAGTACCTAGCTTTTGCCCTGCTTAGAGGGTCATCTCTCAGTCGAACATCTGAATGCAGGTTTAGTTGTCTATGATGTACCTTCTTGAACATTGTACTCTACCTGTAGATTCTACATAATATGTAGACTATATTGTAAGCAGGATACGGTGTCAGTTTCAGGTATTGGGGAAGCAGAGGGTCGAATGATCCCACCGCTGCCACCAAATTTGTAAGCTGTTACTGGGTTTACTGTGTATGTGAGTTCACTAACGTTACAGGGGGTTTCACCTGAAGGGTATCGACCCCGTTCCTAAAACAAAACTATCGGGAAACTTATGATTAGTTACGAAAATTGGTACTTAACTGGTTCTGTTGGTAGCGGTGTTCCCGAGCGGTGAGGCGAACAGGCGAAGGCGTTCCAGTTACGATACCTTGAAAGTTTACTTGTTATATTGAGCCTGAATGGCGTTCTGTATCGATATGTTGCAAGAAATAAAAGGATTTTACGTTACTCTTTGTTCAATGACTCTAACTACCTAATTCGATACACTTTATGATACTCAGAACCAGGGGTGCAGGTGTAGAAGGAAAAAGGTAGGTATGAGATACGGTACGTTTAATGACCAGAAAGTTCTATCGGATCCAGTGATCCGATGCGCCAGAAGGGCGATACAGTTGCAATACAGTTCAAAATAAATTAGTTCAGTCTTCAATACCAAGCAATACAGTTAGTTTTTTTAATAGTTCTACTACGATACACAAGCTTTAAATGGTTTTAGTACTTTTACTTGACTAGTTACTGTTAATATTTTGAGTCACTTCTCACTCTATCTACCTAGTATTGGCCAATCTAGCATAGATACACTTTAGTTCACTCACGTGCTGGGGTACCGAAGCGAGTCCAGGTTTCACGGAGAGGCGAAGATACAGGGGAGTAGCCGGGAATGGACTGGAGACACGACGGAATCCAGGGGAGGCAGGACGTCGACCAGAGAGCGTTTCCACAAGACTTCTGGGGGGAGGCAGGAGGGCGATACACTTGCGATACCTTTGAATGGGGTATCGCGAATTACGGGGATGAGCGCGTCACGGACGGGAGGAGAGAGCTTCACAGGCTGCTGGCAAGGCGGAATAACGGGATCTGATTAATTATGATGATGACTAGAGCTTTTCATTGTCTTGATCAGGGGCGCCAACCTGACAAGGCAAAAGTTGTCATTGTTCTAACTCTTGAATGGATGCTGAGCAGTCTACTTCCATGTTCATGAATATTGGTGTTTCTTGTGCCCTTTTGGTGTTGGTCAGAGCACTTTTGAATAAAGTCAGTGAAGAATAATAAAAATAATGATTTACTGGTCCCAGAGTGCGATCAGGGCTTACTGGCCTGTCGGGCCTGTGATGGGAAACAGTGAGCTGTTGGGAACCAGCTCACATTCCCCGCCTCTCTGGGAGCCAGGGTTCGCAACGAGAACACTGGGTATGGGCAGGATCTGCGAAGGGTAAGCGTGTCGCAGACCTGCCTCATACATGTATCTCCTGCATCCCGGGCACTGGCTTGGAGTCCTCCTCTCTTGATGGTCTGGCTTGGTGGGTCCTGCTGCTCCCAATATTTCTGCTTTGTTCTGGCAAAGTGGCGGAATGAGACGTGTCCAGCGCCGCGGGTGGCTCCACGGCATTCCTCACCGGCACTGCGTCAGTTGACTCCTGACGATGTAGTGCCTCGTTCAACCTCTGGATTTCCCTCAAAAATTCCTGCCGCTCCTCCAGCAGGGGTTCCCAGGACCTCGGAGGGGAGTGTGTCGAATTCCCGGGTCTTCGAGGAGATGTACTCTCGGATGGTAGCGGCGCTTTATTCCATGGGTGACGGAAACTCCCTATCTTGTGGGTCCTCTAACTGTTTCTAGGTTTACAATAGACAATAAGCTCCTAATAATTCCCGACCTTGGAAAAGTGCAACCTTGTACTTCACATATTATCACCATTTTTCCCCAATTAATTCATGAGATATGACGGCCGTTTGCATGCAGGCTTGATAAGCGACGTGTCTCAAAAGATCGTGTCTCAATTTCGGGATTTATTTTTCTAAGAGATTCTTTTAGCTTGACCAAGGTGACCTGAAGGGTCCTATGATATTGGGTAACCTGAAGGGTTCTATGATACTTGGTGACCTGAAGGGTCCTAAAACGTATCAGGAACCTGACGGGTTCCTAACCGTGACATGGTCATTTTACTTTAGTTGTTTTTTTTTTTTTTTTGTGTTAATTGTGTGCTAGTTTTAATGTTTGCATGTATGTGTTTTGTCGTTTGTCACGTGTTTTGTGTTTTGTCTATGTTTCTGTCCTTCCCTAGTAGTCTGTCAGTGTGTCGAGCGTTTTCCAGTGTGGAGCTGACTGTAGTCCACCGGTACTCGTTGTAGGAACGTGTAGCGGGGAGGAGGTTCTATTGGTTCTTCCTCTTCCATCACGGCTTCGACGACTGGTTCGGCGGTACTCGGTCGAGGCACCACGGGATTGGGGCTCCATTCCTCCGGAGCATCATTTGGGGGAATGGTGGAACGTTCACATAGCTCGCTGGTAGAGGGTAAGGTGTCAATGTCGAGAGGGGTAGCTGGACTTCCGACGGTTCCCGGGTTGGTGGAACCGGGTTGTCCCACTCCTTCAATTTTCGGTGTCACTTCCTCTTTAGGGGAAGGTATTGTATCGATGAGTTCTGCGATTCCTCCGTCGTCTTCCATTAGTAAGTATTCCTCCAGTGGGGGTTCAAGGACAGGTTCAACAGGTGGTTCATCGGGTGAGGGAGGGGCGCTGAATTCGGCAAATGCGTCATCAGGGACGCCATTCACAAAAGCTGGTTTAAGTCGATTGATGTGCACGGTATGGCGCTTGATGTCTGCCGTATCTCGAATCTCGTATGTCACTTCGGTATACTTGGTAGTAACCACCCACGGTCCCGACCACGGGCTCCACAGTTTTCTAGCGGCTCCGGCGGGGGGTTGCATTTCGCGCGAATACACACGATCCCCAGGATTAAAGGATCGACTAGTGAGGCGCTCGTTTATGACTTGACTCCTCTTCTTCCATGCTTCATGCAGGTAGTGTGTCGCTGCGTTTCGCGCCGCTTTCAGTCGTCTCAGGTTGGTTAGTCCTTCTTCGTCCGTTGTGAGGCTCTGGAAGGACTCGTTGGGTAGTCTTAATTCACGTCCATAGGTTAGGAAATTTGGGGTAAACCCAGTACTTTTGTGGGGGGTCGACCTATACGCTGCAAGGGCAACGGGTAGGACAGCCTCCCAAGCGGTCGTCTTCTTCACCAGTTTGGATAGGATGTTGGCGAATGTGCGGTGATAGGCCGTCGTGAAAACTTGGCGTATTCCCCAACGTTCACACAGTTCTCGTGTGGATCTGGCTGTGAAGGCAGTGCCTCTATCCGAGACCAGTCTTTCAGGTACGCCGTGAGTCGGTATATACCGAGTAGCCAACATACGTGCTACTGTTCCCACCGTGCAATCATTGACCACATAAGCTTCAGCGTATTTTGTGAAGTGGTCGATAGCGGTGAGAAGGTACTTTGGAGTGGCTCCGGACGTGACTGGTCCCACGAAGTCAACTCCCACGATGTGGCCAGGGCGTTCTGGAAGTAGCGGTTTCTGTATTGGGTTGCGCAGTCCACTTGGAGTGTTGCGACGCTGACAGGTTTCACAGCTCCGCACATATCCTTTTACGTCTTTGGCCAGGGTAGGCCAATATCCTAACTTGCGTACTATTTTCTCGGTCATCTCGGCTCCAGGATGTCCGGCCCACTCGTTGCGGTGGCAACAGTTCAACAACCAATCGCGCAAGGAGAGCGGCATGAGAGGGACCCACTCGTTCTTTCCGTCCAACCGAACCTGGATCTCGCAGACTCCGTTTGATATTCTGGTTTTTCCGTTTTGCTGGAACATGACGGTAGACTGCACCCAAGGATCAAGGTTTTGGGCGGAGATCATCAAATCACGCGGGAATTCTAATGTCAAGACTGCTACGTCCATTCTGCTAAGGCCATCCGCGTGTGCCATCTGGGATCCCGGCCGGTATCTGGGGACGAAATCATACTCGGCCAACCTAAGGACCCAGCGGCCAATGCGAGAGGTAGGGTCTTTAAGTCTCATGGCAGCCGTGAGTGCCATATGGTCTGTCTGCAACTCGAACGGCTATCCCAACAGGTATTCTTGAAAATGTCTGGTGGCCCAGACCACTGCAAGCAGTTCGCGTTCTGTTACGGAGTAACGAGTTTCAGCGGAATTCAGCTTGCGGCTAGCAAATGCTACAGGTCTCTCCTCGCCATTGTGTTCTTGAGAGAGAACCGCACCTAATGCTGATCCGGACGCGTCTGTTGCTAGTACAAAGGGTTTGCTCAAGTCTGGATAGGCCAACACAGGTTCTTCTGTTAGGCGGGTCTTCAGTTCGTCGAACGCAGCTTGTTGCGTTTCAGTCCACTCGTAAGGGTTGTTTTTCTTGAGCAAGTCCGTCAAGGGAATAACTATCTTGGCAAAATCGGGTATAAAACGTCTATAAAATCCAGCTAGCCCTAAGAAGGACTGTAACTTGAGTTTCGTTGTGGGTACTGGAAATTCCTTGACGGCTTGTATCTTCTCCGGTTCGGTATAAATGCCTTGGGTAGTTACACGGTGTCCTAGAAATCGTACTTCCTCCTTCATAAATTCGCATTTTGATAGGTTGATTTTTAGTCGAGCATCCCTGAGCCAATCGAAAACCTCTCGAAGCTTTTGTAGATGTTCCTCCACTGTAGCCGAATACACAATAACGTCGTCCAAATTGACTAAGCAGTTGTTTCCTAATATCCCATCCAGCACGTTGTTCATTACCCGTTGGAAGGTGGCAGGTGCATTTTTTAGGCCAAACGTCATTTTCTCATATTCGAAATGTCGACCTAACACAGAGAAGGCCGTTTTCTCCTTCGCATTTGCGTGTACGGGTATTTGGTGATATCCAGCGACGAGATCTATCGTGGTGAACCACTTACATCCTCCTAACAATGCTAAGGTTTCTTGTAGTCGGGGTATTGGATATGCGTCGCCTTTGGTGATGCGGTTCAACTGTCTGAAGTCCGTGCAGAACCTCCATTTCTGCTCTTCACCTGGGGGTGTCTTTTTCTTCACCAACAGCACGGGGGCACACCAGGGACTAGTGGAAGTGCTGATCACTCCTGACGCTAGCATATCCTTCAATTGTTTTTCTACAATGCCGCGAAGAGCATGTGGTATGGGGTAAGGTTTTTGATTCGTCACCTCTGATTGGGTCGTTGTGATCTCGTGGGCAACCTGTAGACTACAACCCTCTCCAGTTGGGGGTTGAAAAAGATCTTGATAGTCGACGAGGGTTCCCATCGCTCGTTCTTGATTCGCTTCATCCAAATGGACGAGTTTGGTTTGAATTAGAGAGTGCACGTCAGGTTGTGGTTCATCCCACTGGTCCGTAGGTATTTGTTCCCACTCGTCTAGGTCGGAACTTACGAGCTCAGGTGACCATTCCGCCTGAACTACGATGTCATCTTCAGATTCGTGGTCGATCAGTTCCTCATGAGCCCTTTTGCGCCTTCCTCCGTTCACGTCGGGGGCGCTCTGACTGAGGTTGTCACTGAGGTGGTCCAATGAGGGTTCATTTGATGAGGTTCTGTAGTCCTGTATCGCCGAGATACCCGCCGATACGTCGGCCGATCCACCATCCTTCGTTAGAGAGTGTAGCAAAAAATGGGCAACCGACACTCCCGTCGATACATTGGGCGATCCCCCCTCAATCGTCATGTCACATTGTGGAAAGTAGGTTGTCGATTCACCTGCCGATACCCCGGGCGATACCCCGGGCGATACCCCGAGCGATACCCCGGGCGATACCCCGGGCGATACCCCGAGCAATACCCCGGGCAATACCCCGGGTGATACCCCGGGCGATACCCCGAGCGATACCCCGGGCGATACCCCGGGCGATACCCCGGGCGATACCCCGGGCGATACCACCTGTTCCTTTTCTAGTTCGTTGGTCCTTACGTCGTCGACTCGTTCCGCAAGGGCCGCCACTACCGCCCGAGAGGTGCTGGGGAGGGTCGTATCCGTACCATCATTTTGATTTTGGTACTGCGACACGGTATCCTCCCTCCTCACGGGCTGCAGCACTACCCCCACTCGTCTTAAGTCACAACACACGTTCTCCATGTCTTCGTCGGTCATGTCGGCGTTCCTCTTCCAACCCATGTCCGGTCCTGTTGTTAAGGTGATCGGAACCCGCCGCAATACGTCTAGTCCGAGTAAGTCGAGATCGGCCCCCTTTCTGGCAAACACGAGATACGTATGCTTGAACCGATACTTGCCAATACGGGTGTCGAGACACTGTTCCCCCGCAAAGGGCAAGTTGGCACTGTCCGCTCCCCATGCTACAGTTTTAGTTGGTAGTAGAGGTATTCCCGCTACAGGAGAGGCGAGCACCGATATAGCAGCTCTGGTATCGATAAGCATGTTTCTAGTCTCGGGTCCGAGACCTACCTCCATCCTGAGGGTTCTTACCATAGGGCGTTCCACGGACGTCACACACAGCTTATTTACATGGCTCGGTTCCACGGTGGGTTGCAATACAGGGAGGAGTTTCCGTTTTTCTGGACACTCATTCTCAAGATGTTCCCGAGTTCCACAAAAATTACAGAAGATGGTTCTCTGAGGGCTCTTGGGGCAATCCACCGGGAAGTGATCCATTCCTGCACAAAACATACAGGGGTATCGGGGCACCGGTTTGTCATCGTTCTTCCGAATCGGCAGTTCCCAACCCCATTGGTTACGGCGTTCTTCTCCATACCTTTGTTCTCGTCTCGATGCGGGTTGGTCTCTACGCGGGCACCTGGCCACGAAGTGGTTGGTTCCACCACAACTATAACATCTCGGGTCGCCAGTTACGGCAGCAAGGTCCCAATGTTCCTCTGGTTCATCAGTTTCTGCTAAGGTCTCCTCGAGTTCCTCGGCGCTCTTTAGGGCGATACGGAGTGTAGTGGGTCGATTCATTACCAAGAAGGCGCTCATTCTTTTGCCGACACCCCTAATGAACGCACTGAGAGTCTTTCTTTTGACCCACTCGTTTCGGTCATGTCGATCTAGGTGGTTCCCTTCCTCCAATACGGCGCATTGAGCCAAACTTCGAATGCGATCCGCGAACTGGCGGAGTGTCTCCGAAGAGTTCCTCTTGACCGTCCACAGCAATGCAGCGGCGTGTTGCGGGTTTTCGCGCCGGAACCATGTCAACATCTCGTCTTGGGTTACGTCATACGCATTGTCACAATCGAGGGTATCGTCTCTATCAATAAGAAACTGTTTTGCAGTACCCCTAGCTTTGGTTCTTAAGAGTCTCAGTTTCTGTTTCTGGGTCAATCCGCCGGTTACCGCATCGAAGTTCGCAAAAAACGATCCGACGCTAAGCGATCCGGTGGCATCAGGGTCCCACGGTTCCAGTTCCAAGAGTAGGGATCGTGGAATACCGTTCCGGTCTTCTTCACGGGTGGTCTCGTTATACTTCATCAATAAAACATTCATCTGTTTCATTGTTTCAGTAAGGGTATCGACCGCCTCCTTATTATTGAAAGGTAGGGGTTCTTCCATGTCATCTGGATCCGATACCGACATTGTCACTATTGATTACAAGCAATACGGTGAACACAGCACAGTCACACACCGTCAGCTCTGGGGTTGTTACAGTCAAGTTTCGGTATGTGGTAAGTGTATCTGTGTGACGACACAGGTGTTCTGTATAACGATACAGGTGTGGTACACGGTGAGTATGTGGTATTCAAGGGTGTCACTTTTCTTTGGTTCACAGTATATCGATGCGCTACAATACCTACCACTACACCCTGGTTCTGTTTTCGTTCCCGATAGGACTCTACTGGCAAAATACAAGTGTTAGCGATACTCCGGCTTACAGGTTTTGTGGATTCGTGCGGGGTGAACCTGCGCGACTCCGAGCGATATACCGGTCCGATACCGTTCTGATATACAACTACGGAATAGCGACTCGCAAAAATCCCAATGCGGGCCACCAAATTTGTAAGCAGTTACGGCAGCAGTTACAGGTATTGGGGAAGCAGGGGGTCGAATGATCCCACCGCTGCCACCAAATTTGTAAGCTGTTACTGGGTTTACTGTGTATGTGAGTTCACTAACGTTACAGGGGGTTTCACCTGAAGGGTATCGACCCCGTTCCTAAAACAAAACTATCGGGAAACTTATGATTAGTTACAAAAATTGGTACTTAACTGGTTCTGTTGGTAGCGGTGTTCCCGAGCGGTGAGGCGAACAGGCGAAGGCGTTCCAGTTACGATACCTTGAAAGTTTACTTGTTATATTGTGCCTGAAGGGCGTTCTGTATCGATATGTTGCAAGAAATAAAAGGATTTTACGTTACTCTTTGTTCAATGACTCTAACTACCTAATTCGATACACTTTATGATACTCAAAACCAGAGGTGCAGGTGTAGAAGGAAAAAGGTAGGTATGAGATACGGTACTTTTAATGACCAGAAAGTTCTATCGGATCCGGTGATCCGATGCGCCAGAAGGGCGATACAGTTGCAATACAGTTCAAAATAAATTAGTTCAGTCTTCAATACCAAGCAATACAGTTAGTTTTTTTAATAGTTCTACTACGATACACAAGCTTTAAATGGTTTTAGTACTTTTACTTGACTAGTTACTGTTAGTATTTTGAGTCACTTCTCACTCTATCTACCTAGTATTGGCCAATCTAGCATAGATACACTTTAGTTCACTCACGTGCTGGGGTCCAGGTTTCACGGAGAGGCGAAGATACAGGGGAGTAGCCGGGAATGGACTGGAGACACGACGGAATCCAGGGGAGGCAGGACGTCGACCAGAGAGCGTTTCCACAAGGCTTCTGGGGGGAGGCAGGAGGGCGATACACTTGCGATACCTTTGAATGGGGTATCGCGAATTACGGGGATGAGCGCGTCACGGACGGGGGGAGAGAGCTTCACAGGCTGCTGGCAAGGCGGAATAACGGGATCTGATTAATTATGATGATGACTAGAGCTTTTCATTGTCTTGATCAGGGGCGCCAACCTGACAAGGCAAAAGTTGTCATTGTTCTAATTCTTGAATGGATGCTGAGCAGTCTACTTCCATGTTCATGAAGATTGGTGTTTCTTGTGCCCTTTTGGTGTTGGTCAGAGCACTTTTGAATAAGGTCAGTGAAGAATAATAATAATAATAATGATTTACTGGTCCCAGAGGGTGATCAGGGCTTACTGGCCTGTCGGGCCTGTGATGGGAAACAGTGAGCTGTTGGGAACCAGCTCACAATATTACAGTCACGCCAGTTGAAGTAACGTGCAGTTGAATGATCCGATTGATTTTGTCTTGTGCCTAACAGTTTCAGTGCTTCTGGGTTTTGTTCATCAAAACATGACTGGCTGCTTGTGGTGCAGTTCCCGTGACTCAGCGGTGTGTGTGTGTATGTGGGGGGGGAGGGAAACTTTTCTTTGTTTGTTGGCATCAAATATTGTTTTCGACATACCAACAAAGGCCAGTGAAACACAATATTAGTTTTACTTATTATTTTTAGGCTTTTGTTTTCCTGCTTACAGTGTGAAAAAGCGGCAGCGAAACGGTAGCCGAATGTGGGGCGACCCTTATGGCATCTTTTATTCAACGCTATTTACGAGAGTTCTTAATAAACCCCGACTTCCCCCTCCGCTTTCGCTCTTCCTGGACCCTTCTACACTTGGTTTCCTGGCGGTTTTCGGACGGTGGAGCACTGTGAATGATGGAGGAAGGTTGACGCAGGTCGCGCGATAAAACGTCATTTTCCCTCACGTGTGGAGACTCCCTTGGCAGTCCGAATTGAAAGCGTCGATTTGCCAACGTCCCCACGTTTCGGAACAAGAGAAACAATGCAACCATCTGCCACGTGTCTTGCTGTACAGGAGTGGGGTCAAAAGTGATCACCTGGAAAGATGACGAAAACTTTTTTGTGGCACATAACTTCCTCATATTCTTAACACTTGCAATGAACTTACGTCTCCATCAAATCAACCCCATCTTTGAATCCCCTTATCCTCCCCATATCCACAGCGCGTAACACGAGTGGTTCACGACCTTTTTCCCACGTGTTCTACCACTGATTTCCGACAAAAAGTGCCTCCTGGCATTTTTTGTATCCCCACTTGAAATGATTTTTTTACTTTGAAATTTTTTTTCGGGTTTTTGATCTTTTCTCAATAAATACTGCGGGGTCTTCACCGCCGCGGCTCCTCCGGGTCCTCCCTTCTAACCGTCAATTTTCTTGAAATAATTCACATTTTTAGGCGTTCAAACACAAATTTTTCCCTCTATTCAATTGTAAAATAGTTTTTACAAAAACAAATATTTATTTTTTTTATTATTATTATTTTTTTTTTTATTACACTGTTGCATTTTTTAGGGAAGTTTCACAATTATGCGTCAAGAATTGATATTGTTAACCAGGCGACTGAAAAAACAAGCGATTTCTAGATTTTGACGAGTTTTGCTTTTCATACGTCTTTTGCACATCTCAACTCCACTTAAACAAATGTTATTGGGCATGAAAAAGATAGCAAATTTAATGCTCTTTCCAACGGATTTTTTTTTGGATTTGAGCTTAAATTGAGGGAATTATGGTAAATTTATTGAGCAAAGATTAGTTGTAAAACGCGTCGGAAAAGATCGTGAACCACTCGTGTTACACACTGCATAAATAATTTCCTACAAATTCCATCGCCGTTGCACAACCTTTTAAGTACACAAAACAAGATTGATTTCCTCAAAGCGTCCATTTCCCACGATGTGTTCGTCCGATTACGCTGGAATTTACACAAGTAGGTAGGTACTTTGTTGAAAGTTGGTTTTACAATGATTGCTAGAAGAATTTCATGGCAACCCGATCTGTAGTAGCCACAGCATTTAGAGCTATCTACAATGCTGGAAAATAATTCTCAATCGTGTTGATGTCTCTAAAATTTAGGAAATCTTATTGATCGTGAAGTTCATGTTTTATATCAGGTAATTTATTAACTTTTTTTTTACTACAAGATTTTGGCAACCGCTGTTCGCGTGCACGCGTGCATCAAGTTGAACGGTAACTTAATGTAACTTGAATATTAAAGATCTGCAATGGAATGAAACATGAGCAAAAGATGTGAACAATGGAAATCAATCCTTTGCCTTAAAAATGTCGAAAATTCTGAAAATCACATATTAGACCTGAAAACCTGCGGTTCGTCTTATTATGCTACAAAATGTTATTTCCTACTATTGGTTTAGTTACCGATATAATATATCTCCGATATATATAATATACCGATATAATATATACCTTCATATTATGAAGGTGAACATCGTGAAATTTCCTCAGGCCCTCCAAGTTAGTTTGAGACCTTAAAATGGTCCGTTGTACATAAATGTTGGTTCCGTGAAACCGTCAAACTTTACCCCAAGATTTACTCCAAAACATTTCCAAATACAATTTCTCCCACTCGAAATGGGTTAAATTGATTTTTTTTAATAAGTGAATTGATCTTCAGGGCTTCCTGAACATTTTGAGTGGTCGAGCTCATTGATCAGATAATTGTAACCCCCCTATTTAATTGTTTAAATGTTGGAGTAAAGTTACCTACGAGTGCATCTATCTTTACTCCACTCTGAAAAACTCACGGTTATCGCTACAGAAACGGGCAGTGGTGCAATGTTACCCGTCGGGATTGAATTCATTATCCCAGAAATACTTGATATTATAAAATATATTCTGAAAAATTGAACTTTTTAGCTTGAAAAATACAAGTTATACCTAAGAAAAATATAAATTCCAATGATCATTTATTTCAACGAATTTGCTTGAAATGCAATATTTCTGGTTAAGAGATCACAATTTCAGTCTTCCAGTATAGACAGACTTATTTAGGTAATCGAACAAAACTTTCTACAAGTGAAGAAATATTAAAGGACAATAAACGATAAACGAATGACTTAACAAAATCACAGAAAAAGTCTGTTTCACATTCGATAACTTTCAAAATTTGAAAGTTAACAAGTTAAAATTTGAAATCATTACATTCATTGCAATGGTAAATTTCAAAGTTATCCCATGAGTAGATAATATTGTAAATCACAATAGACCAAAGCAGGTTTATGTTCATATCATTGTTGTAAAGTTTCGGTTGGGGCGCGTACCAAGCTTTTTCTCATTTCTTCTCCTCATCTCTTACTTCTGCAACATGAGATACACTAGAAACCTTACATTCAACACTGCGAAAATTATGAAACTCAAATATTTTTCGAGATTAAATAAGAAAAATATGAGTGTGGCTACCTTTATCCCAACCTTTATAGTGGGGTAAAGATTCCCGGTTTTTGGAGTAAAGTTACCATCAAATTTTTGGTAAACAAAGGCATAACTAAGAAAACACTTTTTTGAGAATTTGATTAGTGTATTTTGTTCAAAATAAGATATTGAAAGTGATATGATGAGGGCTTTTTAGTGTAGAAGAAAACACTTTTTTGAGAATTTGATTAGTGTATTTTGTTCAAAATAAGATATTGAAAGTGATATGATGAGGGCTTTTTAGTGTATTTTGTTGGCTAGTGTATTTTGTATTTTGTTGAATTTGAGGGCTTTTTAGTGTAGAAGAAAACACTTTTTTGAGAATTTGATTAGTGTATTTTGTTCAAAATAAGATATTGAAAGTGATATGATGAGGGCTTTTTAGTGTATTTTGTTCAAAATAAGATATTGAAAGTGATATGATGAGGGCTTTTCTGGTAAATCCACTCCAAACACCTGGTATGGAAGAAATTTTGGAGCACGAGAAAAGGAGCATCTAGAACGCGGCCCGCAGGTGTTGCACGCGCTTCCTAGCGGCACTACGGCGAATCTCTCAATTATCTAATTAATGCTCTCTGAAGGGGACCAACAAGTCGATTTTTGGTCGGGAGGGTCAAAATTTTTTTTTCCTGTTTTTCAATAATATACCTACTTGATTTTAAAGATTTCAAAAAAAAATTATCCAAATATGATGACTAGAAGTGTTTCAAATAGTGCTTGGAACCTAGCGCGTCAGATGGCCTCGAGCAATATGTTAGCCCCAGAGCGCAACTAGAAGAAAAACAACGGCCGTGAACGTATGTAATGTTGTATTATGAAAAAATGACAGCATGCATCCAAAGCTCATCCAAATTTTGTGAGATTTTCTCTGCTGATGAAGAAGACCACTCACAAGATGAAGTCGATGAGCCTGACGGAGTGTGGTCATTTTGTGGTTGAGGCATACTCGACGACGAACTGGGTTGAGGTTCAACCGACAAATCATGGGGCCTGTGACCCGTAGAAATCTTCGATTTTTTCCTGAATATCCGATTGGACCTCGGCATTTCCGAAAACAACAAGGAACTGCCTACACAAACGCGGAAAAACACGTAGGTACACAACACACGAAATACGAACTCGCGTGATGTACACAAAATAGGAACTCGCGACGAGAAAAGGTTAGCTTGTTCTTTGTTATTATTTTCGAAGATTTGAGGTGGCCAGTCGATGTTTCTGGTTCGATATATCGGTTCTTACTATCGAGAATGAAAATGCAGTTTTATTGGCTGAGAAACGGCCAATCCAATTGCCGGAATCTGACTGCCGCGATCTGACTGCCGCGTTTTTTCGATTCAAACCGCTCTCCTGTAAAATCTCATTTTTGAGCACTCATGTTCCTTTTTCCAGGAAACTACTCGTCCGAATGCAACCAAATTTTCAGACCATGTTATCATAGTTGGGATCTACAAATACTGCAAGGCATTCTGCGATATTAAATCATGAAAGTTCACCAGAAAGGCTCGTTTTTCAAAATATGTGTTATAATTGAAAATTCTTGAAATTTTTTTTTTTAGGGAGTTTTGAAGGAAGTTGCTTGCCATATCTTGCACACTGTACCTACTGAGTATGCTGTAAAAGTTTCAGACCTGTAGCTTGGGTGGTTCAAGAGAAAAAGGAACATTTTGATGAAAAAATGAGGTTTGCAGATCATTATAATCGGGGCTACAACTTCGTTCTGGTAAACCCGATTGATTTCAAATTTTCACCAATCTACCACGATTATTAGAGGACCAATCTCTGAAAATTTCATCAAAATCGGGCGACTCATGGCGAAAATATTGCAAAAAAAAATTACCGATAATTGGTAGTACCAAGTGCGCCATGGCAACAGCCGGCACTATAAAAGTGAAGACCGACCGACCGACCGACAATCGGAGCAAAGATAACACAAGATTACAAAATTTAGGGCAGCCAGACCGGCTGCCTCATTCTTTCACCTCTTTTCTTATGGTATTTGGTGTGCTGAATCCGAATCTGACGTCAGTTTTTTTTTGTTTACGTCGGATTTTCAAGATCCTAGCTAGCTTTACGATTTTTCTAGTTCTCACTTTTCTTAATTTTTTAGTGAGCACTCATCTTGCTCAAATCTCCTCAAAACGTACTCAGACTTATAGGAAATTTCATGTAGAATCCGAATATGTACTTAGTTTTTAAGTAAAGTTGTGTTAAACCCCCTATTTTCCACAAAACGTATCTAAAAAACACCGGTTCTCAACGTTTTTTTCTGCGAGGTTTCCCTTACATTTTGCCACTTGAAAAAAAAAATTAAGGCTAAAACAAATTTTCTCGGTCTTTTACTTTGTAGGGGGGACACTTCAGAGGAGAATGAGACCAATCGCAGCCTCCTAAACCCATTAACATTGAAGGAAAGAGCTTTTTCATGGCACTGAGATGAAAATTCACAAAAACCGTTAATTAATTTTTCGAGATTTGATTTGATTTGATTTTTGATTTATTTAACAATAGGTAAGTATGTGCGTTCCTAAATCTGTTTTCCTCAAATGGATTTTCTCTTCCACATTTTTTATACTTGTCACCTATTAAGAGTAAGATCGAAAATAGGTACTCATAGGGGGAGTAAATCATAATTGGGAAACTCTTGTTTTGTTAAGTGATTTTAATTCAGTTTTACAAACGAAACACAATAAACTGCAGAAAAGTTAACGGTGTAAATCTGTTTCAAGGCTCAGATGAATCAAAAGTTGGTATAATCTTTGGTTATTCCTCCACCTCAGAGGTTTCATCGCCGGCATCTATGTAGAGAAAACTTCGCCGCCTGAGGTAAATCTCTTTTTAAGGTCCAACAATTTCCGCCATCATGTGAACTTCCCAATACCCTTTGTACCGTTCTTCCATGGTTTTCATATCTTGGTGGAACCTCTGAGGTGGAGGAATAACCAAACATTTTACCAACTTTTGAATCATCTGAGCCTTCATGAAACAGATTTACACCGTTAACTTTTCTGCAGTTTATTGTGTTTCGTTTGTAAAACTGAATTAAAATCACTTAACAAAACAAGAGTTTCCCAATTATTATTTACTCCCCCTTTGAGTACATATTTTCGATCTAACTCTTAATACGTGACAAGTAAAAAAAGGTAGAAGAAAGGAAAATCCATTTGAGGAAAACATATTTAGGAACGCACATACCTACTTATCTCGAAAAATTAATTAACGGTTTTTGTGAATTTTCATCTCAGATCTCTGAAAAAGCTCCTTCCTTCAATATTAATGGGTTTAGGAGGCTGCGATTGGTCTCATTCTCCTCTGGGGTGTCCCCCCTACAAAGTAAAAGCCCGAGAAAATTTTTTTTAGCCTTAATTAATTCTTTTTTCAAGTGGCTTTTCAAATGTAAGGGAAAACCCGAAGAAAAAACGTTGAGAACCGGTGTTTTTTGATACGTTTTGTGGAAAATAGGGGGTTTAACACATCTTTAATTACAAACTAAGTACATATTCGGATTCTACATGAAATTTCCTATAAGTCTGAGTACTTTTTGAGGAGATTTGAGCAAGATGAGTGCTCACTAAAAAAAATGAAGAAAAGTGAGAACCAGAAAAATCTTAAAACTAGCTAGGCATACCTATCTTAAAGATCCGACATAAACAAAATAAAACTGACGTCAGATTCGGATTCAGCGCACCAAATACCATAAGAAAAGTGGTGAAAGAACGAGGCAGCCAGACCGACCCTAAATTTTGTAATCCTGAGTAATGAAAAACAAAGACAAACTAATAATGAAATGAAATGAAATAATGAAAATGACATTGAAAATAATAAAAATAGGAAATTTACCTAACGCTTTTTTTAACGGTGCAATAAGATTTGAATCGGCGTGTGATTTAAGGAATTTACGGCCATTTTAGTTTAGTAAAGTCGGTAACACGAAAAAAGCAGTTTGCCGCAGTGTCGCTAGGAAGCGCGTGCAGCTCCTGCGGGCCGCGTTCTAGATGCTCCTCACGAGAAACAGGACAAAAACAGCTGAACAGGAAACTATGACTGATAACAGCTGATAACATGGATAAAGGCGCCATCGCAAGCCGCATCCATTCTCTGAGATGTGGAGTAGGTATAACGAAAACACAATAGCTAACTTTTATCTAAGTTCTACCACGCTTACGTCACAATTGAAGATTCTCACTTTTTGGGATAAAGTTACCTCTGGTGGGGTAAAGTTTGACGGTTTTACGGTAATTGTTCTCATAAAATAATAATAGTCTAGTTAATTACAATAGATCATTATCATTTTTGAATTAAATAACACCTCTATGTTGGAACTTCTCCAGAATCTCGTATAAGCATAACAGTAAAATGTAAATCTTGTTTGAAGCTTCCAACTATATTGTTCAAGTGGGTTTACAGCTCCTACGCTGGAGACTATATGAACAAGGCTGGGCAGGAGTTTACATTGTTATGTTTCACTCCTTGGTGAATAAACAGACTTTGAAAGTCAAGTTAATTTCCACTTGGCAATAATCAAGACGCCTTTTCATCGTTGCGGCTCCCGTCGCTGATATTAGGGGCGTTAAATTCGTTGGGTTCCCTCTTCCACTCACAGGGAGCGTTGAACGTTGAAAAAAAAGGGGGAAAATAGCTCGGTCGTTGAAGGGTTGATAAATTGGCAAACGTCAAAGAGACGGTTGGTCGAGGGTGAGGACAGTGTTTGTGAGATCAGGCGGTACCTAAGGTCATGGGGAAAGATTGGGACGAGACACGGGATCCGAGCAAGGCTATCTGGAACCAGGCCTCGAAGGAGATTGTAGGGAGTTTTCTCTGATTCCGAACATACCACCATGTTCATATATTGGTCCTTGAAATACATCATTACGCGTTCATCGATTAAAATCGTTTACCAAATTGGGTGGGCGGAATAGTATGGTTCAAGTTTTCAAAGCAGTTCGATTGAGAACGACGTTCTTCACGATCAAGATGATGGTTTCTCAAATTTTAGAAGCATTACTTTCCAACTAACGTTTGAGTTTGTTTTGGTTGTGTTCGTAATAGTTTAAATGAGGAAGCTTCAACATACTTCACGACTAATAGGTTCATTCCTACTACAGCTTAGTTTCTCCCCTCTTCACAATGTTACCGTCACCAATACTTGAGCCCCCTTTCAATTTGTCTGCCTTGATTGACTCAGTGGTATAAACCTCCCAGGCCCTTTCACTTACCTACTTACTGTTTTGACGTGACAACGTCTTATAAATTGGTTTGCCGGATGACACTTCAAGAAAGCCGGGTGACACTTCAAGAAACTGCGTTACGCTCCGCTCACGTTATGCGCTCACAATGAGAGCGAGTGAGAGGCACGCGTCCCTTTCACTTCTCTCGCTCTTTCTCTCTTCCTCCTAAGAGCGAGAGAGACAGAGCGAGAGAGATAGGCATACACACCGGTTCATGTCTTGCGCTTCTATTTAGGCGCCTGCATACAATTTTACACGTTGCCAGTTAATTGTAAAACGATTGTGTAGTGATAATGTGAAGGTAGTTTCGTCCATCGCAACAATTCAAACAGCAAAGGTAAATAATTTCAGACTGATAATATAACATGATGAAATAAATGACGTTTATTTCGTTTCTCAACGATATCTCTAACGATATCTCTAATGTGAAAACGATCAAATAGGAACAAATAATTAAAATAAACAAAGTGTTTATTGGTTTATTGGTTAAATGTTTTAAATTGTTACTATTATTTTATCCTTCTTCCTACTATACGAATGAATATTAACATTAAAATTATTTTACCACTCAAAGTCGTTGTCACGTAATAAAACTTTCGCCCGTATACCGACTTTACAGGCAACCAATTTTTTTTTTTAAGTTTTTTTTTTTTTTTTTTAGCATGGAACATGTTTGGCCTTGGACTAACTACGTGTAAGGGGAGGGAGGAGTATTCTTCACCCGTCCACCCCTTTCCTACTCCGCCGAAAAGCGCGGCTAAAGCATGTTCCATTTTTCTTGAATTTTGGCCAGGAAGGGTTTTTTTTCTTTTTTCCCTGGCAACCTGCGTCTAACGTTCTAGTTTGCGAAAAATAAATAAAAATTCCTCCTTGGTCAGTAGATTTCACAAATAATAGAGGACAAGCGAGGGATGGCACATAAAGCGGGTGGAGAATACCCCTCCCTCCGCGTTACACGTAGTTAGTCCAAGTCCAAACATGTTCCATGATTTAAAAAAAAACTTTAAAAAAAAACACGTGGTATAAACCTCCCAGGCCCTTTCACTTACCTACTTACTGTTTATTTTTTAAGTTTTTTTTTTTTTTTTTAGCATGGAACATGTTTGGCCTTGGACTAACTACGTGTAACGCGGAGGGAGGGGTATTCTTCACCCGTCCACCCCTTTCCTACTCCGCCGAAAAGCGCGGCTAAAGCATGTTCCATTTTTATTGAATTTTAGCCAGGAAGGTTTTTTTTTCTTTTTTTTCCCTGGGAACCAGCGTCTAACGTTCGAGTTCGCGAAAAATAAGTAACAATTCCTCCTTGGTCAGTAGATTTCACAAATAATAGATGAACAAGCGAGGGAAGGCACATAAATAGAACGATCTCGCCTGGTCGCCACCAATCACACTTACCTCACCTTCATAAGAAAGAAAAACGGTCTGAAACTGTGCCGGTCTTTCTTATCCTTTCCCATCTTCTCTTTTCCACTTTTCCATTATCTAACGAAGGTTTCGGACCGATAATTTCCTACCTTAATCAATTCCGTCTAGCGGTCGGAATATTGATTTCTCTCTATTCCTCCCTCTACATCTTTCAGTAGTCCACGTTTTTGCTAGGATCCTTCCCAATTAAAAGCAAGCCAAGTATTCAGTCCCATTATAATTTCATTTTATTCATTCCTAACACGCTTAAACGTTCAAGTCAAATCACAACACAACGTTTTAAGGAAAATTGAAATTTTCTACAAGTATGTTTGCGCGTGAACAGCCTTTACCGTTACTCGCAGCATCTAAAATTTGAGAGAACCACATTCTTTCAACCCATATAAAACCTACAAACGTAATCAAAATTGTTGTTTTTTCGTATTTTCACTGCAATTTTGCTTCTTTACTGAGACAGATAAGGAAGATGCAAATCGTGAATAAAAATGTAGGTCCTCCAAGTTCAAAATTTCTACTTCATTTTCCGTTTCAGAGGTTCTTGAGCATTTCCAGTTTTGAGAAACTCCGTCTGTCTTCATCTCTGGCATTATTATCCCTACAAAATAACGGTACAATCAGGGTTTGTGCTGGATTTCGCCTAGATGATTTCCTATGATTGTATAGTCTTTGTCAAACACCAATTTTTCACGATTTAATGACCCGATTTTCAGCCCGAAGTAATGAGTTGTACGGTTTCGGGGAGTTCCAACGTGGGAGAAAAGGAGGTGTTTTTTTAGTGGGTTTGAATTCCACATAATCTGAAGACGCGGACCTTCCAGGTATCTCACGAGATTCAACTCCACCTTTGGATCTTAAAGATTTTCTCACCTGCCTGCCGGAAATCAAAGACCCGAGTTTGTTCAATTTGGATGGTGGTGGGCCCCATTGATTGCTAGTGAATCTATGACGGATTTTCTCGGTAGGAGCCATGGCAGACGTGAAAAATCATAATCTTTTGCTCTGTCAATTCGGACGACCAACTACCCAGTCATAAAAATACTTGTTCATATTTGGGAATTTATCGGTGTTACAGCTGTAGTATGTCGACGGCGACGCCAGTATTTGAACTGGGCACCACAGAATGGTCAATGATGCAGCTTTCCGATGTAGAATCATCGGAACAGCTACCAATACAGATCTCAAAGTATATTTGTCATTATGTCATGTATGCTGTCATATTGACGGTTAAACCGAAGAGATCTTTTCAGGTTGTGCCGACTGTCGTGAATTGGGAGGGAGAGTGGTACAAAATTCTGTTTTATCACTCAGTAATCTCAGATTCCCCTATTTCTATTGGAATAGATGGCTGAAATGATTCTGCTTGGAACGGGGTTCGTCTGGAGCGTTTTTAGGCGTAGATGGCAGGGAGAACGACTCTTTCAAGACCACATTAGCCATTGAAAAGTATAGTGATTCCTGTTTCTCGTTTTTTATGCTTATTATACTATTTTAGGTGTAGCATCATACTATTATTCATAGGATACGTTCATAGTACGTATTAAATTCATAGAGGACTATCAAGAACTAATCCCCACATTAAATTGTCGTTAATTTTTGATAGATCTGCTCAAGAATCTTCTTTCCTCGAATTTATTTATGTAATTGACAGTGCGTACCCTAAGACAATCAAATTTGGAGGGAAATTGGGTCTAATCTCAAAAAGATTAGTCATCACTATCAGCTAATATTAGCCAAGGTGCGTACGAAAAACCAAACACCAACATAATTGGGTGATCTTCGGGTAGTGATACTTTAAAATCGTGTTGGTGTAGTGATCAGCTACCTCTTCGCATTTCTATCCATTCATTTCCTTAGCTCAATGGTAAAAAGCTCCGACTCAGGAATGTAATTATAGTTTACACGGAAAGTTAATTTTTGATGACGCAACAAAGTGGTGCAGTCTGCAGGACCCGAAAGGGTTCCTCAGTGTTCTCTGAGGACAATAATTATTGTTGTTTCACCAAAACAACTCCCCCAATACACGAGTCGAGCCTGCCTACTGAGGAGATCCCCCGCCTCGATCATGAAGGAATAACAACAAACTCCTGAGCCAGTTATAAATAAAGCGTTCTCTCTGGGTTGTAAAACGCTGGGCAAAGGCCTCTCACCTCCCTGACTAGGTAACGGTGTACCTATGATTTCCCTAACGGGGGAGAGGTGTTGTTATGAACTACATCTTCCCATTTCTGTCCATTCACTTCCTTAGCTCAGTGGTAAGCGCTCCAAATCAGGAATGTATGTGTAGTTTTGTAGGATAGATTGGAGATCGATCCCCGGTCGATAGAAGTTAATTTTTGATTATACAATATTGGTAATTTGTCATTCTGGAGACCATCAACATGATCATTAAAATGGTTTTCAACTTGGGGATTCATCGATAAAACTGCTCCACTATGTGAAATTCATTTACGACACCTTCATGTTCTGATTCTTCGTGAAAAAGCTGCAACCAACATTCAACTTGGAAGACTTCTTTTCGTCAAATCAAAACCCATCGTGGCCTGACTGGAGATGGCCGTGCAAGGGTTGGCGGCCACACAGAGCGGGTCGGGTCAATATAGGAAACCTCTGGCCCCCCCTCGTCGCCATCAATCCAACCTGTCACGTCTCTTTATGTTCATTTATAAAGTACTCTGATCAAAGCGATTGATATTGGGATGTAAGTGGTATTCAAAGAGTTTGTTCGTGGGGATGGGGTTGCAAATTGGCTCGGATGACCGCTAAACGGGTTGATTTCATCGGGTGATCGTCATGATATTATTTAAAACCAACCTAACAAGGATTAGAATATCCCTCTGATCCAAGTTCTGGCGCAATTATCCAGTCGAGCAAACGTCGAAATGCGACCAAGTACGTTTTCACAGAAGTAATAAATAGACGAGTTGCAAAACTTCAACTATTTTTGGTCAAATTGCGGTTATTGATATGAAAGCATTAAGATTAACAAGAATAATTTATTTGATGTGGTTTGAAAGCCTATTAACAGAAAAAGTAGAAAAAACCTCGTACTTGAGGGGGTCAGAATATGAATATAGGTACTAACGTTTGCCCCATTTTCTTCTCAACCACTGGACCAATCATCAAATTTTTTTTATAATTGTTCAGCATGTCCAGTGGAACATTTTGATCGTAGATTAGAACTTTAGGATGATTACAATTATTGTTATTCAACGCTTGAAAAAAACATTTTTTGCTTCCATCGACTGAGGCCTTGAAATCCCTTTCAGTTATCGGAGGGGGAAACCCGACGATTCATTGAAAGATTAAGTCACTCCAATTAGGTATTTGGAGAAAAAAAATCATCAAGATCGGTTAAGTATTTCAGGAATGAGAGGTGTATTCGTCCGAGAAAACGCTACTTCTCAGGAGAGCAAAAAAACGCAAGAAAAGTTGGGCTCCTTCGGTTGCGTCATCATGTTTTGCGTCCCAAGCAACCAGCAATCAAATTTCCTATTGAAGCCACCCAAAACTCCTTATTTCTTTGAAATAAAGTTGATTGTGAAGTATTTAGGTCCTGGGGTGTGTGTAGTTTTTAAATATATGTCTCACTCCAAATTTTCGATTTTTACCCTTACTCGACCTTAATGTTCACGAATGAAACGCCTTGTCTGCCATGTTGAAAGACCTTAGTGAAAGCTCTCCGACAAGATGTTGTACTCATAAGAGGGGAAACCGATGTAGGGGCGAAGCGAGGAAAAGTGACACAATGTAGCAGCTTGAGAAGTCACCACCTTATTCATCTTGACAGTAATGACGTCACGCAAATTTCTCTTAAACCACTTTTGCCGTATCTGAACGGGAATTTGAGCTGGAAATGAGTTAAAAGGGTATTAAGGATGTTGATTCCTAATTTGTAGTCGAAAATGCAGAATTCCGACCCACTCGAGTTCCCAGGAGTAGGTTGTGCGATTGCTCAGTCTTGCTCGAATTTTGAGGTTAGTTTGGAGCTGAGCCTGGAATGGTCATTGACCTCATCTTGACCAGATTAGCCGGAGTCAAGGTGCACGTCCAATAGTGAAGAACCACCAGCAACAGCCAGGTATTCTCAAAATTAGGAGGTAAATTTGTGGGACCCCGAGGAGAATACACATTGATTTCGTCACAATCCTACCATTGAGAGCGACTTTACACGTGAAAAATCGTCAGTATAACGCAACTGTGTTGCTGTTGATGTTCTTTGAAAACACCAACACAATCGTGAAAATCAAAATTCATATTCCTCCATAATATCCAACTATTTTTATGTCAGGAATCTTACTGCGCTTTCAACTCGGCAGAATTTTAGCGAATTTTCAAGGGAAATGAAGCTATTGCAATGGCCTAAAAATTTTTAGAATGGAGCAATCGTTAAGAAAAATTTTTTAAGTTTTCTCCAAAATGTTCGTAACAACAAACAAAAAGACGAGTTCGTTAGCCTGGAATTTTGGACTACCCTAAGAGGTCCAAATTTCAAAAATAGTAAGAAAAAGGGTTTTCCCGTTTTTTGTGGTTATTACCTTCACAATTATAGTAATAAATGGTATATTCGGATTCAGCACAAAATTTCTGATACTTGTGCACTTTCTAAAAGTGAAAATTGTCCAAAAATCAAAAAAAATATATATATTTATATATAATGAAAACGTGCGTGTATTTCTTGTACCCAGAAATGCAGTAGCCGTGTGGGTGTATGAGTACGTGGAAACGAGTAGAATGTGAATATGAACTGCTAACATCTTCAAAACATACCCTGTGCACACAGTATGCTGGTATGGTATGCTGAAAATCCCCCAATAAAATGAAAATTGAAAAACCAACAATTGCCGTGTGAGTACTCTATGAATTGGTGGAGACGAGTACAACATGAATATGTACTCCTAACATCTCCAAAGCATAACCTGTGCATACAGTATGTTGGTATGGTATGCTGGAAAAAAAATGAAAATTGAAAAACCAACAATTGCCGAGTGAGTACTCTATGAGTTTGTGGATACGAGTACAACATGAATATGAACACCTTCAAAATATACCCTGAGGAAAATTCATGTTAGCATACAGCCTTATTAGCGAATTTTTAAGGAAAATGAAGCTATTGTACGGGTTCAAAAATTTTAGAGTGAACTTTTTCGAACATTTTTTTCATTGAAATACGTTTAGGAACTTTCTAAACAATCCCTAAATATTGTTTAAAAAAAAACTTGCTACGGACGCTGGATATTATATTACCTAATCTCTTATTAGCTCATATAATTGACTTAGTAGTTACCTTTTGTTACCATTGTTTCTTTCCTTAACCACACCTTCAACCGAGTTCTTTTTGAAAATTCGCTCATTAATTCATGCTGCATGAATTGAATTTTTTGTTGATCTTACGTCACTATCGTTGATTCAAAACACCAGAGAAGATAGTGGACATTTGACCTAATTTTCAGATGGGTGATATTGACAAGTTTCATTGATATTCGACTTTTCTGATGTCCTTTGTTGCCTTCGTGATCAATTCTATTAATTTCAGCAGTATTTCATATTGTTAATTAGTTATAAAACGGAAAATGACCACAAATCTCACTTAATTAATATAAGAATATTTTTAAAAATATTGTAAACAACTCGAGTGTAACATAGTAAACAATCCAAATCGCATCATAATCCTCATAAATATATACAGTCAATTTTCCTGCAGATCATAAAAACATGTACCTGTCTAGAGGATTCCTGTAATTCCTACCGAGATTGAATATTCTCGATTCATTCTTGGTGCAAAAGCCCTCGTTCCTTTTTTTAGGCTAATTTATTCATGACCGTAGAATTTCCTGATCCTCTTTTCCGCTGGGATGCGCGCTAGGCGGATACGAACGAAAAAAATATACATTTCGGATTCCAGCGCTCATATCATCTTTTTAAGCTCGACCGTCACAGCCTGTGGAAGAGAACTCAAGTTCACGTTTCGTGCAATAAATAAATAATTCCACGTAGAACATTATTTTTTCTCTTCTTCCAATGCCTCATCATTTCCGCCGAATGCGTGGATTGTGATGATATGCAATGAAACAATCGTTCCTCACTATTATCATTTCTTTACAGAGTCCCACTGTAATTGTTATTAAATACGTTCAACGTTCAAATACGTTTTACATTAGTGTTCGTAAACACTCTCTTTGATGTAAAAGGCTGCTCCAAATAGTTAGAATAGCGTTCTTTTGATGACCCGCGTTGTCTCTTGCAAGGTGGTCTCCATTCTCCCTCTTTATAGTCTGGAGTTCTTGAAGAGAGCGGATAGTGTTTCTTCCCATTGTAGGCGGTGAGTTGAATCTGAGGTTACTTTAATTATATGAATTTATCTAAAATACGCTACATATTATAACTACTTATTCATGCAAGTAATTATTTACGGGAAAATAAGGAACATAAGATCACCTGAGAGACAAAAGTGGCACAATTCCAAATTGTCCTCGAAATAATAATGACTTTTTCTCTACTTTTTATTTTCTCTACTCTACATAATAAATTCTGTCATTAGAAAATATATTATGTATTTTTTCGATGAAATTATGTATCATATGTTTTACAATTTCATTTCCTATTATTTTTGTTAACCCTTTCTCATGTGAACTGTAGTTCCATAATTTCTTTATAGAAGGAACATATAAAAAAAAGTCAATAAATGAAATCGAGATTAAAGAAGAAATTCACAAATGCCCATACATAACTAAGTGCTTTTATACAACAAATGATTATATCAATTTGATGCCTTGTGGGTGGAGGGGGGATGCACCAAGAAGAGCAATATGAAAATAAGACACAAAATAAGGTAGGTACTATTGAGTGCAGTAGATTGAACAAAAGAACACTCCAAGACAGAAGAACACGATCAGAAAGAACTGTCGTATTTTTCTTTTGGTTCTGCGAGAAAAATTCCAAGGGGAAATGAATTTAGGGTCTCAGTCAGTGAATAAACGGGTTTTCCCATTTCTCTCTGGGAATTATTGGTAGGTTTTGACGATTCCAGCGGAAATCTTTTTGTTTTTCAATTCCCTAGGACCAAGCACTAATGAATTTTGAAACTTCTTGAAAATTTGAAATTTAGGTACAACTTTTCACTTTTGGAGTTAAACAATTGCATGGCTGTCGAGATTATAAAAATAATAAGACTTTGGCTTTCTTCAAACATAGAAATTGGATGATTATTTCCTGAGAAAAATAGGAAAAACTGATGATGAAAATTGAGCAGCTATGAGATGACTGAGAGGGGGAGGGCAGGCAACCGTGTGCCGGTTTGTAACGGATTAGACAGGCCCACAAGGAAGGAACGGCAACCAATTGAGACCCATATTTGATTTTTCTTGTTCAACTTCTTTTGGTTTATTATTTTCAATAATGAACCTTTGGAATCGACCAAGAAAAAAAAATTTTAACACCCCCTCAAAATTTGATGGTTTACGTTTCAAGGTACGTAGAATCCAAAAATCGAATAAAAATTTGGCCGTCCGTCCGCCGTCCGCCGTACGCGGCACTTTTGCCACTTAGCATTGACCGATTTTGATGAAATTTGGTATGTAGGCTCCATTTTGGGTCTAGTTGTGCCCCGAACATTTTGGTTGATGTAGGTCACTTCTAAGGGTTCCAAAATCAATTTTGAAATTTTGAAAACGCCCTAACTCAAAAAATTTTGATATAAAGGTATTTTTTCCCTTCAATTTAAGATTCTATAGAATTCTTAGAATTTTTTGAGACCACCCGGAGCTCTGTAGGACAAACCGTTCGCTCACTACGAGAATTTAAAGTTTGGACGCACGATAAATCAGAAACACGAGTGTGAATCGCAAAAGAGGCCTAATCTCCGTTCAAATTAAAGCTGACCGAAATGCAATCGATGTTTTTCTTCATGTTGGATGGTTGGTGGCTTTGCAGACGAGTGATCTGTATAGAAAAATAAAAAATAATAAACCATTGTGTAATAATTTGCAGCATTTTTGATTGTTAACCATCAACATACAAAATTGCCCAACCTTGTAACTTTTGGTTTATTATTTCCAATAATGAACCTTTGGAATCGACCAAGAAACAAAATTTGTTAACCCCCTTCAAAGTTTGTTGGTTTTCGTTTCAAGGTACGTGGAATCCAAAAATCTAATAAAAATTTGGCCGTCCGTCCATCGTACTTTCCTTAGTTTCATTAGTACTTCCTTAGTTCCCTGACTTTCCTTACTTATCTTTTTAGCACTTTCCATAGTTCCCATTGACTGATTTTGAAGAAATTTGGTTTATGGGCTCCATTTGGGGTCTATTTATGCCCCGAAGCTTTTGGATGATATCAGTCACTTCCAAAGCTCACCCCACTCCGAACATTTCTTTGATGCAAGCTGAAAAAACCGCCAACGGAGCGATCGGACTGCGCTCCGCTCCTCCGATCCTCATTCCTTTGAAGTTTTGCTGCCCCGAACACGCCAGAGCATCGGAGCTGCCGAATGTTGCAAGTGAGGACGCGGCTTAAGGGTTGAGAAATAAGGGTTGAAATTTTTAAAACGCCCTAGCTCAAAAAATTTCGATGTAAAGGGATTGTGTTTCCATCAATTTGAGATAGTATTGAATTTTTAGAGACCACGCGGAGCTCTGTAGGACAAATCGAATAAATCTATAACACGAGTGTAAATCGCAAAAGAGGCGTAATCTCCGTTCAAATTTTACCTGACCAAAATGCGACCGCTGTAGGTTCGTCGTATACGTAGGTAGGTATCTATGGTTATTAGGTGGTGACAATGGCAAAGCCGAGTTCTTTACAGACGAGTCATCTACATAGAAAAAACTTCTGCCAAGTGGGTGTGGCACATAGCTTCCTCGTATCCATAACCTGATTGTATAGATGATCCGATGCATAATAGTTTATCTCAAAACATCAATCTCTAAATACCTTCCACTACCCACATAGGGGACCATCTACACGTCAACCCGCACAATCTCTGAATATTGTTGGAAAATGTAGAAGTTATGGATGTAACAAGGAAATATACTTTTGCGCATGTGCAGCGGCTACTATCATTCCGGGGGTAATGTTTTTCATAGAGGACCGTCTACAACCTAATCCCCACAATCCCTGAAAATTTCATCGAAAACGGATGAGAATTGTAGATGTTATGGCTCTGGCAAGGATTTAATGTTTGCGCATGCGCAGCGGCTACTATCAATCCGGGGTTGGTGGTTTTCATAGGGGGCCATCTACACGCCAACCCGCACATTTCCTGAAAATTTCATCGAAATCGGATAAGAATTGTAGAAATTATGGCTGTGACAAGGATTTCATGACAAACACACAGACAGACACAGAACCAAAATTGTTCAGGAAAGTCTGAAACTTAAAACGCGAGTGGAACTTTTGATTTTGGAGAACTTTTTTTTTCAACCTTGAAAAGTGAAAATAAAGCTTCTATTACCTTGGTACTAGGAAGCAATAATAAACCTTTGTGTAATAATTTGCTGCGTTTATTGTACGTAGTAAAATTTCATTCGAGTTTGAGTTTTGTCATTGTAACAGCGTCACATTATTATTATACTTTGTACATCAGTACACTGGACATCCTAATCGAGTTGATGAACGCTGTCTGTTCTTGTCATCCAGCCATAATATGTGGCCCAATGCACACGTGCAGCGGTCTCATAACAAAAAGAGTGAGAATTCAGGACAGCGTGGTGGGTTTCAGTGATTCTCATCTGCCTCCAAACTTGTAGGACTCACTATCTTCCTCTTATTCAGTATGAAGACCCTCTGGAACATCGAATCTTGAAGCTCATCAATGCCTTATTGATGGTCTCGTTTACTGAGCCGTTAGCAAACCTGGTCCCTCGTTCGTTGACTGGTGTGTTAACCTTCTATCCGTACCGCGGTGTTGGATACCGCACCCCTCCCTTCAAACATCAATGTACACTTCATAAGAAAGAGCAATGAACCGAGCCCCTTATTACCCTCCTAACATTCGATGAGAAAGGTCACGTGAGTGTCATTTGTTTATTTCTACCTGTCTGCTGTTTTCTAGTGACCTATGTACGGGAGTATCTACAGATTGAGCGTGGTCCCTCAGCCCTCCCCGTACGAGAAACGTGCAATTCAGCCACTGTCAATGAGACTGTAAACGTTAGAATGAGACTGTTTTGATAATGAGGTTTTTGCCATACCAATGGGACTGTAGCATTCAAGATAAGACTGTTGTTTTTTGTGTCAATAAAGTTTAAGATTAACTGATCTAGTTTTCATCCAATTTATGGAAACTTACCTACCAATTGTACGTACAGGGAGGTATTCTGGTGAAAACATTTCTCAAAGTCGGAATTAATTGATATATTATGAAAAATTGGTACTTAAAACTACTTACATTTTCAAAATGTATCAATGGTGATCGAATGTGAGGCGTATCCTTGAATGGCGGTATCCCATACCGGCGGTACGCTAATCAGTGGTAGAAAGGGGGTACGGATAGAAGGTTAATCTCCGTTACACTTCTGACACCAATTGTTAAGGTGTGGGAAATGCACTAGAAACCTTCGAATCGATTCATCAACCGTTAAAATACGAACAACAAACTGGAACATTAGATCTGGTCTTTTTGAGATTTTTCCAATCTTCTACGTCTTCAAATTTCAATATTTCAGCCGCAGCCAAGACACAATAGAAACTGACATATGAGCTTGTAGTATCACAGGTACCACGAAATCATCAATACAGTTACCGCTCAATAGTTTTCAATTTATATTATGTTATGTTATGATTACTCCTGAACTAAAGGACCTTGCTTCTATAGCATGCAGAACTCCCACATACGTCCTAGTTTAAAATCTTCGTTATTGACTGATAGAAATATATTACTTTGTATACCAATGACATAATTTACCCGTCACCCCTCACTGAAGGAACAACAGAGCGTTCCGAATCGGAGTTTCGGAGAACTACGTATATGGAAATCTCACTGACTCTCCTCACCATTCCCTTGATGTATTCCAATATATGACTGTGGTATAAAAGCATTGCCGCAGCTAGTTATCCCCTCTTTTTTCTCCCGCTGCTTTAGAAACCCTGAGCACGTGTGTCCAATATTGTACATCACCACCAGCCAAATCAACAGAGAACAACTTCTGTACCCCCTCAGTGAAAGTCTCTCGTTAAATTTTTTTTCAACAACTCGAATGCGGAGTATCAGCGGATTTGTTCGTTCTCTCTCCAAAATAAATCAGATTGGAGCTGCTTCGATCCAAAATAATGTTTTCAACTTCCTAACGAACATCGTTATTCGAATC
This sequence comes from Apolygus lucorum, assembly GCA_009739505.2. Lineage (NCBI taxonomy): Eukaryota > Metazoa > Arthropoda > Insecta > Hemiptera > Miridae > Apolygus > Apolygus lucorum. The sequence goes on along the minus strand of CM019182.2, from coordinate 21,750,437 downwards.
AACTGAATGTACGAGTAATGATCTCTAATAATAACTTTCTGTCTGTCCGATGTTGTTTTGTTTGAAAACTTTGATGTCACCGATATAATGCGGATTGGGGTCTAGAAGGTTCCCCATGAATTTCATCATCTGTTTTCCACCGATTGACCAATCCTGATCCTGATTGACCTGCAACTGACCTGAAACTTTTGCAATCGAACTGCAACTGAGAATTGTTCAATGGGGAGTGCGCCTGATTTTTTTTAAATTTTAAATCGAAAGTAGACCTCATCTTGAGAATTTTTACACCAACCGTTCTCTTTTCGGATGAGTAGATCTTTTTCTATGATTTTTCAAAGTTTCGAATGTTTATGACTTCACGCGCCCCTCCCGCCAGGGCGGGACCCCCCAGCCCACTGGTCTTCTCACGCTATAAGGTCGCGGTTGGTGTCGAAATTCTCAGAATAAGGTCTAGTTTAGATTAAAAATGACAGTAAACTCCGACCCATGCGCACACCCCATTGCGCCGCCTAGGTTTTTGTGTGGATATTACAATCATAATCATAGTAGGATAAGTTACATTCCAATCCAGCTCAAATTGTATGAAGTTGTAAGTACCATTTCAGAAATTGAAAAATGTTAACATGTTGTTAAACATGACATTAATAAAAAAAACATTAAAAAAAAATTAAACATTGTTAAACATGAACAATTTATATAAAATTTATATAAATTATTTATATATTATACCTATTATATTATATATATATAAATATAATATATATATAAATATATATTATATTATATATTATATATAAATTATTTAATAATAAAAACCTGCGTATATTCGCTGTACTTACAAATGAAAATAGCTCTATGAGTTCGTGGAGACGAGTAGAACATGAATATGGACTCGATGAATATGGAAATTTCGATTTTCTTAATCTGAGCTTTCAAGATTTCGAAAATTCGCTCATTAACTTCTCTCATTAAAATTCGCGTAAATGGACTTTTCTCCTTTCTAATCGTCTCATTTCTCTCTACTTTGGGAGGTAGGTAGTTGGAGGCTGACGTTTTGACGATTCGCATATAGCATAAATTAGCCTTTTTTGTATCTGACGGAGAGGGCGTATTCACTAATCATAACTCGACTTTATCACACCACTTTCATTGCTCTACAATGGCATTACAATTGAATTTAACTTATCGTCGAATATTACTAGGCCGACCTCCCTTTGCGGGGTTATCCCGGACTGCCTGTACTCCTCTCGATACATCGATACACCCGTCCAATATCGATAACTGATTCAATAGGCTTCTCGTTCATTGGAACCATCAAGAAGCCGATTCAGAGATCTTTTTATAATTTAGTGGCGCCTAATTTGAATACTGGCGATGCCGCCGACATATCTATGCAGCTTATGCATCTTATATCATCTCCTATTGATATGGTGAATTCCGCCCGATCTACCTCATCAAAGAATCAAGAGGCAAATAGTGCTATTGATGTTGTATTTCAAAATAGTCCTGCCAGGGGACAGATGAAGTCAAAATGTGTATTCATTTTGGTTTATTATTTTTAATAATGGAATCGACCAAGAAAATTTTTTTTTTTAATACCCCCTCAAAATTTGTTGGTTTACGTTTCAAGGTACGTAGAATCGAAAAATCGAATTAAAATTTGGCCGTCCGTCCGCCGTACGCGGCACTTTCCCCACTTAGCATTGACCGATTTTGATGAAATTTGGTACGTAGGCTCCATTTGGGGTCTAGTTGTGCCCCGAATATTTTGGTTGATGTAGGTCACTTCTAAGGGTTGAAAAATAAGGTCAGAAATTTTGAAAACGCCCTAACTTGAAATATTTTGTTATAAAGGTATTGTTTTTCCATCAATTTAAGATAGTATAGAATTTTTTGAGACCACGCTGAGCCCTGTTGGACAAACCGTTCGTTCCTACGAGAATTTAAGGGTTGGACTTTCGATAAATTAGAAACACGAATGAATCGCAAAAGAGGCCTAATCTCTGTTCAAATTCTAGCTGACCGATCGATGTTTTTCGTCATGTTGGTTGGTGGTAACAATAGCAAAGCTGTGTTCTTCGCAGACGAGTGATCTATATAGAAAAATAATCAGGCAGCGTTTTTTATTCTATGTCTACTGTTCAGACAGCATCAGAAGTGTACATTGAACGCTTGTTTCGTGGAGCCTTTTTACCGTCGTTATACCTTAGTTATCCCTGTGCATTACGCTTAGAATAGTCTGCTGATTATTTATGTAAATAGGAACCTATATTGTAACGGAGGTCATATTCCGCTAGTAAAATCGAACTCAAATCAGTCGATCCAAAAAGGATCATGATTGTACATGACTCTCCGGATATCTTGCTCCTTATAATATTGTAATCAAATAAATCATGTTTTTCTTCTTCTTCGTGGAGCCTTTACACTGTTTCCCCGCGTAGCGTGTTCACATCAAACGACAAATTGTAATGTTGATGCGTACTAAGCTACCAGATTAGCCAACTTGTATAATACGACTCAAAACTGCGTTCAAATCGATAGCACTCAACTATCTGGATTTCACTCTAGTTACCTCCCTCCGTGTTTTCTATTCAAATTTGAACACTCCATCCATACACATTGATTTCCTCATAAGAGATCGCGTATGTTATATAAGTATTAAATTGTCTATAACCTGGTTTGTTTTTCAGGCACGTCGGAATGTCGGCAATGTGCGAGTGTCTTCCTGGCTACACCGGTCCTCACTGCGAGGTCCCTCTCGATCTTACTGGTAAATTAAATATATATATATGTTTTTTGAATTTCAACATTTTTTCAAAATTCAAAAAAATATTTTTTCAAAATTTTCATTCAATTTTCAATTCAAATTTAGTTACCTACTTACTCAATAAAGCCTTTGTCCACCTTCGTCCAGTTTGTCGAGCTAGAAATAACCTCCCGTGCACCAAACTTCAACTGTTCCAGTCGAATGTGCTGTCAGTGCTGTTTTACGCATGTGAAGCCGTCAATCGATCGCTGTCCTTCATTATTGGTGTGAGATAGCCAAACGTTTTATCTAACGAAGACCTTTGTGCGACGAATGGACTGAAAAGAGTTGAGGTGAAACGAAGGAAATGGCGACTGCTGGAACTCACTCGAGGTGGAATGACATCTCAAAGAGTCGAGTGGAATCCTCAGGGCACACGGTACCGAGGGAGACCAAGGAATATTTGGAGGACAGTCACCTGCGAAGAATAACGAGGGAACAGCCTGAAGTCACTTGTGGAAGATAGCACTAGGCTGTAAGTCGCTCTTCGAGGCCCTATGCTCGAGTTCAGAAATTTCAATGCCTTTATTTAGAGAGCTCTCGACCGTATCTACCGAATTTGGGAAAATAGATAAAGCCAGTAGGTATCAGACCTCAACGGTGTTTATCCCATCCTACCACCCTGCATCCCCCTCTCCCAATGGTGAGGCTATGAGAATAATGCCTCATTTACCTCTCAGCAACATCATTTCCAGTCTCGCTTGCGTTCGAGTTGAGTTGTACCTACCTACATTGTTATTGAGTTTTTTTCTTGTGAAAGTGGATCAAAGACCTTTGATGGATGTAACCAAAGTTACCGAAAGAGTGGCAGCCGCATGTAAAATTAGTGTTACTACTGTGAAAGGGATCTACAAGGAGGGAAAAAATTCTGCGAGCGGCATTGAATTTAAGTGTTAGGTAACTAGGTACTTTTGTTTCATTAAAACAAGGGATGAGTTAGGTATGGGTTAGGGGTTAGGGATATGTTGAGAATGAGCTAGGGATGGGTTAGGGACGGGTTAGAGATGAATTGTATATGGGTCATTTTCCCAGAAAGGGCGAATCGATGTCCAGAGAAGATTCCGAATGCACATTTATGATTAGGGTGTCAAAAAAAATTCTCCATAAACTATCAACTTTGTTCTACTTCGGGCAATCAATAAAATATGCACATATTCACGCTAAAATATAGAAATTAAAGTTTAAACTGCTAAATGTCCAGTAATCTGCCATGTCCGGACCCCTAGGTAGTCAACTTTGCTTGAACACTGTGAATCACCTATGAAAGCAACGGCCTGAATTTGTAGTGATTCTTTATTGCATATACCTGGACATGAAAAAAATGGATTTGCAGATTTTTTCAGAAGCAAATAAAGCGAGCAGGAGGATAAAATGTGCTTGTCCGGAGGTTTTTGTCTTTAATCTGCCTTTTTTGTGTTTTCGTATTTTGGCAGCTTTTTATCGTTTCCCGCGGTTTCACTACCACTGTAAGAGGTGAGGTTAGTCGTTAGGTTATCAAAGAAAGCGGCGGGAATCGTATTTCTTCTATGTGGAGGCGTGCACAAGTGGTTTCAGTTGCAAAAACGTGGTGTCACAGTCACCGTCTGTCTTTCATCTGCCCTCTGTGAAACGGTAAAAAAAATCGAAATTATTTTTTCTTTTTGGTCTCTAGTTCTTGTTTCTACCGAGCTGGTTCCAGCGATATGGTTACACTTCAGCAGAACAGCACCAGAACGCGGGAAAAGCTGAAAAACCTAAGTGCCACCCAGGAATTTTGCGTCTTTTTTTGTGTCTTTCATCTGCCGGTGATGGTGGCAGATAAAAGACTTTTTTCAAGTTGTTAACGATTTAATTTGAATTTTCCGTTGCAATTTAAACACTTTACATTTTTCGACCTCAAAACTGTATTCAGCAACCATGAAAATCCCCTGGTACCAAGTTTTGGCTCGAAAAACCGATAAATTGAGATTACTTTGTTACTTTCGGAGGTTTCTAGGTTGCAATCAGAAAAACCGTGTTCCACGTTGGTTTAACCCTTTTCGACACCTGCGTCCCGCCCTGGTTCAATTTTTGGAATAACTCCCAGTTCTTGCTCCTCATGGAGTTGGGATTCCGAGTATTCTCCTTTACGCGGAAACCACGCCAATAGGTTTCTTTCGATAGGTTTTCTTCTTTAATTTTTAATTAATTAATTAAGCGTCCCACTGTGTGTTCTTTCGTCGAAATTCAATCAGTATGGTGTGAGGTTAATCCCTGATTTTTGGCAGAACTTGAGTCGAACTTTAAGTATTCTGAAATCTTGGGATACCGATTGTACCTTTCCAGGAAAATGACCCATATGGGTTGAGGATGGATTAGGGATAGGTTGGAGATGGGCTAGGGACGGGTTAGGGGTTGGGATAGTTAAGGGTTGGGTTGAGGATGGGTAATGGATGGGCTAGGGATGAGTTAGGGGTTATAGATAGGTCAGGGCTGGGTAGGGTATGAGCTGAGGATGGACTAGGGATAAGTTAGGTATGGGTTATGGATGGGTTGGGTGTGGGTTAGGGGTTAGGGATAGGACAGGGCTGGGTTGGGGATGAGCTGTGGATGGGTTGGATATAGGTTAGGGATGGGTAAGGGGTTAGGGATTGGTCAGAGATGGATTTCCTCAATTATTATCTCATTATTATCTCTTGTATCATTAATTTTACAGAGTTTCCTGTAAAACATAAGTAAACCAATAGCACACTACTAATCTCTTTTTGTTCTTTCTAACATCAGCATTACAGCTACGTCTAACAGCCAACAAATCAATCAATTCGTCTAATATATCCTCCTAAATAATGTAAAAATAATTTAGAAACAATGAGGAATAACACGTAGGTAGGTCGTGATCTTAAGGTTGGCCACAGTATGGAAAATCACGTGTCTGCAGAACACAAGGAGTGGAATTTATTGCTGAAATTGAGACTTATAAAAAGGTTTCTATTTATGATTACTTTCTCAGAACTCCATTTATGATTATGTGAACTTTTACATGGAAAATTTTTTTTAAAAACTGACTATCTTTGATGGAAACTTGCCACCAGCGTGAGCTGCTCACTCTTATGAAGGCATACACAGGACTTACATGGTTTTCCGGCGAAAAAATAGGTAACCGACTTACACGTTTTTTCTATGCCTTCTGGGTAAAAACTTTTCTTCAGATTGGAAAACGGCTTCACTAAATTGATCAAGCGACCCTAATTTACCTAGAGAGCTCAAAACCTTATTTTCGCATAAATACCGACTTACATGGTTTACCAGGTATATGGACAATATACAAGATATTTTTTATAGGTAGATTACAAATCTTTTGGTGATTATCGGAATAATTATTGAATCAAGTATGAATTTGCAGAAGGAGGTAAACTGTTGGGATCGAGCAGGTAGGTGTCGACAGTAGTAGAAGAAGGAGGGGGGGTTCTTCCTGTCAAAAATTGCCCCCCCACACCTATATACAAAGAGGGGGGGTTTCCTGTCAAAAAATTGCCCCTCACACGTATATACCATGAGGGGGGGGGTATTTCCTGTCAATCAAAAAAGAAAATTAGCCCCCCTCACACAAGTGGGTTTTCCACCCCCTCAACAAAAAACCCCCCTCAGTCCTAGGCCTCTCACCAAAAAATCCCCCTCAAGACGAATCCTCCCCTCAGGGTTAAAATTAAGGTAAAGAAATCATTTTCTACTCACGTTTTCAATTCGCAGTCGGATCTCTTCAATTCCTTCCAGAGCTGGCGCGCAGGACTGACGACGACGAAGTTGGCGACCTCTCAAACAAACGTGCCAATTTGGTGAATGGGAATAATAAACATTCCTCAAATTGGCACGTTTATTATTAGATCGTTTGTAAATTTTCAAATTGGAGTTATCAACATAATACGGTATAGGAAAGTGGAGGGAGGCGTCCCCATTTCTATGTCCCAGAACTCTACACGGTAGAAAAAATCTTCATCGCATAACGAGGTAAGTAAATTATTTACTCACGTTTTAATTTGCAGGCACGATTCTCTTCACATTTTTTCCGATCGAGGCTGCAGGACTGACTGTAACGAAGTTGGTAACCTTTCAAAAAAACGTGCCAATTTGGTGAATGGAAATAATAAACATTCCTCAAATTGGCACGTTTGTTATTCGGTCGTTTATTTCTCCAAAAAACTTAGCGTTATGTGCGTACTTAGCTTAATTACGAACTAATTACCTTCTAAGATACATACGTTCATGTACTTTTTAGACCACCCTCTAACATGTTAGGGTGGGGCATTATATGGCACAACGTAAATCAGAGTGTTAAAGGGCAACTCTCACAGAGCATTCAATTACAATTGGATTTTCTCAACTTATAAATTGCAAAATACAATCCAGACACTCCAACTAAAAATATGAATGTTTGAACGAAGCCAGAAATTAAAATTGCCAAAGTTGGATCTGGGTTGGTTTCACGCAACAAGGATTCGGGCAATTTAGAACATATATATTCGGGTAAATTTTCTTTAGAAATATCGCACGTTGTAGCGTTAAAAATACCCAACGCTTCAAAAAACAGCAAACATGTAGCTTGTATCGGATTGAACGGGATTTGTGTTTTTAACAAGTAAAACCCCGACAAAAGACAAGATGATGGGTGAGCACTCATTATTCTATCTCATTATAAAATCCTAGACGTTCTGCTTTTATAGCCGGTGGTTCGTGGTTAGAATAATTTTCCTGCACATTATTGCACGGTGTTAATAGACGTTGAGGCGTTAGAAGGGGAAATCTGAAATCTATAATCTGGCTTGTAGATGTTTGAGTGTCTGCATCTTGCACGGGACGCGACAACATCGCTAATTTATTTAGGATTTCGTCAATTCTAGGAAGCTGTTCCTTTATGCGTTTAACATCAGCTAAGGTTAATTGTATAGATCGCGGTTTTGTTACTGTTAGCTGGTTGAACCAGTTTGAACAATACGAAATGGTTATTTTACCGCGAGAATCAACCAACCCCTCAAAATTGTCCCCTTTAAAAAACTTGGTCGTTTTTAAATGTAATTTGTAAGTGCCGATGTGATCTTTTAACAAAGTCCAATCGTTTACAGACATAAAAAAAGGTTTTCTAACCTTGTCAATTACAAATTTAAGTATTGGAATACCAACGTCGTTTAAACCTACTATTAAATTAGAGTAGTTATTTATTTTAAAATTCGTAGCGAGTCCTACAGGCGAATCCATGTTCAAACCCCAGTTACACAGCACCCCGTCTGAAAAGCTTTGTTAAAAAACGCTTATGTAGTTTAATGTAAGTTAGTTTTTTTGATAAATTATAAAATTGCATTATAAAATCCTATTCATTCCACAAGTCGATTTCTTTTTTCCGATCTTCTAACCCCAAGTGTACATTTTGGCAAGAACAATGACAAACTCTTGCAAAGTAACATCTATCACATATGTTATCAAACGTATAATCATCGTATTCGTAGGAAAGTACAAGGCATTTGTCCGGACAACAGTAAACCAAATTATCGCTACTATGTTCAGTGTCTTGACCGGCAAACGGATCAATTTTAAGAGTATGTTCCATTTTGAACCTTACTTGGTGATGATGAGAAGGCAAAGCAGATATGTGGTCAACTGTGCCTAATCCGCATTTTGGGGCTCGTTATATCGCGGGCAGACAGCCCCTACTTTGAGACAAAAGTTGCAAAATTTGGGGGGGGAGGAGGTGGTGGAAGGGAGGTGGAGGGGTTATTCTTTGCCAGGGGATTGTTCACGCTCCCCTCCTCCTCCTTCCCTCACTCCTTCTCGCGCCCCTCGCTCGACGTCCGGGGTGGGGTGTGTGGGGGGTCTCTGGTTCACGCTCCCCTCCTCCTCCTCCTTCCCTCCTTCTGTGCCAAAGTTGCAAAATTTGGCGGGCGGGATTCCTCCTTCCGGGCCACTCGCTCGACGCCAGGGGTGTGGTGTGCGGGCGACCTTGAACTTTTTCGTGCGTCTTGCACCGTGTTATGCAATGCAACAGATCCAATGCCGCAGACAGACCTACCCAGTTTCAAATACGTGTCAAGGTTTTAATTTCGCGCGTTTGAGGTCGCAACTTAGGCAATTTGGTTTTTGTCGACCCAAGAATCGTAAGATTTATCAAAACCTAACCAGCGTACGAGCAATTTATTGTTTTTGCGTTTAAGGACTTTATCGATTAAATAAGTCGTAGGAAAATTCGTTTTTTTCAACTCCTGAGTATAAAACCGTCCTTTAATTGGTTCGTCGGTATAAAAATCCCGTAAATAATAGGAAGGTACGGGCTCGTTGCGAATCCCGTCAATTTTATACAACCGTGTGGTCCAATTTGGCAAATACGTTTTATAAAATGTACCTTTTAGCTTCGAAATTCGCACAACGTCGCCAATTTTGAACACAATTTTTAATCTTTTCTGTCTAGTTGGAAAAAGTTTTTTAATATTAGCGATTCGTCTTTTTTTGTGACGTCTGCTGGAGCCATGCCAATGGACCGATGGATCCTGTTATTATAAATTTCGGAGATTTTAGGGAGCAATTTACTCCACGCGTGGTTCCCAGTGGCCGAGGCTAATTCGTACATAATTTGTTTTATCGATCTGTTAGCTCGTTCTATTATAGCGGCCTTTTTTTCCGAGTGGGTAAAATAAAGCTTGATTCCTCGTTTTTTTAAAATTGCAGAAACGTCCTTGTTCCAAAATTCTGTTCCTTTATCTGCCTGGATCAGTCTTGGTACAAATTTGCTTTCTGCGAATATTTCTTCTAATCTTTTAGCCACTTCCTGACCGCGCTTTGAAGTTAGTGGTCTAAGAAAAAACCCGTTTTGAACCGGCATCTATAGCCGTCAAAATAAATTTGAATTTTCCGTCCTTGAAGTTGGTAAGGTCGGCAAGGTCAATTTGCCAAAGATCGTTAAAAACGTGTTTCACGATAATTTTAGCGCGCGGGTAATTTTTTCGCGCCGGTCCGTGTATTTCAGCGGCGAGACTAGCCTGAACTTTACTCATCGTGGTTTCGTCGAATGAGCGATACTCGGTCTTGCCGGCACCTTTTATGAGCGAATAGTTGTTCCAGATACGGGTTGATAAGACAAGACGGCTTCTGAAAGTAACAAAGCGACGCAACTAGTGTTTTCAGGGAGGTTTTTAGAGAATTTTAAAACTAGGCGGACGTCGACGGACGCCGTGGATTTTATATTTTCCTTAACACGACTGCAATCAATCACGCAAAGTGGGTGGGACGTCAAAGTACCTCGTTTCATCAACGGCGAAGGACTTTTTCCGTTGTAATACGAAGTTTGAAATTCTGCGTACGAATTGTACAGTTCTTCCGTAATTTTTTTGTCAATGTCCAAGAAATTCTCTTGGTGAGGGAAAACCTCTTCATTCAAATAAAGGCGCGCTGATTTCAAAGGCACGCTGGCGGGGAGCGATAAATTTTTGTCGATTTTATTTTTCTGATCGACGTAAAACGCTACAATGACGTATCTTGGTCTAGCCGATTGACTCGTCACTCTTAAATTCCAATTAATTTCGCTCGTTGAGCCCAACGCGGGGTTTTCAATTAAATTCCACGTTCGAAAGGGTATCACAAAAGTCGGGTCCCTCAAAAGGCGCTTGTATAACTGCGTTTTTGCTAAATCGCCCAATTTAAGCTGTGGCACGTGCCAACTGACGCGCGTTAGTGTCACTGAAGAGTTTTTATCGTCGGGGGTTCCGATTAAAGCGTTAAAATCGGACGGGGCTCTCGTTAGAATTAGTTCTTGAGAAGTATTAACCAAAACATTGTTTAAATCTTCCGCGAACCCCAGCACGTCTCGAAGTTTAATTACGGACGTAAACGGCACACTACCGCTCGAGTCTGCGGTTCCAAACAGACAATTGGGAGCTTTATCTTTATTGGTCTCGTTCGGATCGCTGAATCCAGTATTTTCCAACACGGGCAAATCGCTGGGTGATTTTGAGACGAGAGCCTTCAAAGTCGCTGCAATACCGGGTGATTTTACACTGTCAATTTCCGTTTGATTAATTTTGTAAATTATCGAGTCAAAAGATGTAAAATTCCGTTTGATATCAGAGACGGTGCCACAGCGCTAGTTCCCTTGTTAATTTTCCCTTCTATACGAATCCAAGATGCGCCAGTATCTGTCAAACTGTCTGCCTGGTTTAAAAGTATTCTAATTTCGTTGTTATAATCAAAATTTGTAACGTACGGAAGATGCGCTATTGTCACGTAAGACTCGATTGAATCATCAAACGACGATTCTTCGTTAAAGTCCAAAAGACCCGCCATGTCTTTTTACCAAAAAACCCAAGGATTTTAAAAAAGCTATATTTTTCAAAGTTAACGGTTTGTTGGATCGAGTCCAATTGTTTAATGAATTTTTCGAACGAGAGTCGTACGTTTTATACTCTCTGGACGATGCGAATCGGTTCGTAAAGACTAGCCCCATGTCAGAATTTCAAATGCGATTATGCGAGGAGGCGGTGGACATTTTATAATCTAGCAATGTGTATCACCGCCGTAATATCCTCTTCCATGTTATCGAGTAATCCGTCCTCCTCGTCAGTCAATCTTAATTCTAGGTATTCGATTTTTGAGACGTTTAATTCGTAGTAGAGCGGATTCGCGATGTTGAGTGTAATTTTGAAAAAGGGATCAACGTCTGGCACGAAAGCGTAAATGACGTTCGATTGAGTTTGGTTAAAAAATGAACCCCTCGCAATATTTAACGAGACGTTGAGCGATTTGAACGGTTGAATCGCAGCTGCGTAACTTCCCGTAGTAGCCACGTGCGGTTTAATCACGGTTTTTTTATCGAACCCAAACAATTTGTACATACTGCCCGGGTGATCGAAATTAATTTCAAAACCAGAGCTAATCACGACTTTGGCTGTTCGTTCGTCTAAATGAAATTTAATCTTGTAATCCTTGGGGTTAATATCTTCCGCACTTCCCGAGGCCTTACGTATTTCTAGTTGATGGTTTAGAAACTTTTGCAAATACTCAAAGATCGTTTTGAAATCGTAAATACCGGTAGCAAAGATACATTTTTCCGAGAAATCCGAAAACCAACGGCGTTGTTAATCCCTTCTCGTATATTTGGAAAATTATTATAGGTGTAAAGCCCCAGTAAAGCGACGCCATATTTGTAATCTGGATCTAATTCTATGGGTGGGAAATACGTCTGCGCGACCTTACACGAATCTCCATGCAGAACAATTCCAACTGCTTGAGAGGACATTGTAAACTTTTCAACACCAAGATCGAGAGATGTCCGCAATGGAAGCAGGACTGATCAATGTTTTGGTTCACAATCAAATTATAAAGGATTCGATCTCCCCTTAATGCGCTGAATACTTCTATCGGAGGTTGCATCCCGAACGCGTCGTAATAAAACGTCACACCCGGGGAAATGACAGATATACCGCACCAGTGAGTCCCTGGTCCCATAGAATCGTCTAAATTTAAAATCAATTCGGATTTTGGGGGAATTTTACCGATATTTTTTAATTCGTCCCGACTAAAAACTCCCAAAAATTTTCGACCTCTTGTCGGGTATTTCTCGAAAAAATTTATAATATCGGTCGAAGTCAAGGGATGTTCTGGAAGTTTGCTGGCTAACATCTCGAATAATTTTTCAAAATCGCCCCCTTTCCTAACGAGGTTTTTCCTCGCCTTCGTCTGCCACCCGCACGTCTTTTTCGCGTCGGTAAAATGTTGGAAGAATGTGTGTTTATTCTCCCCCCTCCACTCGAAGGGCCCGACCAATTTTTCACGTTCTTGCCAAAGTACTTGCACTTGCGGCGCCCGCTAACAGCGTTAACAGTAGCGGAAGAAACCCACCGACCTGATTTTGCGACTTGATTTGTCGCCGCTTTCTCTTGAGGGCGACTTTTCGAAAATTTTTCTTCGGTCTCCGTTTCGCGCCACTTCCAGAAAGACCCAATTTTGCCTTCATGGCTGATGTGACGAGCAATGCAGATGCACGTTCACCTAAACCTACCCCTTTGGAGGTAATGAGCGATTTCGCCGCTTTCAATAATTTTTTATCTGCTTCCGCGAGTACGCTATCTTGTTTAGAATTTTGATAGGCAATGTCGTGTTCTCGACAGTAGGAATCTAAGCGATTCGACGGTTGTACGCTGTCTCTTAGCTGCTGAATCAAAGGGTTTCCCGGACCGCAAAATTTATAACCAGGCAACGTCAAATTTAGAGGATTTTTTTGTATCAACCAATTAACTAAACCTTCTCCTTTTTTACTCGAGTCCATAAAACTGACTGTCACCCCCACCCACCTCAACAGTCCTATTAATACCTTTTTAGGATGGACCACGACGAGTTTGAGTGCGTAAAAACTAGCGTGGAATTTCCACCAATTCCCAATTACGACAATTTTGGCAATGACCGGAGAGAAAATTGTGGCCAGACACGGGCAGCTGTTGCCCTCTCACGTCCGAGCAATAATCGTAGGCCCAACGTGTAGTGGTAAAACGAACGCGGCTATTCATTTACTCTTGGCAAAAAACGGAATACGTTTTTCAAATTTAGTAGTGATTTCGCCAACGCTCGATCAAAAAAAGTACGAAATTTTGGATAAGATTTTGAGCGATGTGGATGAAATTTGTTACGTTAAATTGAATTCCAAAGAAGAATTTGATAATTATCTGTCGGGAGATGGTAAATTATTACCAAATACAGTATTACTTATCGACGACGTGATTGGGACGGATTTTAAAGGCGTCGTAAAACAATACTTTTCCATCGGGAGGCATCGACAAATTGACGTTATTTTAATCGTACAATCTTACTTGGCTGTCCCGAAAGCGTTGACTAGAGAACAAGCTAATTTAATTTTCGTATTTCGAATGGACGGTAGGAATTTGGAACACATTTGGAAAGAACACTGTTTCCACGAATTAAATTTTACAAAATTTGTACGTTTGTGCAATCACGCTTGGAATTACAGGCCTAATAATTGTCTGATTATAGATAAAACCCGCGGGGGTAAATAACGGGAAATTTAGGCGAGGTTTGAGCGAATTTTACGTGGGATTATAAAAAGAAAAAACTACCTCGGTTTTATCGTCATTATGAGTAAGTACTTGGACGAATTATTGCGGGCGAAAACCGCTTTGCGGGCCAAATACAGGCAAATTTCACAAGGGGCTATTGCTCAAGAATCGTTTTTAAAATCGACTTTCGAGCCAATTACTAGACCGCTAAATACTTGATCGAAAGATCGGGAGAATTCAAAGACATTGAACAACCAACCCCAATTCGAACTAAAAAACGCGTAAAAGGTGTAAAGACGAAGAAAAAAAGAAAACAGCGAATCGTCACACCCCTTGTGTCTATTAAAAATGAACCGGTTTCGGCCCCCGAATTTCTCACTGAAAATGACTTTTACGAATACGAACCGCAGGAAAACGACCAAGAGGTCACTTTTGACCCGCCTAAAACTTCTTCTACGCCAAACAAAGATCCATTTAGCTCCAGTATTTTGAACCAAACCACTGTCGACGTCGCTCAAACGCACACGCCAAAATTTGCAACTCCTCAAATGGGAGAAAAGAATATCGCCGATTTAGAAACGACGGCCATAAGAGAGCAAGCGAAAACGCCTCAAGGGCAGAAAGATATGCAAGAAATCCTATCTCAATTCCCACTGCACGCGCAAAAATATATAGCTTATTTAACCCTAGGGGCTGCAGATTCTGGCATAGACGAAAATACGCTGGATGCCCATTACGGACCCCGTGTCGCAGGAACAAGCGGTGTCAATTTAGGTTCTAAAAACATAAAATTTGAAGGAAATTACGTGTATCTAGGGGACAATTTAAAAGCGCGGGGAACGAAAGGATTTTACGATCTTTTGTTCCTCAAAGACCCAAAAAATTATACGCAAAGCGACCTTGCGAATTACGAAGAGTTTATTCGCAAAAGCAACGTAGCTTATTCCGGTTATTCCCCTTTCCGACAAATAAATCGGTACGGTGGTTCGAAATACGCCAAATTTATAAAAAATATATATCCTCCTAAGGGCAAGGGCGAGGTAGAACTCCCTGCTGTTCAATTAGCGCGAGATTTTGATATAAATTCGGTCGTGGGCCAAATCTACGATCCAAATGTCCTAGTTAACGGGTTAAAAGGTGTATCTATCGTCCTATAACGCCGGGAATTTAAATTTGTACGCCACAATCGACGCGGTAATACGCAGGCTAAAAATCTGGGGTACATACAGGGATAAGCAGGGTGGGAGAACTTCAGTTTTTAATTGGCGAGCGATGGAGCCGTACCGTGGAAAAATCAATACTACGAGCAATTTCAAATCGACCAAGTTAATTTACGATAAATTTGGAAGGTCGAATATCGATCGACGAATCAAACAAGTCGTGGAGTCTATGATACCCACCAGTGAACCTAGAAACTTCCAGTGACTTAAACTCTGCAATAGACGAACGCGTTAACGCCGAGTTCGATCGCTTAAAATCTAGCCTCCAACCCGCACAAAATGCAGAAATGCAAAAATTTGAACAGTCGTGGCGGGAAGAGTTGAAAAAATTACGTTGGGAAGCGGAAATTAAATTTAATTTAATGGTCGAGGACAGAATTAATAAGCTGCTCACTGACCTTAGCGATATTAACAACAGAAGCGAATTACAAACCAAAGCAGAGTTCACAAAGAATATTAATTCGGAAATCAAAAACCTGCAGAATGAATTTCAGGAATCGTTCAAAATTCTCAACAAAAAATAGAGGGTATGGCCGCTTTATGTAACATCCAATTTTAAATAAGCTACAGCTTAACTAGTTAAAGGTACATAGAGGTATTGGGTGAACTTCAGTTTTTAATTGGCGAGCGATGGAGCCGTACCGTGGAAAAAATCGATACAACGAGCAATTTCAAATCGACCAAGTTAATTTACGATAAATTTGGAAGGTCGAATATCGATCGACGATCAAACAAGTCGTGGAGTCTATGATACCCACCAGTGAACCTAGAACTTCCAGTGACTTAAACTCTGCAATAGACGAACGCGTTAACGCGTTCGATCGCTTAAAATCTAGCCTCCAGACTGAATTCGAAAAGAAGATTAATTCAGATAGCGAACAACTGCGGGATGAATTTCAAATATCATTCAAAAATCTTGAAAACAAATTGACTCAATTATATAATTCTAAACTACAAGAAGTAAACGAATTTGTCATATCGGCTTTAAATAGACAACAAGTCCGATGGCGGGATACTCTCGACAGAGAGATAATTAAACTTAAAAGGGGCTGGAGTGGTGGGGGAATAGGCGACTAGGTACTATATAACAACGAGGTTGAGCATTTTGCGGGTCAAACGTTGGAAAAAATGGCACGAATTGTTTGCGATTTAACGTGCTCCTCTGCCCATTCTCGTTATTACATCAAAGAGTTGGACTTTAATATCGCTCGATGATACGGACCAGGACCCAAAATCGCTTCATTATTCTTTTAAGGGACCAAATAAGGTCCGCCCGGATCGTCAGACGTTTTACTGCCAGAAATACATCCACGGACTCCGTTTCTCAAAAGGCGATTTGGAACAAAAGGATTTAAAACGCGTTCTGCACCAATTTACGTACAACGGCGAAAATATGAATCCTCATTGCGTAATTTATGTAAAGGGCGTCGAAAAATGTGGTTTATTACGCAAAGCGGTGGGGTTCGACAAAATTTAAACATAATTAACGTGGAAAACGCTCCTAGTTTCAGGGAGTTATTTAAAATTTACGCCGACCGAATTAAATCGTGCACAGCACATTCTTGAATTACCTCAAAAATACAACAACGCTTGTTCGCAGTCGAAAGCTACTGCCATGTATTTTTGGTTGTCAGAGGCGTCCTTCCAGAACACCGACTCTTCAGATTCGGCATTATGGGGTAATGCGGACGCCGATGCAGGGGACCACCGGGCAAAGATTACCCGGATGCTACGATAATAGATATGGAAATTTAAAAAAAAGATATAACCCAGACGCGCCAAGGTGCAGCTTGAGAATTGCAAAGTTGACCCACAGGTCAACTGCATTCGAGTTCAGATGTTACGCAACATCAAACACGAAATTCGAGCAGGGCCGTTTTTATAAAAGCCCTAAGGACCCCCGAAACTTGCACGGTTCCTTTCGCACGATGGCATCGCATTAATTTAATGATTCCCTGGACAGTAAAAAGCCCTGACCCTTTTTCATTAATCTTCAATTGCATTTATTAGAATAAATATTAAATTTTTGCTGTACAAATTACTTTCCTCAAAACCAATTTGAATTGGAAAATGTAGAACAAATATAGGAAACGATTAAGACTGACATTGAAAAAATTAAATTTTTATAAACGCAGACAAAAACTGATTTATGCAAAATGTTTACGCGTTTTGAAGTATATTAAACGACACAACTAACATGCTTACGCTCGACATTTGTTTGGTCATCGATAGTAAACACCGTCGTCGGGGGGCAATCAATTTTTTTAAAAAGCGGGCAATTCAATCTGTTTGCCAAAATTTAAGGGTTCGTGCGCATTAATATTAATGAGTAATCCCTGGACATGATCAACGGTGGCCCCTGACCCTTTTTCATTAAACTCTTCAATTTTGTCATTTAAATTAGAATAAAAATCGTTTAAAATTTCGTGCAACTCGTCCAAAGTGTATATTTCTCTCGATGGTAGATTTATGCTTCGTTCTTCTTTTCTTTCCGAAATGGGAAAACTGTAGAGCAAATCTAGAGAAACGTTGATTTTAAGACCCGACCATTTTTGCAAGAGAGATTTAACCGTTTCTCGGATAGGAACCCGTGCAGACTCCAAAAACTGATTTATGTCAAAACTGTTTTCGTTCGCGTTTTCTGAAGTAGTAAGTTAAAACTCGACCACAAAAATGTTCTTGCAATTTGACAAGTCCGTTTTCACACGGTTCCCAATATTGAACAAATTTTCTTTTCCGTGCCGAACGCCCATCGGCTAAGTCCAGAAACTCAGTATTGTCCATTGAAGAGGTAGGCAGGTAGGTAACTTACTCGGTCGAAGTAAAAGTGAAACTGACGACTTGCCCTTTCGCGGACCCGGGTCCGCATCCACTGAAATTTGGAGGTGGGGGGCCTGTCCCACTTTGCACGCAATATTGCATCATCCGAGTTGTATAAAAGCCCGCGCTTCGAGCAAGGGAATCGTACGAATCACAACCTACCTCAACAGGATGTCTACCGTTAGTAACCGTCGAATACGCCCTCTCTCTCTCTCCTGTCTCTTCACCGATGAACTTGAAGTTTCTACCAACAAGTTTCTCCGACGTAAGTAACAAATTTCAATTTTTTCCCAGGAAACCGACGCTTAACGAGCTGAACGACGCTGGGACCAAAGAAAGAAAATATTTGCGGGACTTGGCTGTGGGATCGACGTACCAGATAATAGCAGTTAAACTAATAAATTCGAAAGATTTTGGTCCGTTGGTTGTAGCGCACGCTAGGGCCGTATTACCTGGTCGACCAAAATGTTGATTTTGAAAACTCTGTTACCAAAACGATATATGCCGTTGTATTTTCCAATACAGACGAACCATTATTTGTGAAAATGACAATTTGTTTTTTACAATAAAAGCGCATTCAAACAAGACCACTATTATTGAATTTCATTTCTAAAAATGATTAGCGTTGTCTTTTTTAGTATGAAGGTATTTGAATATTTTTTAAATTTTTTCAGGATAAAAATATGGACCCATCGTATCTTAGAGCTGGAGAAAATAAGTACCGGTATTACGTAGACCGTCTATTAACGTTTGACAATGTATGGCCCCACAGAACCATTTCGCCCCAAAGGAATTAGCGCACGCTGGTCTATATTTGTAGCCAAACCCGCCATACCAAATGTGCATTTTGTAAAATCCTAATTCACAAATGGAAACAGGGCGCTTATCCCTGCCCGTGAACACAAATTTTATTCTCCTAATTGTCGTTTTATTAATATAAGTATTGGAACATTTTTAGACGATTTCACTACTGTGAAGAAAGAAAAGCATCTTTTAACGATCGTTGGCCACACGCATTTTTGACACCTGACGAATTGTCTGATAAACGGGTTTTATTATGTCGACCTACCAGATTGCACTCAATGCGCGTATTGTAAGATTGTTATTTCTGACTGGAAGCCCGGAGATTCGATTATTGATAGACATCACGCGGCGTCTCCCGATTGTATTTATCTCGAAACAGATTAATTGACAAAACACTCCATTGAGAAATTTGGAAAGAAATTTGCTAAGTAACATGGTGGAACACGCGAATTCCAATATTTGAACGTTATAGCAACAATGAATTACGGGTAGAAAGTTTCTCCCCACCATGTACATGGCCCGGAGTTATTTCACCTAAATTAATGGCAAGCGCTGGGTTTTTCTATGCAAAGCATAGCGATAACCCAACGGCAGTTATATGTTTTTCTTTGCGGCGGAATGCTAATAATTGGGTGGCAGGGGATGATCCGTTGTGTAGAACATGCAACGCATTTTTGGCCATTGCATTTTTTTACAGCTAGAAAAAGGAAAATGTTTTGTTGATAATACAGTAAGCGAGCGTCGAATTAATTGGGGATTTAAACATCAGTACGTTGAAGAAAAACCTGTGCCTAAAGTATTAACGCGACAGAGTCAAGAGAATGGAAATGCGTGTAAAATATGTTTAAACATAGAAGTGTCCATTATTTTCCTTCCGTGCAGACATTTAAGTACCTGTGTTTCATGTTCATCAAATTTTAACTACATGCCCTATATGCAGAATCAAAATTGAAAAGGCCTGCTTAAAATTTATTTAAGTTAGAAATTAAATAACCTTTTTGTCAGCGCACAAAGGTGCAGTTCTTAGAGTGTAATTAGATTGTAATTAGGCTAAGTACGCACATAACGCTAAGTTTTTTTGGAGAAAATAAACGACCGAATAATAAACGTGTCAATTTGAGGAATGTTTACTGTATTTGGCATTCTGCAAATTGACACGTTTGTTTGAAAGGCCGCTGGGCGTCCGCATCAGATCAACCGCTCGGAATGAATGCCAGGACAATCGAGCATGCCGAATTAAACGTGAGTAATATAATCTACTTACCAATGTGAACAGAAGGTGCCAATCAACACACAAGACAACTAAATCGATAAGAAACGTAATATAACGAATGAAAAACGCGATAAACAGATAAATATGTGACTCGGAACAGCCTTTAGAAAATTCCACGACTGCCGACTGGTTCCCACAACAGAAACATCATGGCGGTGCACTGCCCGAGTCAAAAGAAACCACTGCCCGAGTCAAAACACCTTCCCTCGAGATGTAACGCGGGTAAATAGGATTTGAAGAAATCGCGTCTGCTAATTAAGCGCGATTTAAATAATTTTACTTACCCTTATTTTACCAAATTAGCACGTTTGTTTGAGAGGTCGCCAACTTCGTCGTCGTCAGTCCTGCGCGCCAGCTCTGGAAGGAATTGAAGAGATCCGACTGCGAATTGAAACGTGAGTAGAAAATGATTTCTTTACCTTAATTTTAACCCTGAGGGGAGGATTCGTCTTGAGGGGGATTTTTTGGTGAGAGGCCTAGGACTGAGGGGGGTTTTTTGTTGATGGGGTGGAAAACCCACTTGTGTGAGGGGGGCTAATTTCTTTTTTGAATTGACAGGAAATACCCCCCTCATGGTATATACGTGTGAGGGGCAATTTTTTGACAGGAAACCCCCCTCTTTGTATATAGGTGTGGGGGGGCAATTTTTGACAGGAAGAACCCCCCCTCTTCTTCTACTGTCGACCTTCCGATGGCTTCGGGGACTTTCCAAATCCCAGAGCTCTTAAA
>CM019182.2:21617305-21729679 GCA_009739505.2 Apolygus lucorum | reverse complement strand
AAACCACTGAATCATTGAATTGTTCTCCATGGCCTTGAGCAGAGATTGAGTACACCTCATGATAGTTATAAATGAAATGTGAGCATGGGGAGGAAAAACTTTTTATTGTTATTTTTAATCTATACTAAACCTCATTCTGAGAATTTTGACACCAACCGCGACATTCTAGCGTAAGAAGACCTTTTTTTATGATTTTTCCAAGTTTCGAATGTTCATCACGTCACAGTGGCTGGGGCGCGTGACTTCATAAACATTCGAACTTCAAAAAATCATAGAAAAAGATCTACTCATCCAAAAAGCTGGTGTCAAAAACCTACTTTCGATTGAAAATTTAAAAAAAATCAGGCGCACCCCCCATTTGCGAAAGGTCACTCTTTTTTAATTAGAGTGTGATGAATGATTACTTCCATTCTTCAGGGAAGACTCCATCTGTTAAGTACTCATTGTACAGCTAGGAAACACATTGCGCGAGTCATCTGAGAAATTTTGACTATTTTGGACGAGACATTATCAACCATTTTTCTATTCACACTTGGCCCCCATTGCTTCTCTCGATCCCGTGCAGTTGAGGCTCAATAAGGACTTGATGCTCTCAAGATACGGGAGGAGAAATTTCTAGTTTTGTGCTTAAAGCCAATCAGTCGGAAAGATACACGCTATACAGGGAGCTTGATCCAAGTGTTCAAGTGCGCCAGATTCTCCAGACAAGTTGAGGGCGTGGGGACTGTATGAGGCCCGATGGCTCTTCAAGATTCGTTGCGAATTGCTCAACCTCAATGCTAGGCCGTACAGTCCCAGCCCTCGGAATGAGTGCTCCTTGTGCAACCTCCGGGTGCGTGAGGATGTGTTTTCATTTGTATGCATATGCCCCATTCTGCGTGAATTTAGGTGGCCTTCTTTTGGCAGTAGTACCCTATCCCGAGATAAGACTTTCGCTCTGCTGGATGTAGAAAGGGGGTGGTCATGCGTGATTGATTTCTGCAATCTGCGTGGAAATATCGGAGGTTTCTTGCGGAACACTTCAATTTCTGAGAACTTGTATTTTATTTTGTATTTAATTAGAACAACATCTCAATAATATTTTATTTCTATCTTTTCAAAATGATACTTGGGCCTTTAAGTATGTTCCTCTGTACTCTGTCATGCAGACTATAATTTTCATTTCAAGTAAAATATAGAAAAACTTAGATTCAAGGAAAGGTAATTCCTGAACCTCCGGCAGACGGTTAAAGAAACCATGCCGTAATGTTTATTTTATATTATGTAAAATCATTATTATTCGTATTTCGCCAAATAAACGTATTTCTTCTTCTTCTATTCACACTTGGCACCATCTGACTTCTATCTGTTTCTAAAATTGAAGGAGTTTGTGTGTGGGAAAACGATTTTCTGACAATCACAAAGACAGAAGTGGTGAAAGAGGTGGAGGCGGATATCTGTGTCACAAGCAAAAGAGAGACTGAAATGTCTCAAACTCAACGGGGACTACTTGGGATGATAGTTAGGTATATTTTTGACATTTTATGTCTTTACTTTAGCACTTGAACGAGAAAAGCGTAACGGTGGTTTTCTGATGATTTCCACTCACAACCAAGTCGTTGCTGGAGAACTTTTCTTCGTGATTTGCGTTCGTAGAAAAATCGTTCACCATTCGTTGGAAAGCTCTCGATTTATCAAGCATTTCTTTGGTACTTGTTCTTGGTATTTATGTTTTTGAAATACCTTTTTTTCCGTAGATTTTATAACAAGTATTTTTCGACTTTTTAAAGAATGTTGTAAACCTTTTACTTTCTAGATTACCCTCGTAGTTATCAGTTTGCAAAAGTTTATCTTTTTCGAAGTGTGAAGAAGATTGCTTCCATCCTTTAGGGAAGAATCCTTCTTATAAGTACAGCGAGATCTATGGAGCACATATTGAAAATATTTAATAAACCAACTATTTTTGTAGGTTCATGTTATTTTTGGCCCACCCAATTTGTCAGAAGAAATTACTTATAAAACATCTTTCTTTTCAAAATAATTATTATTTTCGTAAATTTCACCCTTCTTCTCTTCATTCGGGAAGATTCATCTTGCCGGGGAGCGAAAGTTCTTTGAACAACAACATCGTCGAATTTCCTTTCAGAACGGACTCTCAGCCGTCGAATGACCGATCATAACAGGGATCTGAGTCGGCGGAATCAAAGTCGGCGGCCGTGCAAAAAAATATCACGTCAGAAGCAGAACTAGAGGTCTTTCAGAGCGGACAAGAGGAACATAGGAAAAGTAGTTTTTCTTCTGTCGAGTCGCCTCTCTTTTGTACGGGGAGATGGTTCCCTCAGCGGAGGGAGTGTGGGAAACGGCGACTTGTGATGACGAAAGTCGCCATCAGAGTGTGCTTGTGCTTGTGTGAGTCCCACATCCGCTCGACGTCGACACGTCACCTCATCTTCCGCCTGTTTCCCATGAAACTAGTTGGTCTGAGAGTTCACATTACTCGTTTTCACGATTGGAAGGCATCCACTGGGTGATTCAATCCATCAGTGAACTCTTTGCTTTCATAGATATAAATTGAAAATGATTATTCCGTAAGGCGGCAAACACCGCTGCACATTATTATACAACGGTTTAAATTTTTCATCGCAGTTTCAATAATAATTAGACCAATATCGTAAACTGGGTTAAGAATCCAGTTTACATATTTTAATGTTCTCCTGTTTTTAATGTTTTAAAGATTTAAATGTTCTGCTCTATGTAAAGCTCCAACTTTTACCATAGAATTGACTGGGCAATCGAAAAATTCGAGGGACAACTACACCCCAATTGGAGTCTACGTACCGAATTTCATCAATTTTGGGTAACGTTAAGGGCAATGGAATGAAACTGCAATATGGTGAGACTGTAAATCTGCGAGACTACAAACCATTAATGCTATAAATACGAAGATTGCAAGTCCGCGAGACTACAATTCAGCGAGACTAAAATCCTATGGGACGACAATGAACGTATACTGTACGTATAATGAACGTCGACACAACAAATCCGCAAAACTGCAACCCGACGAGACTATAGGCAAAAGACTGAAATCCAGCGAGAATGCAACCATCGAATCCATGAGACTACAATCCTGTAAAACTGCATAACCACTTACATGAAAAAAATTGCATTGTTTCACGAAATCCTTTCCATCTGGTCGTCAGGACATTTATATCGATAACATCGAAAAATCGATGTCTTGAACATCGGTGTTTACATTCGATGTTTTTGATATATTATATCGATGATTTGAGCCGATTTTGTCGATATATCGAGCAGTTGGTCTGATAACGTTGCTCGATAAACTTGAACTACGAGGTACTGCTAGGAAACCAGAAAAAATCCCAACTCCAGACCGAATTACCTGATTGTATTTACTTAGAATAACAAGAGCACCTCCTAACGCTCATCATTTATAAAACAATATAAATCAAAAATTCTTGCATGAAATTCTCTCTTCATGCTTGAAGAATAATTGAAATGGCGAAGGAATGGAATATCAAAATGAAAAATGAAGAGTATGAAAAACGGAAAAATTCATCACGAATGAAACAAATTATAATGAAGTACCGTAGATGTACCCAACTTCGGCCATGTCTCCTAACTTCGGCCATTTCAAATATTGACGGTACTGATGAAGCTGTGCTCTTCAGGGGTCATTAAAAACTTTCAGTTTTTTCTCAATTTCAACAGGTGTCTTTGGGGCCTAATGTTGATATCTCTCGTCACTGTTACTCTTATCACTTTCCCATGAAAAAAAATCAAAATGTAAACAAGCAGTTTAGACATTTTTCAGCTTGTGTGCTTTATAACTATTGTAGTTTTTGATGTGATGTGATCTTAGAACTTGCTCTTACCGTTTCATGTTCGTAGTTTAGTGTTCTTGAAGGTGAGTGATAAGTCATTTTTTTACTTCGTGTTTTGAGGGAGTTCTGGGGAGTTTTTTCCGATAACTGAGTCAGTGTACCTAACTTCGGCCGTCTCGAAGATAGAAAATTAGTGGACGTGAGTACCAAAACTATAATCCGATATATATGGAAAACGCACTGAAGGAGGTTAGGGCTAGGAAATTGTCAATTCGGAAGGCATCTTAAAAATATGCAGTACCCAGATCGACTTTGCAGGGTAAGATAAATAAGAAGAATCCTCTCAAGGTGGGTCACCCCAATGCATTTCAATTTTCACTCTAATGATATTATTGTAATTATTAGTCATGAGTTTATAGTCTTTTGAGAATATTACACAGATTTTTCAAGAGAAGTCAGATAAGTTAATATTACCAATGAATGTTTTAAATGTTCAAATAATTTTGGCTGTTTTATGACTAGTGTGACGATCTCGTATTTTTGACATTATTAGCACTGATAATGATGATAATTTTGAAATGTCGACTGAAAATTACCATGATTTGAAGTTTTAAAATTCAAATAATCAGTTCACGTTTGAAAAGCTTTATAGATATCTTTTACTGCATTTCGCCTTTGTTTGGATGTTTTCCATGATATTCCTAAGGTGTTATTGTATTATAGGTGTTCTAAAAAGTCTTTGTATGGTTTTTATGATTTTTAAATTCAAAAAAGCTTTTTTAAAAATTATTCGGCGGCCGAAGTTACAATATACTTACTACTTCTTCGTTTTTAATGAATTTTTCATAGGTGGCCGAAGTTGGAGCACAACGGTACCTAACTTCGGCCACACTTCAAGTTTTTAAAAAAGGCCAAGGTTGTGATGATAAAAAAAAATTTATAGTGACATCCTATAGAGCAGATCTGCTGCCATCTAAATTATTTTTTTCAGATTTTACTCATATATTTGACTTTGAATAAACTCAAAAAACCTCCAAAAGTGGCCGAAGTTGGGTACTTCTACGGTAGGTTATCCAGTAAAAAAAATTCAAAGAAAGCATTCTTTTCTAATGAATGGAGAAAAGGCAGCTGCTTTAGAGTTCCTTCCTTGTTTCTATTTCGTTGACAAGTGAGAATATTTCCCGCCTTCGAAAAATATCGATGTTTTACCTACGGTACTTGGACATGAGAAGAGGTAGGCTATAACTACCCTTGTCGGAGCCCCACCAAGGCATTCCATCTATAAAATCTAACAAGCGTATCATTCTCTATCTCCTCAGGACCTTTCAGCTCAGCTTTAAAACTTGAGGATAAATTCCACGAAGTTTCAGTGAGATTCTGAGATAAGAGATGGCAGCACCATCGGGGCCAAATTTCATTTACTCCTCATTTGAGAACGGATCGAGATGTTTTAATTCTGCAAACGGATTTCTCTTCAATATTACGGTAGAATTGAGGGTAATTAGTTCAAAAAGTGTGCACAATTTTTTTGCACACTGCTCCTATAAAGTTTTTCCATTTTCAAAAAGTGTCCTTAATTCCACTTGCAGAGCTATATTTATCAGAATACGAATACGTGGATTTTTTAAACTTGATCATTGCCGTCGGATTCTCGATTCTACGATATGGAGCGGCGGCGAGGGCGACCACAGGCTGGGAGGAAGGGAAATTTTCTTCATTTTGGTGCTGCCACGTGGTGGCAGATTTTATAACTAAACTCGCGACATTCATTAACCCACCAGTAGCCTATGCCTTCCCTTCGGTAACCCAGTTTTTAAAGGACAGAAACCAAAAAACGTCTGCCAATTGGTGTGGCACATAGCTTCCTCGTATCCATAACCCGATTATATAGATGATCCGATGCATAGTAGTTAATCTCAAAACACCAATCTCTAAGTACCTTTCACTACCCTCATAGGGGACCATCTACACGCTAATCTGGACAATCCTAGAAAATTGCATCAAATTCGGAGGAAAAATGTAAGTGCGGTAGTGATTGGAGCAAAAGATTTTTAGCCTGACCAGGATTCGAAACTGGGACTCCTGAGTGGTAAACCAGAGCATTACTGACTGATTTATCAAGGGGATGGTTGAATGGGGTTTGAGATCCTCACCTCACCCGCCACTGTTACGGCTGTTACAAGGATTTTACGTTTGCGCATGCGCAGAGGCTACTGTAAATTTTAAGGCCTTGATTTTCATTGGGGACCATCTACAACCTAATCCGCGTAATCCCTGAAAATGTCATCGAAATCGGGTAGAAATTGTGGAAGTTATGTCTGTTAAAAGCAAATCACGTTTGCGCATGCGCATCGGCTACTATCAATCCGGGGCTGATGATTTTCATAAGGGACCATCTGAACTCTAATTTGTAACATCCCTGAAAATTTCATCGAAATCGGATGGAAAATGTGGAAGTTACGGCCGTTACAAGGAAATTCACTTTTGCGCATGCGCAGTCGCTTCTATCAGTCCGAGGATGATGATTTTCATAGGGGACCGTCTACACACCAACCCGCACAATTCCTGAAAAATTTCATCGAAATCGGATGAAAAATGTAGAAGTAATGGCCGTTACAAGGAATTCACGTTTGCGCATGCGCAGTCGCTTCTGTCAGTCCGAGGATGATGATTTTCATAGGGGACCGTCTACACACCAACCCGCACCACCCGCACAATCCCTGAAAATTTCATCGAAATCGGACAATAACTTCGTATAGTTATGCGCGTTACAAGGAATTCATGACAGACACACAGACACACGGACACACAGACACACAGACACGAAACCAAAATTGTTCAGAAAGGTCTAAAACGCAAAACGCTAGTGAAAATTTGATTTTGGAGAACTTTTTTTTTCGTCCTTGAAAATTGAAAACAAAGCTTCCGCTACCTTGGTAGACTCGGAAGCAATATCAACAAGCTGGTTTAAACACAGACAAGAACCAAAATTATCAATTTATCTATCCTTTTATTAAGGTAACCTTCAGTAATTTCAAACTAAGTAAAAATTAACTTGAGCCAGTCATATAGAAAAACAGTAAATTTCCCGATTCGTAAATTCGTTAACTTCAAAAGCTGGTTTCTATAGAGACCAAAACCAAAATGATCAATTTATCCTTTTATTAAATTCACATTCTGTAAATCCAAATTAGATCAAAATTAACTTGAGTCAGTCAAATAGACAAACAGTGAGTTTCCCATTTATTAGTTTATTCAAAATTCACAGTTAGTACTTATCATAACACAATGTTTCATCGATATCGATGTTGCTGAGAAATATCGACATCAACATCGACATCGATGTTTCCCGTTCGATGTTCCAGCGCTACCATCTGGTGTAACGTGCTAGTCAAGCTCCTAGACAGTCGGAAGCTCAAATCCTCGATCAAGAGCAACCACCGATGGAACATACGGATGGGAAAGGGCAGAGCCGATTCTCTTTGTGGGAGAACAACGAGACAAAACTAAAAGTTACGTTAAACAATAATTGTTTAACAATTATTGTTATCGCTTTTATACGACATCGACGGAGGTGACCGACATAATTCAGTGCGTAGGGCGGAGAAGAATAAAACGCGGGGGAAAAAAGGGAGAAATGAGACGAGAAAGAGGAGTGTAATGATTATAGAATCGATTGAGGGGGTATCCGATGACCAATTAATGGAAGAATGATGAGGCGAGAGGGGGTTTCAATTCCCTCTGAACACGGACTGAGAATATCCGTGGAGGTGGAATATCCCTGACCGCATTGCGGTTTTAACGTCTCTCATATTATAGAGTGCTTTTACGTTTACATGACAAGGGAAATTGTGTAACTATTGGTGCAGGTACTAGTGGGTACTAATGTTTTGATAATTGCTTCGGAGTCCTTCCACTAACCCGTGGAAATAAATAAATTCAATTTAGAAACAAATAGACGGAATTTCGTTTTGAAACACATTTAATTGTTTTATAAACCTTGGAATTGAGCAAGAAAAAATTTCAACTCCCCTCGAAATTTGATAGTACAAGTTTCAAGGCAAGTAAAATCCAAAAATCGAATAAAAAACGTAAACCAACGAATTTTGAGGTGGTTTAAAATTCGTTTCTTGCTAGATTCCAAAAGTTTATTATTGAAAATAATAAACCAAAATCCGTCCGTTGAAGCTTGAAGAATCTTAATGTACAAGTAGGTTGAGTAGTTTCATTAATTTTTAACGATCGTATTTGAGAATTTTGTGAAACCACCCAGAGCTTTGTGGGACCGAACGTTCACTAATGAGGATAATTACTTATCTTATTAATGGATGTACCTCGAGTTTTTTCCAACAATATAAGATAGTGAGTTTTTAGAAATAAATGAAACCACCAAGTCGATAATTGATAGAAATAAACAATAATAAATGTAAAAATTATTCATTTTCAACCGATTATTGTGGAATTAATTAGATTACGTGGGCCCTATAAATCCTTCCCCTGGTCACTACAAGGATTTTGGCATTTCTTTCGCAAAGGAGCCTCCCTTATAGACCGGGAGCCGAGGCCAAAACGGTGACTTACGAGTTGAAAGCTACAAACCAATTTTTATTAAAATGTCCTCCAAGGAGAGTAAAAAAATGGATTGCTGCCACTCCAAAGCCCCGTCTTCAAAAATGGCGGCCGTTTGAAATTGTCAAGTTTAGAGAAATGATGACTTACGTAGTTGATGGCTGGAAATCAATTCACTTGCAAGAACTAATTATCTAAAGGTGGAAAATACATCTCTGCCACCCTAGTTCCCCGCCCCTGTACAGGCAGAGTCGATCAAATTTTGTCAAAATGTTGACCATTTTTTGACTTATTAGTTGACGGCTGAAATTTTTGTAGTAGGTTGGTATCCACGAGAAAGAAACAAAAAACTATCTCTGCCCTCCCCACCCCCGTCTTCCGCTCAGCAGAATCGAATCAAAATTGTCAAATTTTGACACAAATTTTGACTTGTTAGTTGACGCGTGAATTTTTCTTTACTAGTTCTCTATGCATATCTGGTTAATAAAAACCATCTCTGCCGTTTTGATTCCGCGTCGTTCGTTCAGCAGAGATGGTCCAAAATTTGGTCCCAAAATGGAGTTATCGAGTTGACGGCTGAAATTTATTTTGCGAGTAGGTAATTATTAGTTCTTTCGAAATTCCTTACTCTGCCATTCTGATTGCGCGTCGTTCATTCAGCAGAGATGGTCCAAATTGGTCAAATTTTGGTCCAAAAATGGACTTATTGGTTGATGGCTGGAAATTGCATAATTATCTCCTATATGCTACTGTAAGACAATAGAACACACTCTGCCATCTTGGAAACGCGTCGTTTGTGGAGCAGAAGCCAATATGTACAGGAATATGTGTGTAAAATCTGCAGGGTGAAATTCAGCACCGAAAAATTGACTTATGAGTTGATGGCTGGAATTCATTTTGCGAGTAGGTAATTATTAGTTCTTTCGAAATTCCTTACTCTGCCATTCTGATTCCGCGTCGTTCATTCAGCAGAGATGGTCCAAATTGGTCAAATTTTGGTCCAAAAATGGACTTATTAGTTGATGGCTGGAATTTGCTAAATTATCTCCTACATACTGCTGGGAGACAATAAAATACAATCTGCCATCTTGGAAACGCGTCATTTGTAGAGCAGAACTCAATATGTACAGGAATTTGGGTGCAAATCTCCAAACTCAGCACCGGGAAATTGACTTATGAGTTGAGGGTTCGAATTTTACGGTAACATCAATAAATCAACATATATGAGTCATTTTTAGATCGTCAGCCTTCCTTATTTTGCGTCATTGCACCAGCAGAAGTCATATTCTATCAAATTTGCTCATTTCTGTTCCAAAAAGGATTTTTATCAGACCGTTGTCGATAGTGCGAAATTCTTCTCGAATGGCAACCGGAAGTCAATGAAATACCTCCTGTTATCTTGATAATAAAGCGTCCTTAGAACATGATACTAAAACATAAATGATAATTTGTGACAAAATTAACACGTGAAAATCGGCCGTAGTTCATAGGATGGACATTTCGGGAGTACCTAGGCACCTTCAGTACCGATGAGTGAGCCCACATCGGTTCAATACCTTATTACTATTACTATTATATTTTTTCTTTTGATTGTTCAAAAATATCTTGGTACAATAAATTAGACCTTGGTTCCAGTTGTTTTGGTACAGTCAAGTACCTACCCAACTATTTCTTCAACTTATTCTTTAAAAACATTTGATAGCCTCGAATACCTATACTCAATTTTACAATCCACTATTTGATTGTACGCAAATATTTCGAGAGGTATCCTTTCTCTGTAGATGGTTGTGGCTCGTTAATTTAACATACATAATATAATAATGATGTATAATAATACATTATAATGCATAATATACATGATTGGAAATCCTGAGGAATGAGCACACAATACTATTTGACCGAATTGACAGCATTTAATTTCTAACTCACCTATCTAAACAATAACTTCGTGGATGTGAGAAGAGCATATTTCAATCTATATCTATCACTTAGTTAGAACTAAATACCTTTTTTAAATCGATTTTATGGAATTAGTGGGACAAATTCTTTCGCGCTCATAGTATTGACACTCTTCTAAAATACTAGGAAAACCACAGTAGGCCCCCATAAACAAATTGTACAAGTTCATCATAATTATGAGTACTTATCTATGTAAAACTATTCCTAGTTCAGGTACAAACTAAAACATTCCTAGTTGACGAATTTTTCATGCTTTGCATAAGTGGCAAACTTAGAGGGTAATTTGTACGCAGAGGTTTACCATTTCAAATAAGTAATTACAAACGGAACAATGAATAGGTGAAAACCTACTCAACGACTTTATTCTTGTATACCCTGATTGATCGAATCCAAAACCCCAAGTACTTGGCAGTTTTATGATCAATGGATAATAAGATATTGCATCCGATAGTACCAAGGAGACCGTGTAGTCATTAGATATATAATTAGGATAATTAGTTCTTGCAAGTGAATTGATTTCCAGCCATCAACTACGTAAGTCATCATTTCTCTAAATTTGACAATTTCAAACGGCCGCCATTTTTGAAAGACGGGGCTTTGGAGTGGCAGCAATCCATTTTTTTACTCTCCTTGGAGGACATTTTAATAAAAATTGGTTTGTAGCTTTCAACTCGTAAGTCACCGTTTTTGGCCTCGGCTCCCGGTCTATTACTATGAGGGAAGGACGAGTTAAGATGGGCAAAACGGTTCACCAAGAAGAACGGCTCTGAGCGCTCCGTTCACTCAAAAGAGCCGGGTCTTTTAAACGGATCAGTGGCTCTTCTGCGCTCGTATTTATTGTAGAGGTGAACCTGCGTTGAAAAACGCTGCAAATTATTACACAATGGTAGATTTTAGTTCTGCCCGGAAATTTTCATTCATTATACAATAATGCATAAGTGGTGGTAAGATACAATTCTGCAACGACTTGTATCGACTTATATCGTACTTTCTATCTGAATAATTCAGTACGGGGTGGCAACAGTGAGCTGAAGAAAACAAGTCCGGATTTTTCCGAACACTACCGATCTCAAAAGAACCGAAGATCGAAGAGACGCCGTTCATTTATGTTTACCGGATCTCAAAAGATCCGAAGAGCCGCGGTTCAATTTGATTTATTATTTTCAATAA
The DNA here is from genome assembly GCA_009739505.2 of Apolygus lucorum. NCBI lineage: Eukaryota > Metazoa > Arthropoda > Insecta > Hemiptera > Miridae > Apolygus > Apolygus lucorum. Next base: position 21,718,160 of record CM019182.2, on the reverse strand, counting down.
TGAACCCTTGGAATCTACCAAGAAAATTTTTTTTTAACACCCCCTCAAAATTTGATGCTTTACGTGTCAAGGTACGTACAATCCAAAAATCGAATAAAAATTTGGCCGTCCGTAGGGATGGCAACGATATATCGATATATGAAATATATCGATATATTACGTTTGATATATCGATATATTTATATCGATATAGAGAACCGATATTATCGGTCAATATCGATATATTTACCGATATATCGCGACCTGTTTTCAAGTTTAAAAAAAAAATTTTTTATTTTTTTAGTAAAAATTAAATATTGAAATGAATGGACGAGAAGGGACGCCTGCACTTGTAAAAACATCAAGTCTCTCTATTTTTATTCTTATATTATATTATTTTATATTATTTAATTTTATTCCAAATTTTGTAGGTACCTACGTGATGGGTTGATTTCAGACTGTTGACTTCAGCTCAGACATGATTGTGTACATAGTATTCACCTACAGTGGCTATCAAGGCTCTTGACTTGACTTAAGCCAAAATTAATGGAGGCTCGTCCAGCCTAAAACTACCTACTATACGAAGCGAAGCAGGTTTTCACAAGAATTATTTTCAATTTTGATGGATCATGATCGTCTACAGTACCTATACCCCTGTCAATTTATAAATAAATTTAACATTGCAATGACATTTTCGCTCTTTTTTCCAGTTTTTAAACAATGAATTTCGAAAGTAGGTTAATACTTATTTCACACGGTTTTTCCAAATAGATCTTCCCATATGTCGAGTACATTGATATATTTCTTCCAAAATTGTGTTAGTAACTTTTAAATTCACCTACCTACTTACTTCTTCAAGTTTTTCCAAGTACGAGTAGATACTCTGATATGTCCATGTCATCCTAAATGATTTTTATATTGTTTTAAAACTATTAAATTCACCTACCTACTTCACATGTTTTTTAAAGTAGATCTTCCAATACATCGAAATAGCGATATATTTTCTCCGATATATCGAAATATCGATATATTTTATCCGATATATCGAAGGTATCGATATCTCATTGACGATATATCATTTGATCGATATATCGATATGTTTCATTCGATATGCCATCCCTAGCCGTCCGTCCGCCGTACGCGGCACTTTTGCCACTTAGCATTGACCGATTTTGATGAAATTTGGTATGTAGGCTCCATTTGGGATCTCTAGTAGTGCCCCGAAGATTGTGGTTGATGTAGGTCACGTCACTTCTAAGGGTTCAAAAATGAATTTTGAAATTTTGGAAACGCCCTAACTCAAAAAATTTCGATATAAAGGTACTGTTTTTCCTTCAATTTAAGATATTATAGAATTTTTAGAAGTTTTCGAGACCACGCGGAGCTCTGTAGGACAAACCGTTCGCTGATAAGTCAGAAACACGAGTGTGAATCGCAGAAGAGGCCCAATCTCCGTTCAAATTATAGCTGACCGAAATACGATCGATGTTTTTCTTCATGTTGGATGGTTGGTGGCTTTGCAGACGAGGGATTTATATAGAAAAACAATTAACCGTTGCGTAATAATTTGCAGCGTTTTACTGACCCTTGGTTCACTCGCTCTTCCGAAAGAGTCGGCTCCAAGAGCCGGTTCTTTACTGAGCGACCCATCTCTATGGACGAGTGGTGAGTCAGAAACACGAGTGTGATTCGCACATAAATGTTCGCTGTCGGAAATGAGCCAAAATGCTATGTTTTTCGTTTCTTCGAATGGAATTTAATGTCAAACAGTGCTTTTCGAACTTCCAAAAATCAAATTTCGAATTTGAAGCAGCCTTTGGGATAAAATGTTCTGCTAGAGGTACTTTATGTCAAAATAAATTTGATTGATTAAAATATGGTTGGAAGGTATGTAGGTAATATACATGGTAAAGCCTTGTTATTCACTGACTGGTGATCTATAAAGAAAAATAATAAACCTATGAGTAATAATTTGGGTTTTTGGTTTTTTGAATAAATAATTTCGCATCATTGGCGAGCCAACCAGTCCTCCCAGGCTAAGCGCCTACTTTTCTGGTGTCTCACGTTTCTCGAAATGGTTTATTTGTATTAGAAACCTGATCCAGAGCCCCTCGGGGTTTCATTGTTGTCAGACTAATTTATAGCGTGTTTGAATTAAAAATCTGAGTAAATTTTTTAAACTCGAGACCTATTTTAAGAGACTATTGATAAGTTCTAAAGTTGCAAAAATTGTCTTTAACAACAAGTTTAAAAATTTTCTTTCCTTCAGTTCTTTATGATAGTTTGATAATAAAGTAAGGAAGGTAGTTCATCTACATAAACATCTTGAAGGTGGAGGAAGGTGTATTTTCGGGACGCGGTGGTCTGTAATCTACAGTATGGCGGTAATCTCGGGAGAAGTGAGGGACTCTGTAATCTTTCACCGCGTTTTCGTTTAAAATTGAGATTCCGCCCGACTTTGTCCGCCACTAACTCTTAACTGCCCCACAAATCCCCCGCTCCCTTCCGCCTGGAAAATGGAGGTGACGTTTAAACGTCAAAAGCGTTTACTTTTAACGGCGGCAGAAGGTTGAAGCGTTCCGTTAATCACGAGAAACACGGTGCGGGATGTTCACAAGGCCGTTTATACGTTGCAGCCCTTAAAGGGGGGTTTTGATGCTTCGCGAGTTGGTTTAGCGTTTACGATCCCCGCATAGGTTACACCGTCACCGTAGGCACTCCCGCGTTATAAAGACGACATTATGCGACCATCGGACGACGTCGAACCTGCCACTTTCCTCCATCTTACCTGTTCCGAATCTTTATACGGTATCTTTATACGTTCCAAGATTCGCTCTCTACAGTTCTTACCTATCGCCAGGAGCTAAGATACGAGTAAAAATAAAAGGTTTAAATCGAGCTTAAACAAGGCTCACTTTCACAGAAATTCGATACGAGTTAAAATCAAAAGAGGCGAGAAATAACCGACGTCTTTGACCAGAACGATTTACAAATTTAAACTCCATGTTGGGGGTTCGAGTTTAAACAGCCGAAAGTCGGTCGAATAAACTAGTTAATCTCCGTTAACTACAAATTCAATATCGCTACATTCACCAAATATTTGAAAGAGTTAAAACCAAAAGAGGCGAGAGATTACCGATGTTAAGCAATCAATGTCTTTCACCAAAGCGATTTACAAGTTAAATGCCCATCTCGGGTGGTTCGAGTTTGAACGGTAGCAAGTCGGCAGAATAAACTTGTTAATTTCCCGTAACTACAAATTCAATATGGTCCACTTTCACCATAAACTCGAAACGAGTTTAAATGCAAAGAGGCGAGAGATAACCGACGTTAAGCAATCAACGTCTTCCACCAGAGCGATTTACAAGTTTAAACTCCATCTCAGGAGGTTTAGTTTAAGCGGTCGAAAGTGGGCCGTATAAACTAGTTAATCTCCGTTAGATACGAACTCAATATGGCCAACTTTTACTAAAAATTCGAAACGAGTTTAAACTGAAAGAGGCGAGAGATAACCGACGTTATGCAATCAACGTCTTTTACCAGAGCGATTTACAAGTTTAAACTCCATCTCAGGGGGTTTAGTTTAAGCGGTCGAAAGTCGGCCGAATAAACTAGTTAATCTCCGTTAGATACGAACTCAATATGGCCAATTTTTACTAAAAATTCGAAACGAGTTTGAACTGAAAGAGGCGAGAGATAACCGACGGTAAGCAATCAACGTCTTTCACCAGAGCGATTTACAAGTTTAAACTCCATCTCAGAGGGTTTAGTTTAAGCGGTCGAAAGTCAGCCGAATAAACTAGTTAATCTCCGTTAGATACGAACTCAATATGGCCAATTTTTACTAAAAATTCGAAACGAGTTTAAACTGAAAGAGGCGAGAGATAACCGACGTTAAGCAATCAACGTCTTTCACCAGAGCGATTTACAAGTTTAAACTCCATCTCAGGGGGTTTAGTTTAAGCGGTCGAAAGTCAGCCGAATAAACTAGTTAATCTCCGTTAGATACGAACTCAATATGGCCAATTTTTACTAAAAATTCGAAACGAGTTTAAACTGAAAGAGACGAGAGATAACCGACGGTAAGCAATCAACGTCTTTCACCAGAGCGATTTACAAGTTTAAACTCCATCTCAGGAGGTTTAGTTTAAGCGGTCGAAAGTCAGCCGAATAAACTAGTTAATCTCCGTTAGATACGAACTCAATATGGCCAATTTTTACTAAAAAATCGAAACGAGTTTAAACTGAAAGAGGCGAGAGATAACCGACGTTAAGCAATCAACGTCTTCCACCAGAGCGATTTACAAGTTTAAACTCCATCTCAGGGGGTTTAGTTTAAGCGGTCGAAAGTCGGCCGAATAAACTAGTTAATCTGCGTTAACTACAAATTCAATATCGCTACATTCACCAAATATTTGAAAGAGTTAAAACCAAAAGAGGCGAGAGATTACCGATGTTAAGCAATCAACGTCTTTCACCAGAGCGATTTACAAGTTTAAACTCCATCTCAGGAGGTTTAGTTTAAGCGGTCGAAAGTGGGCCGTATAAACTAGTTAATCTCCGTTAGATACGAACTCAATATGGCCAACTTTTACTAAAAATTCGAAACGAGTTTAAACTGAAAGAGGCGAGAGATAACCGACGTTATGCAATCAACGTCTTTTACCAGAGCGATTTACAAGTTTAAACTCCATCTCAGGGGGTTTAGTTTAAGCGGTCGAAAGTCGGCCGAATAAACTAGTTAATCTCCGTTAGATACGAACTCAATATGGCCAACTTTTACTAAAAATTCGAAACGTGTTTAAACTTAAACAGGCGAGAGATAACCGACGTTAAGCAATCAACGTCTTTCACCAGAGCGATTTACGAATTTAAACTCCATATCGGGGGGTTCGAGAGCTGAAACTCGGAAGATTAAACTGGTTAATCTCCGTTTACTACATATTCAATAATAAAATAACAGTTGAATAACGCTTTGTGTTGATGAATATTTCATACAAAATGTAAGCCTCTAAAATTAGAGAGCTACCAAGATTCATGTGTAGGTTTTCTTTATTGCCCTCATTTTTAATATCACCCTCTAAATTGCACTAAATATTAACCAAAAAATAATTTCTGATTATTCAATTCATCAACGTATACTTACAACTACACTAAGTACATTTGATGGTGGGTACTTCCTTTCTATAAACATTATTGTTAACCTTGCGGGACGGTACGGTAGGTGGGTGCAACAAATAAAGAACAAAAGTAATAAACCGTTATCCAATAATACGAGTATGCAGCGTTTTTCCCCGAGTTATTTTCATCACTTGTTTGAACTGTGATTTTGTCTGAATAGGAAGGCAGGAAAGAGGAAGTTGGTGAGAAAAATGTGCAGTGAAAATGACGGAATTCGTGCTCATCCTTTCAGGAACAGGAGCCTTGGAATGATTTGCGAGAAGTCATTAATTAATGTCGGGCAATTAAGGTGCGACTCGCGAGAAGAAAAATGGACACCGCGGAGGAGGAATGGGAGCGCGGAGAATCTCTTCTTTGTGGAGACTGGAGGACGACCTTGAGCGGACGCGCCGTGGGGGTCGTCCGGGTCAAATCGCCATTCACGGGAGAATCGCGGCAGAATCGTTCGGTCGCGAGCGACTCGGGGTTCAACGCACTCTACCGAGGGAAAAAGTAAGGATGCCGCAAATCGCGTACCACCATTTTTCGGCGCTGGCGTCCAATTTGACGGCGTTCGGTCACGTTTCGTCGCCGTCGGACCTCATCATCGCCTACGCCGTTCTCTTCGCCATCCCCAAACCAGGTGGGTCTTTACAATTTAACTTATGCGCTCCGAAGTTGTGGTTGCTTTAGGTCACTTCTAAAGGTTGAAATTTTGAAAGAGCCCTAACTCAAAAAAATTTGATATATTATTTGTTCTTCCATCAATTTAAGATATTATTGAATTATTAGAGACCACGCGGAGTCCTGTAGGACAAACCGTTCGCTCCCTACGAGAACTTAAGGGTTGGACTTACGATAAATCAGAAACACGATTGTGAATCGCAAAAGAGGCCTAATCTCCGTTCAAATTAATGCGATCGATGTTTTTCTTCATGTTGGTGGTAACAATGGCAAAGCCGTGTTCTTTGCAGACGAGTGATTTTTTTTGGTAGTTGCACTTTTGTTATGCTTTCTGATCCTCATGAAGAGCTTCCAAACTATTAGAATGTCAAGTAGTTGTCTGGTTTTAGTTCGTCCCTCCAGTTTCAACAGGTGTTGATTTTCATGTGTTCATGATTGAGATAAAAATAAAATTCATTCGATTGTGTTCCATCAACAAGTATGTGTGTTCTTTAAAATAATTGTGTGAAGAGTTTTAGTTAAGACCACTGCGAATAAGCTAAACTCTGCAAGAGGTTATGGGCCCAGCACGCTTCCACTGCGTAGGAATGAAACCAATCAGCGCTGAACCTTGTATTTACAAGATAAATGACGGTGATGATGTTGTGTACTTGGCGGTATACGTAGATGACATTACATTAGCATCCAAGAATCCTGATAGGTTGAAAGAGGTGAAAGACAAAATTAAGAAGGAGTTCGTGACTAAGGATATGGGAAGAATTAAATTTTGTTTGGGTATCGAATTTGAATATGAGAGAAAAGGAGAAATGCATTTGTCATAGAAAAGGTATATAATGGAATTGTTAAGGAAGTATGGAATGGAAAATTGTAAACCAGTTTCTACGCTCTCGAAATGAATATTAACTTTGATGGTATTGAGAAGTATGAAAATGACATAACCCAGCTACCTTTTAGGTCTCTGATGGGATCACTATTATATTTGGCAGTAGGAACTAGGCCAGACATTGCTTTCGCAGTAAATTTCTTGAACCAATTTAACAACAAATTTGCAGAGGCGCACTGGAAAGCTGCAAAACGAATATTGAGATATCTGAAAGGTACAGTTGACTTCAAGTTGACTTATAAGAAAACTGATCAGCCCTTGATTGGGTTCACTGATGCTGATTGGGGGAGCAACAATTCAGACCGAAGATCATTCAGTGGAATGTTATTCACGATGTCTGGGGCGACGATTACGTGGGAAGCACGAAAACAGCGAAGTATTATTCCTTGACAGATGCTATAAAAGAAGCGATGTACTTGCGACGGCTTTTAGTCAGTCTCGGACATCCAATTGAGGGGGCGCTAGTGCTGAAAAACGACAACCAAGGTGCGCTCGAACTGACAGAAAATCCCATGCATAATGGGAGAACGAAACATATTGACATTCGTAAAGCCTTCATTCGGGAAGCCATTGAAAACCAAACCGTTAAAGTGGAATACATGCCTACTGAAAATATGCTTGCAGATTTTCTGAAAAAATCCACTCCACGCCAGAAGCATGAAGCATGCACCAAATCACTGAGTCTCCAGACTCTTACTTGAGGGGGCGTATTAGAATGTCAAGTAGTTGTCTGGTTTTAGTTCGTCCTTCCAGTTTCAACAGGTGTTGATTTTCGTGTGTTCATGATTGAGATAAAAATAAAATTCATTCGATTGTGTTCCATCAACAAGTATGTGTGTTCTTTAAAATGATTATGTGAAGAGTATTAGTTAAGACCACTGCGAATAAGCTAAACTCTGCAAGACAAACTGTCATATGGAGGACCCAATTATGGTTTCAGTTGATGAATTCGGTTTCTAATGAGGTCAGTGATGTGCGTGAGGAACATCTGTCGTTGATGGAGAGGGATTGCTATCGTACTGAGTTGTGTTGAGGGATTATATTGTCGATGGTCAGTTTTTTCGAACTTCATTCGGAAGGTGAAGGGTTGCACTTGATGATGTAGATTCCACTCCACACAACTCCATTGAGGTGTTCCTCGATGTTGTGATCTCTATAAGAAATTAATGATCTCATTATAAGCTAAAAGTATTTCAGTAGTTGACGACGGGAGACGTATACAATAGATACAGGAAAGGACCCAAGACACTGCCTTGGGCTATTCCGCTTTTTATAAGTTTGGATTAACAATGAGCGACGTCAATTCTCACTGTGAAAGATTGGTTTACGTACGATCTGATTGGTTAACGTACGATTGGTTTATGAATGATCTGATGATAGGAAAGTACAAGTATAAATCGGGGAGAGATTTATCAGCTTGTACAGGATTTCAGGGTGTTTTTCGTTTGAGAACGATCCCTATGGAATTAATTTGTAAGAAAATCCGTATCGATGAGTATTTCCACACGAGATTTGATTTTCACGACCAATACAAGCATATTGTTGATTTGTTGGAGCTTTACGAAATTCATTAGGGACCGAACAGGGACTAACTGGATATTTCATTAAAAAAGACATAACTTCGGGAACCTGTGCTCGGAACTAATAATAAATCAAAGACAGACACGAAATTAAAGTAGTTCAAAAACATCTGAACGTAATATTTGAAAATTTCGAATTTTGAGGAATTTTGCTTCCTCACTATCGAGATTGGATCGACAAGAAAAACTTGAATCCTTCAAAATCAAAATTTTCTCTTCCAATTCGTTTTTCAGAGCTAATTGTTCAAATTTAGTAGCATAAATTAGTAGCGAAACAATGAAGCGATTTCGATGACATTTTTAGGCTTGATTTGAGTTAGTATCGAGACGGTCCCCTATGAGATCCATCACGATCGAAAAGAATAACCATGTGTGCTAAATTCGATATAAGAGTAATTTGTAGGCAATCTTGGAGCCTCAACTGAAAACACAAACGAGAATCTAACTGGACTTAGTTCTGTAAGAACTGAAAAATCGCAACAAAACTTATTAGAAAATCGCGCGTTTGTTAAATGAATTTTGCGTTTCATACCTTTCGGTAGTATCAGTTTCTATTTATTGTCAAACCACGATGATATTTGAGGGGAACGGTAATCACGAGTTCAATTAATAATTCTAATTAAACGAATTAATTTCTTCGAATTTCCCCCGATAATAAATTTAATTGGAAAACCCCAACAACGCCACTGCAATAGCTAAAAATGGCTGCTTCAAAAACAGAAATCAATAATCAGTGTTCCACTACGAAGGTTATACATCGCAATGTGATAAGTGAATTCTTTAACGTAATCTCGCGGCTCGACTAATCGTGGGTCATCGGGTGCGGCGTAGGAGATAAACGAATGAGGCCGAAATAATCGAATCAAAAAATATATCCGAATTTCCACTAGGGAACAAGATCCGTTGATAAATATTTGGGTTTTGAATTCAGCTTTCACGATGGTGTACGAGTCGGAGAGACAAATTCAGCCCGTTTGGCAATCGAAATGAATATTTAATGTAGACAAATATATAATACGTTCGTCGGTTTGTTTGTCTAAACATCAAGGACGAAAAAGGCTACACTGACAGACGAGCAAGTTCCGAAATAGAAATCAGGGTTCTATGACATGTCGTACAATCACTTCCTACATCGTGAACGAGCCCACTCTTAGCAACCTTGATTGAATTGACACATTCAAAGCTATAGAAGTCTCCTAGACTTTGGACATTTGGATGTTTTTATACTTTGGAAATTACCAGGGTAATTTTGATACTTTGGACATTTTGATACATCGGATATTCCTATATGGTAGTCAAGTGGTCATCTTGATATCACACTTCAAGAATAGTAGTGTGAGAAGTCAAGTCCAAAAAGTCGGTTTTTGAGTGTTTATACAAGTAGACATACATGCAAAATATATAGTAACAATCTAACTTTACATTGTATCCATAGCTAACTGTTGAGGGAGTTCGTTACAGTTACACGCCAAGCTAGGGAGATATCTAACCTGACAATAGATCCAATGTAAAATGCATTAAATTTGTCCCCCAGAACGTCAAGCATCTTAACTTCCTTATGGAGTTTCGGCAAAAAAATGATAATAAAAAAAGCACAAGAGCGTAAAAACTTGAGGCAAATCGAATTTTTCCCAATAGACCCGTGTCAAATCAATATTCTTCTCCAATGCCAGATATTTTAGCTTTTATTGTTGGGAGAGAGGATGGCAAGATACTTGATAAATGTATGGGTGCGGGGCGCTTTAGAAAAAAATTGATGACTTTATAAGCAAATTTGGTTTACTATTTTTAACAATGAACCTGTGGAATCAACGTAGGTACCATGTAAGATTTCAATTGATAGTTCCGTTTATTGTTATCATCGTACTTGTAAGTTGCATGTCAAATTGGAAAAAATGCTCTTACAACAGTTATCAAGTTCATTACCTTTGAAAAAATACCTTATTTTCACACAATCGTAGGTATTTGGTTAATATGGATGTCTGCATTTATGTGTCACGTCTATAAGTTCGTACATCCATCCTAGTATGATAGATTTATACTTCCGTTTTTGGAACAGTCTGCACTTCCTGGAAGGTAGAAACGAAGTACCTACCTAGGTTAGGTTATACAAAATCGGTAGTAAGGTATTATAGACCCAAAAAAATGCAGTGAGATCTGGAAAAGTTAGTGTTGTTCACTACTTTCTAAAGGTGAAAACGATCAAAATCATCAGTAGGTAGGTTTTTATATCGCAATCTAGGGTCAGAAAGGGATGTAAATAGGTAGGTACCTATCCAAGTAGTAACAAATTTCTTGCTTTTTCAATACGGCAAATAGTCCAATTTTCGATCTGAAAAACTCATTTGGAGACCCCCCGGAGTCTGAATCAGCTGTTCGCTATCGGCCATTTTCAAGTGACTTCACAGGTCGGTAGCTCTTTAGCGTCACTTCGAGAGACCGCACCTTATTTTGTGACGACTCGAAATCCACCAAAAAAAGTTAGCATCTGCGTCTGCTGGTCCCATCTGTCTTTAGTCGTCACGATCTCAAGTCGTCGCGCCTGACGTGTAGGGATGGCATATCGAATGAAATATATCGATCAAATGATATATCGTCAATGAGATACCTTCGATACATCGGAGAAAATATATCGATATTTCGATATATCGGAGAAAATGTATTGATTTTTCGATGTATCGGAAGATCTACTTCATGTGAAGTAGGTAGGTGTATTTAATAGTTTTAAAACAATATAAAAATAATTTAGGATGACATTTATGGACATATCGGAGTATCTACTTGGAAAAACTTGAAGAAGTAAGTAGGTAGGTGAATTGAAAAGTTACTAACATCATTTTGGAGGAAATTTTATCGATATACTCGACATATCGGAAGATCTATTTGGAAAAACCGTGTGAAATATGTATTAACCTACTTTCAAAAGTTACTGGGTATGAATGATCGAAATTCATTGTTCAAAAACTGGAAAAAAGTGCGAAAATGTCATTGCAATGGTAATTTAATTTATAAATTGACAGGGGTATAGGTACTGTGGACGATCATGATCCTTCAAAATTGAAAATAATTGTTGTGAAAACCTGCTTCACTTCGTATAGTACCTAGGTAGGTAGTTTTAAGCTGGACGAGCCTCCATTAATTTTGGCTTAAGTCAAGTATTTGAGCCTTGAGAGCCACTGTAGGTGAATACTATGAACACAATCATATCTGAGCTGAAGTCAACAGTCTGGAATCAACCCATCAGTAGGTACCTACAAAATTTGGAATACAATTACTTGATGTTTTTACAAGTACAGGCGTCCCTTCTCGTCCATTCATTTCAATATTTAATTTTTACTAAAAAAAAAAATTCATGTCTGTTTATTGGACATGAAGATAAATATGTTGGAAATTAGGATACGATGAATATTTGATACGTTTGATTTTGATAAATTAGTCATTTTGAATTGTTAGATGTTTCATACGTTCGACACTGTTGATAAAAACCAACTGTCATTTTGGAATAACATTATTGCATGAAAGTATTAGTGGCGAAACAACCATTCCAATATCATTTTGTTTCTTTTAAAGCTGGCAAACCAAACTGCGGCTACTTCACGACCGACGCGTCCAAAACCTACCAAGTGGGCGACGCCTGTCCGCTACCGGGTGGCACCGATAAGAACACTCCTGTGGAAATACCTGAGCTGAAAGACAAGGATGTTAACCGTGAGTCTGAGATTTTGAAACATCAACTTTTCACAAATACGATGTATGTATTTTACCTTAATTTTCTTGCCACAAAAGAGGTACGTGGGGAAATCATAAGATACATCAATGATCTGGTGATTCTTCAACGCACGTATATTAATATTACGAATAATAGGTTCATCCCCGCAATAGTATTCCAACTATTCATGATTGAGGAGGTCTCGCAAGGAGGGTGTATGTGACAAAACCACGTTTCGAGATAGAGCTGCTAGAAGTTTTCTAGCTATCACTTGTCTTATTCAGTAGCCATTCTACCTGCTCTAATCCAGGTCACTCACACATTTATGGGTTGAAATAATTGTTTCTCGATTCAATTATAAATGTAGAACTGAAAACGGCAGGTTTTCAGCCTTCCTGGGAAAACTGAATTTTCCTAGTGAAATTACTTTCCAGTATAGCTATGAATTCTTCAAAGTTCTCACTATTGGTAAATCAAAAATACTTGAAAAAACATTGTAAGTTCAATTATTCTTTAAAAACGTCAAAAATTCATGACATACGAACGAAGTTAATTTACGATAGGTAATTTCGTGAACTCGAAAAAGTAGGACCCGAAAGATGCACTTCAGAAAGGAATACATGATGGTGTACGTTTTCATAAAAGATGAAGAATTTTCCACTTTAAATGAATGAAAATGATGAAAAGGTGTTTTGTCGTCCTCCCTTGTTTTCCTTCATGAAAGGCTCAAAATCAGGCTACGACCGAAACCGCTGAAGATTTTGTTACGGAACTTAAGAGTACTCAACTGAAGAGGACTCCTACTAAACTTCCTACTGAAGCAATTTCGCTGCTTTTCAAGATATCTTTTATTGTCTGTATTGATTGACATTGATTGTTCATCCTGGTACCCTTCGTACTGAAAATGAAATGGAAGAAGCCGTTTTCAAAACTGGTCGGGTAAGTGAAAACGAAAATCCAATTCGCCATAATTTGAGCGGTGTCCCTTCGGATACGAGGTGCCCGAAGAAAAGTGCGGCCACTCAAAATGGAGGATGGTGCGGCCGTTCCACTGTTGGAAGAAAATTAATGGACCCCTCAAAAAATATACATACAGTAACACTACCTATTGTTACGTCTGAAAAAATTAAATAAATGAATTAAATTGTTAAAAAAATGGAATAAGATTTTCGTTCCACCTGTGACTACAAAACTCAACATTGTATTAATTCCTTCGACTTTTCGTAGATTTCTGTATGGGATCGAGGCACGCGGCGATGCTGTTGGACGACGGATCAGTCTGGAGTTGGGGCGCCAACGAGGTCGGACAGCTCGGCCACGGCGACGAGTCGGCGATCAGTCGACCCAAGAAGGTCGTCGGCGACGTTTCCTTTTCCAAAATACACTGCGCTGCCAATGCCACCATAGCACAAACCAGTGGAGGAGACGTAAGTTGAACGCAGAACTCAATTGAACTACCGTTTTACAATTAAACCCACACCGTCATCAAAGTTGGGTGGGCAGTAAAGTTTCCTTTCAAAGAATAACGTGGCAAACTCTGTTGGTACCAAAACATTGCATTTATGAGAGAGAAATGAATGATTATTAAGAAAACCTACTCGTAATTGGAGAATCTGAAGTAATCGCCGAGCCGAACAAGGACATCATCAGGTCTTCAAGAAAGCACTGAAGTCAGTGAGCGACAATATTTATAACGTCTGAGTGAAGGGGAAGTGAAGGAATTAGAAAGGAAGAACCAAGTAGTAACCAGACCACGTGTGGCCCACGTGGTGAAAGAGGCCAAGGTTGTTCGTCTGCCCTATCGAGTGAAAGGGAGAATTGAGATACCAAAGTACTAATAGCTATTGTACCACTGAATGTTCAACAACTCGATGGGGAAACAAGAGGTAATCTTGAATACTTTTTAGGAATCGTAGTTCAAAGGAATTCACATGCAACCGTTAGTCAAACAACGATGACGCATAGGGAACCGTCTAGGATCAAGTCCGACGTTCTTGAAAATTCCATTTGGAGTATTTTCGAACAGTTTGGCAGGAAATCCGGTTTTGACCCAGAACCAAAATTAAACAAAACCCTTTGAATCGAAAATCTTGATTTTGGAGGTTTCATATTATCTTTTGAGCTGCTCTACGAATATAAAGTTTCCTTACTTTTATAGTGAGGAATAAAAAAAACTCAAAAACTGCAAAGTGTATCAAGTTAGAAAGGTGTAAGTTTAAAGGGAAAATTCTATGCTAGCTACAAACCAAGTAGCAACTCACAATTCATAAATTGTTTGAAATCGGGTTCAAATTACGCATTTATTTTCCTCAGACTCCTGATCACCGACTGGTTTTGAAAAAAACCTTTAAAATAGAATAAATCTTTGATGAAAGTACTTTTCTAAAGTTTATTTGGTCGTTGGAGGATCCACCATGGGGAAGAGACTTTCATGAGAAATAGTCTTCCATGGGTTTTTGGGCGAATTTTCACTACTTTTTGAGATGTTGCTTTCTTCAAAGTACACTATAAACAATCTCAGTGTTGTTTTCTTCTTCCGCGGATAGGTGACATGAATATTTTGAAATGTTTCCATTCCCACAATATCAATTTTACAGTTTCAATAAAAACTTAACACTAATTGGACCATGGTATCACTAATGTCACCGAAAACATCTCAGGAATCCACAGATATCCCAAAGTGTCATCTGATTGACCAAAATTAAATTGCAATTTTAAGTTTACTTTAAGGACTGCACAATTTTTTGTGGGCTATTGGAAGTTTCAAAAAAGAGATATGACAAAAATTTCCAAGGAAATCGATGAATAAATTTTCAAAATTTTTGTCATGTCATTTTTGACTTCTAATAACTCAAGTACAGAAAATGCAGCTATGTCCATAAATTTTTAAATTGTAATTTAAATCTAGTTAATCTGGTGACACCATGGGACAGCTGTGGAATTCTCAAGATGTGACAGTAATGACACGATGGTCCAATGAGGGTTAATATTATTTCTAATTTTCAAATCTTCTGTATGCATAAAGTCAGTTGTACGACTTTGAAGAGAAATTGGGACCGTTTCTGAGCATTATTTCAGGTTCGCTTAGTGCTCCAAATCTCGGCAGCTCAATTTGATTAACCTCTAAAATATTTAAAAAAAAGAAAAATGACCTTTTTGAAAATTCGAATTTTCAAATCGGCAATCTTCTACGACGAGTGCAATGTGATGTGGAAACTGGAGATCCAGCAGGTGTTAGTTGGTAGGAAGAACTCACGAGTACGAACGTTCAGTAATGTGGGTGAAGGCACATTATGGCATAAGTGGAAATGTGAAAGCTGATTCTTTAGCGAAACGAGGAGCACATATAGGTCCATTCTTATACATTTCGACCCCAAAGGAGGACTTATACTGTATGATATAAGCGGAACACATTTCCCGATGGGGAAAGATGTACGACGAATGCGAGACAATAACATTTTATAAATCCCACCAACCTAAGCTACAATTAAGACCGTGGATGCTGGAAACTGCTGGAGACAGGAAGTTCTGCCGAGTCATGTCTCGTTTACGAACAGGAGTCGCCTTATGTCCTGCATATCTTTATAGAATTAATTCTCGGATGTATGAAACACCTGAGTGCTGGTATTGCGATCACAACACATTTGGTGATGTGGAACATTTAATTATGGAGTGTCTTGTGTTCGTAAACCAAAAAAAAGTTTTATTTTAAAATATTTACTCCAAATTGGAAACACCTTTTAATTATATTTTGATGTTACAGAATCCAATAATTTATATTGAGATTTATAATTTCATTTCTTCATGTAATCTGAAGTTTTAGTTTTTTTTTTTTAATTAAGACATAACTTGTTTTGTACAATCTAATTTATACATCATGGCTGTATTTACTTAAAATGCCATAAATTAAAAAAATACCAACTTTTAGGGTCAGTTTATCCGAATTCAATTGAATGCCTTCCTTTAAGATTATAAAGTATATTTAAATGAGTGATTTGAAGGAAAAGAATTAAAATTCGCGAGGAATTAAAAAAAAATAAGAACGTTTAGGGTCAATTTATCCGAATTCAATTGAATGCCTTCCTTTAAGATTATAAAGTATATTAAAATGACTGATTTGAAGGGAAAGAAGGGCAATAGAGGGGGGGGGGGGTAAACTGGTCTAGAAGAAAGAGGTGGGGAGAGAGGGATTCAGTATGGCGCCGATAGTGATTTTTTTTAAAAATACGATCCAGGGTTCTCCTCATTGAATACTAAAGTCCACATCTTGTTACAGGTGTTTCAATGGGGTCAGCTGAGCCCCAAATCGACGGAGAAATGGAGTTCGCCACACAAATGCGGAATCAACGCTGAGTACCTGTACGTCGGAGCAAACCACGCAGGTGTTTCTAAAGGGGTGAAGGTAAGATGCCACGGATATTGCAAATTAGCTTTAATGGGATCTCCGACGTCGTAATTATACTAATTGAGTTGTAGGTTGTACTAGCTGAGTAGGCCGATCGACCAGTTACCAAAGCTCGAGAGTTTTGACTGGATTGTGATGGCGCGAATAGGCTAGTCAAGCATGAATTTTTGTGGATAGAATTTTTTAAACTCTGAATCATGGGATCAAAGACAATACTCAGTAAACTCCCATCTCAAAAAGTGAGGTAATCTGTCGGACCATTTTGGTATATGCGTGGTTTCCACGTGTCCTGTTCACCTGAGGTCCCTGTGACAGGTATCGCTAAAAAAACAAATGTGTGGGCGAGCAGGTTTTCCCCAAACCATTATGAATACTGGTAAACCATAGAGGAGCCCCAAGGCAGGTTAGTGTTATTAGGTGTAAAAACAGAAGACAAATAAAACATAATGATGCTCATGTTCACAATAACCAGGTAGGTACCACCAGGGACAGTAAGGACCAGCTATAGGTACTAGAACTAGCTGCTGTCCTCTCAACTGACCTTTCAGTAAGTAAGTGCCATAATCAGCAACCAGTAGATTGAGTACTAACTATCAGTACGCAGTACCAGCTACCTGTAGGTACAATACCACTTGGCACAGAATCATTACAAGTACCTGTTCTAGCTACCAGCAGGTACAGTACCAGTTTCAACTACCGATACAGTAATAGAACCAGCAGTTACAGTATCAGCTACCAATACCAGTGGTTACATTAAATGCTCCGGCAATCAGTAGGTACTGCAATGTTCCTTATTCGATTTCTCTAAAAGGATTTTCTTTTAAATCTACGCTTTCTCGTCAAAATAACAGAAGGAACTTGAAGAATTGAACCAATTCGGCAATGCTTCATTATCTTCAGGGGGTGGGACATATTCAAGCGTGTGAGCAGGTCTATTAAAGGAAAATTTTTAAATTGAGTCCAGCAACAAACAGACAGTACAACAGGTCATTCAGGAATTGTTTAAAAATATATATTTAGTAATTGCCCGACTGCCGGAGTAGAAGTGGCCTAACTTCACGAGCCACCACCTCCCTATTCTAACTGTAGTGACGTCAACTACGGTGGAGTCCCCATTGTTACCAACAGGTGGTAACTCCTTAGTTATGTTGTAGTTTACGGGAAATACATTATTCTATATCTTGATCTTGCCACGATATTTCATCTGGCGACGATTTTGACGAATTCACGCGAAAAAAATGCCGAGGACAAAGAGAAATGAGAGGCGGTGCAACCCTCAAGAGGATGCGACTTCGGTTGCTGCAGATGTGCGGCGGAACAACTTGATAGAGTTGAAAATTCGGCCGTTTGATCCAGAAAGTGAGAATTGGGAGTATTATCTACCTTACTTTGAATTAGAGTTAGAGGCGGCGAATATCATAGATGACGAAGAGCGTCGGGATGCAATTCTACGAAAGGTGGGTCCAAAAACTTTCAGATTGCTCTTGGACCATTTCAGGCCACGCAATTTACGTGAGTGCACGTACCTGGAGCTTCTTGGGACCATTAGCCAATTTTATGACGAGGCTCACAGTATCACAACAGAGAGGGTGGCGTTTACCATGAGGAAGAGGGGACAAAAAGAAAGAATAAGACACTTCATCAATGATCTCAGAGCACTTGCAGGGAAGTGTGACTTCGGAAATTCTTTGACAGAGCGAGTCCGAGATCAAATTATAGTCGGAATCAACGACTCTGATTGGCAGTATGAACTGTTGAAGGCCTTTCCAGGAAATACTCACACTCTGGCTCAAGTGGAAGCTTTAGCCAACCAATTGGAACAAGGGTTCATTGCTAAGAAAAGGTTGGATCAACTCGCCGGTATTGGGGTAGAAATGGTGAACAAAATTGAACCTAACCCAATTGGGCTTAAAGAGAACAACGACAGGTTCAGGAGAACGGCTCGGGGAAATGAGGATCGCTTGAAGACTGCAGAAATTCTGAAGAGTAAGTGTACGAAGTGCGGATGGAAAAAACATGCGGACAGGGAGGTCTGTCCAGCAGAAGGGCGCAAATGTATCTTGTGTGAAGGCTGGAACCACTTTGCAAGAGTTTGCAGGAAGAAAGGAAAAAAGGATGATCGTTTCGGAAGAAGAAAGACTAATTGTATGGAAGAACACTCTGGAATCCTTAATGAAACGGAATCTGATACCGATGAGAAGTCAGACTTGGGTTGTCGGCAACTCGCAAAAGGAAATAAGGTAATGCTCAATGTGGTTGTAAATGGAAAACGGATAAAAATGTTGTATGACTCAGGGGCATATCAATCCGTAATCAGCAGGCGAGTCTGGGAACGTATAGGGCAGCCCAAGTTAGATCCGTATCCGAACCTAATAGCATATACGAATTTAGAAGTGGAAACGTTGGGAATAGGAACAGTACTTGTCGAAGCTTTTGGATCGAAGCTAGTGTTACCAGTTATAGTTATTGAAAAACATGATGTCCCGCTTTTTGGGTTGAAATGGGCTTTGAAATTCAACCTACCTCTGCCTGTTGGAGCAGAAATTTGTGTTATGAAGGGAGCGATTGATGACGAGAAGAATTTAGAACAACCATTTGAAATAAAGGAATTGTTCATGAAGTATCCCAGTCTTTTCCATAGTTCAAAAGGTACAATAGTAGGTCACAAAATTGAAATTAGAATGAAGCCAGGGGCTTTTCCTAGGGTTTTCAAGCCTAGACCTGTTCCTTTTGCGCTGCAGCCAGCAGTGGAGCAGGAACTTGATCGTCTTTTGGCAGAAGGAATTATCGAGAGAGTTGATCCAGCGATAACACCTATTGAGTGGGCATCTCCCTTGGTGGTGGCACCAAAACCGAACGGGAAAATAAGATTGTGTGCAGATTTTAAGGTTACTATCAATAAGCATATTTTAATGGACATGCATCCGTTGCCTACTTTTGAGGAGATGTGTGCACAGTTGGCAGGTGGAGAGCAATTTTCAACAATAGATTTACGTGACGCGTACTTGCAAATGGAAGTAGAGGAAACTTCCAAGAAATTTCTAGTCATATCAACACGTAAAGGATTTTTCAGATACCAGCGAATGCCTTTTGGTATCAGTTCTGCACCGGCTAAATTTCAGAAGACCATGGAAATTGTACTGCAAGGAATACCAGGGGTAAAATGTTTTCTGGATGATATTATGATAACAGCTAGAAACCGAAATGACCACCTAAAAGTGATCAGTTTGGTACTGGACAGATTGAACAAAGCAGGGATGAGAATTCGCCCGGAAAAATGTAAGTGGTTGAAAGATAGTGTAGTGTACCTTGGCCATAGGATTGATCAATTTGGCGTTCATCCGACTGAAGAGAGAGTTGAAGCAATGAAAAAACTGAAAGAACCAACTAACGTTAAATAATTAAGGTCATTCTTGGGATGCATTAATTATTATCAAAAATTCATTCCTAATCTTCAAGGGGATTGTGCAATTCTACACAGGTTGCTTCAGAAAGGAATTAGGTGGGATTGGACACCGGAACATAGTAAAGCGGTTAATCGATTAAAGAACATACTGACTTCCAGTGACACTTTGGTTCATTATGACCCGACGATTCCGTTGGTACTTGTAATGACTCATACTTTCAACTATGTAGTTCTCCAATAAAGGTCGAGGGAAACCCTGAGTGACTCACACCATGCACGGTAGGTAAGGTGAGGTACGGGGAACAGTGACATCAGTTGACGTCACCTTTTTCCACCCTCTTCTTACCTTGTCAAGTCCATATAAAAGGAGGACTCAGGGCTTCCCCTTTATGCATTCGTCTTCGAAAACTCGACTTGTTTATTTCTCGATCTACCTCGCCTCTTCTCTGAAGCCCACAGTTCATCGGAGGGTCTCGGTATGCGATAAAGCTCATCGCGCCGGCTTCTGCTCCCATTTACCCTAGTCGTCGTCCGCCTCCAACTAGGTATAGGTAAATGTGGTGCATCCCCCGGGTCGGCGAGCAATCGCGCCTAGGAATGTATCCGAGCTGGCGATCTTAACACTCTTGCACACGGTCTGCGGTTACCCGCGCCGGGCATCGAGTGTTGTCCCGTCCTTTGTCTTCGTTGAGTAGGAACCAATCAAATCGACAAACCGAAGGAAGCCGATCGCCTTCACGCTCCGACACGCCGTCATAACATTGGTGACCCCGCACGTTTTTGGTTTGCTATTCAACACGAAGATAACTCGAGGATTATGGACCCACCGCTACCGCCGCCCGCACCGGACTTCGCCGAGGCCACGAAGGTCTCAATCCCGCTCACGCTTCCGCCGTTCTACCGAGAGGATCCCCGGCTATGGTTTATACAGCTCGACGCGGCTTTCACCGGCGCGCATGTAAACACGCAGCGCGCTCGCTTCACCCGGACCATCCCTCTACTGCCCTACGATGTGGCAGTTCAAGCGGCGGACTTAACACAAGCCCAGCTTGTGACACCCTACGACGACCTCAAACAACGGCTCATCGAAATCTTCGAGCCGTCTCGGCATGCGAGGATCACGGCACTAACCGAGCATCGGCCAGTGGGGGACCTCAAGCCTTCCCAGCTTTTACGCCAAATGCGCCATCATCTGGGGGACCTCACGCCTAACGACATCCTAAAAGCATTTTGGATCAAGGCGCTACCCATCGCGGTCCAAATGTCTATTGCTCCGTGGATGGACAAAACTCCAGAATTCCTCGCGCCGATCGCAGATGCTACGCACGAAATACGTAGCGCCGCAGCGGTTCATCAAATCGAACCGGACTGTAATACTGAGGCGGTAGCTACGAAGCGACCTCCGAGACGAAATAGCCCCGCACGACAATACCAGCAACCTCGTCCGCAATCTCCGGCTCAACAAAAAAGTATGTGCTGGTACCATTTTAAATACCGCGACAAGGCGACTAAATGTCGACAGCCTTGTTCATTCAAAAAGGTACGATGGCAGGAAAACTAGCGGGCCCGCCTGTTTACAAGGCGGGCGCCCCTTTCCAAGACATTTCCAACCGACTATTCGTCAAATGCCATAAGAATAATATACCTTTTTTGATTGATACGGGGGCTAGCATCTCAATTCTTCCGAACTCTTTAGTTCATCGGAAGAACAAAACATCCGACTATCTACTTTTCGCCGCGAATGGCACCGCCATAACGACCTATGGTAATTTTACAACGAAGGTTTATCTACAAAACGACATATACGAATGGACTTTTGTAGTTGCGGACGTAAAACGACCCATTATCGGAGCTGATTTTCTCGGATATTTTGGCTTACACGTTGACCTAAAAAATCGATCATTATTCAACCCTAATTCGCACAAACCTATACGAGGGTACGTCAACACGGTCAATTCCAGCGTCACTACCGAACCTACTCCGCCGACCTTCATCAACATGCTCGCTAAATATCGACCGGAGCCTCGATCCTCGTCGCATCTCTCCACGGTCAAGCATTTCATCGAAACGAAAGGTCCACCTGTCACAGCGAAAAGTAGACGTCTTCACCCCGAGCAACTCCGTCAAACGAAAGAACATTTCAAGCAACTCATCAACGACGGAATAATTCAACCTTCGAAATCACCTTGGGCGAGTCCACTTCACGCGGTACCTAAACCTAATGGTACTTGGCGTTTTTGCGGTGATTATCGACGACTGAACGAACGCACTGTCGGAGACCAATACGCCGTTCCGCATCTTCGAGATTTTTCGTCTCACCTCCACGGATGTACGGTTTTCTCCACGCTCGACATATCGCGTGCGTTTCATCACATCGACGTGAATCCTCAAGACGTTCCGAAAACAGCGATTATAACGCCCTTTGGGTTATACGAATACCGCAAAATGAATTTCGGATTGAAAAACGCTGCACAGTCATGGCAGCGATATATGGACCAAATCCTTCGAGACTTCGACTTTGTCTTTTGTTTCTTAGATGACGTTTTAATCGCGTCCCGAAACATCAAGGAACATGAACGCCATGTACAAGCGGTCCTCGACGTTTTCGCTGCTGAGGGTCTCACTGTAAACAAGGAAAAATGCGTCCTTGCGAAAAACGAAGTGACCTGTCTCGGTCATATTGTAAACGAAAATGGGATTCGACCGGTACCTAAGAAGGTAGACAATCTCACGACATTCCCTCTTCCGACTACTGTCACCGACCTACGCAGGTTTCTGGGGATGTTAAATTTTTACAGACGACACATTCCGAACGCACCTTCCAAAAAGAAGGACCGTCGCACGATTGAATGGACGGAAGAAATGAAATCCGCATTCAATAAATGCAAAAACGATTTGCAAAATGCAACTACGCTGGCTCATCCTTCTCCGAAAGGTCGACTCTCCATTACTACGGATGCCTCGGACGTCGGAATTGGCGCGGTGTTACAACAAGAGGTCAACAACGAGACGTCACCCCTCGGATTCTTCTCTAAAACTTTATCAACAGCTCAACAGAAGTACTCCACTTTCGATAAGGAGCTTCTGGCTATTTACGAGAGTGTAAAGCATTTCAGAGACTTCGTAGAGGGACGTGCTTTTCATATTGTGACTGACCACAAACCGCTCACCACTTCGCTCCATCAAGACCGGAAAACGGCCTCGCCTCGTCGTATTCGGCAAATGGAGTTTATCAGCCAATTCACGACTGATATCCGATATACACCGGGCACCTCCAACATAGTCGCTGACACATTATCTCGGCCTTCGCTCGAACTTCACGAGCTTACGACTTTTCCGTCCGGAAAAGATATTTACCTAAATCAACAGACCGATGAATCACCCGAGTTCCGCAACCTTATTTCGACCGGGCGTCTCGAAGAAACCCAGGTACCTGCGCTCGACCTCTCACTGTGGTGTGATACGACATCGGACTTGCCTCGCCCGTTTGTTCCTAAACGACTTCGCCGCAAATTAATTGAACACTATCATTCATTTAGTCATCCAGGAATACGCGCAACACGAGACTTAATTCGCGCGAAACTTTTTTGGCCTCGAATGAACACGGAAATACGGGAATATGTACAGGCATGCGCCAAATGTTCGAAATTCAAAGAATTCCGCCACCCTCAAATTCGCCCAGCGGAATTTGACGATTCGCTTCCCTTCGAGGAATTAAACGTTGACCTCGTGGGGCCTCTTCCGGATTCGCAAGGTTATAAATATCTATTAACCCTAATCGACAGACATACCAGCTGGCCGGAATGTATCCCATTACGAACGATAACGACGAAGGCGGTCACTGACGGCATCCTTAACAATTGGATAGCGCGATTCGGTTGTCCATTAACGATTATTACCGATCAAGGCAGGCAATTTGAGAGTGCAGAATTCTCCGAATTCCTAAAAAAATTCGGCATCAAACGCAATCGCACAACGGCCTACCATCCTGAATCGAATGGAAAAATCGAACGATGGCATAGGGATTTAAAAAACGCCCTACGTACTGCCACTTCCTCACCATCATGGTCCAAGGATCTTCCGACCATTTTATTAGGGCTCCGCACTACCATTCGGTATTCGGACGGTTACAGCGCCGCCGAACGTACTTTTCGTGCGCCCCTCCGCCTCCCGGCTGACCTATTTCCGCCTCAACCGACGGAATATCACCGACCGCCCGCAAAACCCTCAACGGACAAACGCCCACGGGTTTTCCCCGATACATTCCAAAACGCAAAAAAGATGTTTTTGCGAGAAGAAGGGCTTCGGAAAGGCTTGAACCCCCTCTACTCCGGCCCCTACGAAGTGGTTAACAAAGGAGAACGAACGGCTACGCTGCTTATTGACGGCTCACAGGTAACCGTTTCTCTCAGTAGGTGTCGGCCGGCTTTCGGCATTTCCCCCACCACAACAGGGACGGATTTACCTGAGGTACCTCCGGACACAAGCCTACTCGAATCATTCGACGCATGCACCTCTTTTGGAACGGATCCACTCCACACAGAACCATTACACGTGGTGAACAATCATGGACCTCATATTCACGAAGAGGGAACTAGACGAGATCTTCAGACCAGAAAAACGATCCGGCCGCCCACTGCACCCGCCGCCACGGATACGTCATGGATCTCACCAAAACGCCGAATTACCCCCGACACTTCGGAAGTTAAGACCAAACGAACCTCCGACGTCTGCGCGCCGATTCCAAAGCTCGCCCTCTCCTACGCCGAGGCTGTTCGTCGCAGGAATCAACCAATATCAGCAAAAATGTAAGAAAAGGAGAACGATCAATTTCTCCGCCACTACGACAGCGGCATACGAAGCTGCCAGGCACGACTCACCGCCTAAACAATCTTGGAAAATCCACCCAATCGAGATACCCAAATTCAAGAAAAGAGCGACAACTATCATCCATTATTATAATGCAAAACATTCAAATATTTTCGAGAGGTATTCACCCTCAAACGGAATGGAGGACAACGAAGAAGTCGCCGAATTAACGGCTAAAATAAATAAAATTGTTTCAACCCTCGTCGCTCCTACCTCAGCCTCATCCTCCATTTCCGTCCCAAAAAGACCCGGGCCGAAACCTCGCCGTCGTAAAGGGCGCCAAGCCCGAGCGAGGCTCGCCAAACTTCGGTCCGGGCAATTTTCACTACTTGAACTTACATTCTCCAAACGGAGAATGCGGCGGAGCCTACCGACAGACCCCACTGGGCCTCCCGCTATAGCTCCAGACAGCGTGGCTCCCCTACGTTCGGCGCGCTTGTCTTCACCGTTCAAGACGACGCTATCACCCGACTCCGCGTCTTCGCATCACTTCACGACTTCTCGTCTACGCTCGATTCAATTCAAATATATGTTATTTTTGTTCATTAACACATTCGATTGAATTCTATCTACCAAGATGCTATATTGTTCCTTAACGATTCTTGTCATAATATTTTTCATATATTGTCCTTAACGATTCTTGTCGTAATATTTTAATATTTTATCTTTATTGTACGAACTGGGGGACCTATGTAATGACTCATACTTTCAACTATGTAGTTCTCCAATAAAGGTCGAGGGAAACCCTGAGTGACTCACACCATGCACGGTAGGTAAGGTGAGGTACGGGGAACAGTGACATCAGTTGACGTCACCTTTTTCCACCCTCTTCTTACCTTGTCAAGTCCATATAAAAGGAGGACTCAGGGCTTCCCCTTTATGCATTCGTCTTCGAAAACTCGACTTGTTTATTTCTCGATCTACCTCGCCTCTTCTCTGAAGCCCACAGTTCATCGGAGGGTCTCGGTATGCGATAAAGCTCATCGCGCCGGCTTCTGCTCCCATTTACCCTAGTCGTCG
Organism: Apolygus lucorum; assembly: GCA_009739505.2. Taxonomy (NCBI): domain Eukaryota; kingdom Metazoa; phylum Arthropoda; class Insecta; order Hemiptera; family Miridae; genus Apolygus; species Apolygus lucorum. The sequence continues at coordinate 21,692,465 of CM019182.2, read as the reverse complement.
TCCGCCTCCAACTAGGTATAGGTAAATGTGGTGCATCCCCCGGGTCGGCGAGCAATCGCGCCTAGGAATGTATCCGAGCTGGCGATCTTAACACTCTTGCACACGGTCTGCGGTTACCCGCGCCGGGCATCGAGTGTTGTCCCGTCCTTTGTCTTCGTTGAGTAGGAACCAATCAAATCGACAAACCGAAGGAAGCCGATCGCCTTCACGCTCCGACACGCCGTCATAACAGTACTGTATACTGATGCCAGTGAAACTGGAATTGGAGCAGTTTTGTGCCATAGATTTCCCGAGAAGGTTGACCGACCCATTGCATATTCTTCCAGGACGTTAAATGTATCAGAAAGAAAATACTCCGTAATAGATCGAGAGGCTCTGGCCATCATTAATGCTGTAAAGAAGTTTGAAAGATATTTGTATGGACGGAAATTTCTCTTGAGAACAGACCATAAGCCATTGATGTTCATCTTGGGAGAAAAATCAGAATTACCAACCCTAGCAATGAGCCGAGTAAGTAGATGGGCCATTATGCTGAGCGAATTCGACTTTGAAATTGAGTACATACCTGGGAAAGACAACAGCCCGGCGGACGTACTTTCCCGGTTACCGGTGGGAGAGAGCGGTCCAACAGAAATTGAATTTGGGTTGAAAATAGCTCATACCAGACTGAAGGACATAAGTATTTCTAAGAGGCTGATGACTGCCAGAACTTCTACAGATCCTCTGTTAAGTAAAGTGACAAGGTTTATTCAGGATGGTTGGCCACGGAAAGAAGGGATTGAAGAGGGCTTGCGAACGTATTTTGAAAAAAGAGAAGAATTGTCATTTGAAGAAGGGATGCTGTTATGGAAGGGTCGGATAGTGATTCCTACTTCTTTGAGGAACGACGTGTTGAATATACTTCACGAGGGACACCCAGGTTCGTCAGCAATGAGGTCAATCGCGCGGCTCCACGTATGGTGGCCTTCAGTGGACAAGGAAGTGGAAGAATATTTGAAGAAATGTAGTGCGTGTCAACGGTACCGCCCATGGGATTCCGAGTCCCCGGTTTATTCCTGGAACGTTCCCGTGGAGCCTTGGTCAAGACTACACATCGACTTTGCAGTGGCATTTGAAGGGCATAATTGGCTTGTGGTTGTTGATGCCACAACAAAGTGGGTGGAAATTGTGCCTATGAATCTCACTACATCAGAGAAAACAATTCAAGTGTTGGAAGAAATGTTTGCTCGATTCGGCTTGCCCAGAATGTTGGTGTCCGATAATGGACCGCAGTTTGTCTCCCAACAGTTTGAGGACTACTGTAAAAAAAACAACATCAAGCACGTAACATCCAGCCCGTACCATCCAAGAACGAACGGCCTGGCCGAGAGAGCTGTGCGTACCTTCAAACAAAGATTTGCTGCATCTAAGAACGCTGGGCAAGACATAAGAACCAGATTAGCACTATACCTAAGTTCGTATCGTAACTCGGTGCACAGTACTACTGGACGAACGCCGGCTTCGTTGATGTTTGGGAGGCAACTACGCACTCGGTTGTCATTGTTAAAGCCTAACCTCGCAGAGCACATCGATCGGAAGTTGGATCAGCAGCAGCATGCTCGAGGCCACTATAAAGAGTTTGTTGTGGGAGAAGTTGTGTGGTTTAAACGCCGGAGAGAGGACAGAGAATTTCAGAGAGCTCAGGTGACAGAGAAGACAGGTCCCCTTTCATATTCTGTGATACTTGCAAATGGGCAGGAGATCAGAGTGCATGCTGATCACATGAGGAAGGGGGGAGAAGATGTAGTGACGTCAACTACGGTGGAGTCCCCATTGTTACCAACAGGTGGTAACTCCTTAGTTTTGTTGTAGTTTACGGGAAATACATTATTCTATATCTTGATCTTGCCACGTTATTTCACTAACCCCTCTCCTCCCTCCAGTACCCCTTCTGCGATTAATGCTGTGATCCCTCGGAAGAGGGCATCTCAGTACAGTACCAGTAGTTTCATTACCAGCTACCAATTTCTGGGGTACCGTAGCCAGCTAACAGTACCAGAACAGGTTGCTGTCCCCTCAACTAACATCGTATAATAGCGGTCTACGGAGACTTCTGATGTGTTCTGAAAGTCTTCCGATTCCTCCCGAAACTCATCCTGAGCTGCCGTCTAACGGAAATTCGTTCAATAATTTCAGTTGTTCACGTGGGGGCTGGGAGATGACGGGAGACTCGGCATCGGAAGCACCAAAGACGTTTCGTGCGACAAGCCTGAACGCGTGAGGATGCCTGTCGAGGATGTGGCGATGGGAGCGAGGAGCACTGCAGTCATCGACCAGGAGGGCAGAGTTCGAGTCTTTGGTAGGAACTACGGCAACCTCAAGCCAAAGCAAGGACCCTCCATTCTCACCCCAGTGGTCGTCAAACGGCTGTAAGTAACTGCTACATTTTTGGAAAACTAGTGGTAAGTCAACGCGGACTTTCAAGCTCCAACGTTGCAATGCAACTTGATATATCAGTCATGAGTTAACTAAGCAATTCTATACCAAGAGGTTTTTGACATTTTCATATCTTTGCTTTGGCACATAAACTGAAAAATCGTCACGAAAACTAAGTAAGTCTTGCTCACGCGACCAATAAATAAAATAGACTCACTGTGTTGCGTAGAGAACAATAAACTGTTTTCTTATTTTGATGCTGAGGTACATGAAGTAACAATCTTACATCACTAACTTGTTGTGTAGTGGTTGACATGAAAATGTCCCAATGTTTGCAGACTCGTATGCGAGCATTTAAAATTAATGTGACGATCATTTCTAAGTAATTCTTGCATAATCTAAATGACGATGAAATGTTTTATATCTTTTAAACTCTGAGAATTAAGTTGATTGTTCACTTGATGACTGAAGGCAGACATCTCATATCTTTACATTCTCTCCCAAACATCGAAAATTAATCCCACTAAATATCTGGAAATAGGCGCTTTAATGAACAGAAACTGACATAAAAACCAAATTTCGGTCTTCGCTAAAAACGAGCTAAATAAAATAACGAATAGCATCACGTACCTAAATCAGCGTAAAAAAATAGATGAATACGTATGCACCACACAGGGGGTTTACTACGATCCAAATGTCGCGCAATTTCGGTAGTTAGGTAACCGCCAGCTAAAACTAAAAGAATGGAGAGTTTTCACTAGAATCCTATCTCCCTCACTTTTTTCTACAGTGAGGGAGATAGATTTGACGTGAGGGAGGATAGTTATTCACTTAAATCACACGAAAGACAACAAGGAAGATAATTTTAGGTCGAGAATGATTCATATTGTTGTCAAAAACAATGTTTTTCATAAAAGCAATCCATCCGAAAAGAAAGAAAAAGTTAATGCTAAACCGGGTGGAAGTGGAGTTGAGGAAAAAGTGAGAAACAGACATGTAGTTCTCTAGTAGGATACTCTAGTAGAATACTAGGTCCATGGAAACGGAGGAGATAGAGTTAGCAGGAAGGCCGCTGGGAGCGCTTGGGTCGAGGACGAGCCGCTGGAGATCCAGACGCCTCTATTAAATACTGACGTGGATCTCAGAAACGCGGTTACTATGGAAACGGAAAAACGAGTTGTAATAAACAGTAGGACTAGAGATGGGCAAAACGGTTCACCAAGAAGAACGGCTCTGAGCGCTCCGCTCATTCAAAAGATCCGGATCTTTTCGACGGATCAGTGGCTCTTTTTGGCTCTTTTGAGCTCGTATTTATTGTAGAGATGAAAATACGATGAAAAACGCTACAAATTGTTACACAACGGTTTATTTTAGTTCTGCCAGGAAATGTTTATTCGATTATTGGATTCTACACTACCTTGAATCCTAAACCACGAAATTTTGAGGGCGAGAGGGAATAATTTCTCTGTTGCTCGATTCCAATGGTTCATTATTGAAAATAATAACCCAAAAAGCGCTGTTGTTCAATAAAGATGCTCAACAAATCCTTCAAAAAATCAACGAAAAACAATAAATGAACACGATTAAAGCAATGAATAAATAAAACTTAAAAATACAGTTTTTTGGTAAAAATATTTATTTATACGAAATCTGCATTTTTTTATGCCTCTAATGACTAGAGCTCGGAATTTGCATATCTTTTATTATGCGGTATATCTTTGTATTTGAACGTTTTGAAGGTTTCTGAAGGGTATGCGGTGGTTTAAATTGAAAATTGAAATTGAATATTTTTGCATATTTCGGTCATTTTGGGGATTTTTGCAAATTTTGCATATTTTTCCAGTTTTTTTTGTGTGCATATTTTCGGGAAATTTTAGTGCATATTTTCCGAGCTCTACTAATGACAAACCACAATTTAAAAAAAAAATCTTAGTAGGTATAACATTTTCATAATATAACATTTTGATGTTATATCATGTTATTCAACAAAGAAAATTAAGGTAACCAAGTTGAAAGAGAATAAACGAACCAATAAGTACGTAAGCTTCAATATTGATAATAATGGTAAGATAAGGATGTGCTTTTGCTTGCCTTTTGAACTTGTATCAGAAAGCTCCTCACAAAAAAACATGATGTAAACATCAAACAGGGAGAAAAAACAACGGAAAGAATCAGAAAGTGGGTCACAGAAAACACTGGAAAAATACGGTAAAGTTTACGACCAAAAATACAATAATGCATGTGGTGGTACGATACAATTCCGCAAAATTGTATTGTTTGATCGACTTATATCGTATTTTCCCTCGGAATTATCGTACGGGTTGGCAACAGTGAGCTGACGAAAAGGAGGTCCTAATTTTCTCGAACACTGCCGATCTCAAAAGAAGAACGAAGAGCCGCCGTTCTAAAAAAAAAAACCGAAGATCGAAGAGCCGCCATTCATTTATTTTACTGGATCTCAAGAGATCCAAAGATCGAAGAACCGCGATTCATTTGTCATTTTTACTGATCCGCAGTTCACTCGCTCTTTTGAAGAACCGATCTTCACCGAACACTACCAGCACTGAGCTCAAAAGATCCGAAGAGCCGCGGTTCATTTTTGCTGACCCGTGGTTCACTCGCTCTTCTGAAAGAGCCGGCTCAAAGAGCCGGATCTTTAATGAGCGACCCATCTCTAAGTAGGACATTCTTCCCCGCAAATCTAGATTTTCAAACCGAAATGGAAATTTTGAATTAAATTTGGAAGACGATAGGAGGGCAAATAGCCAATTGCGTAATCTTGAAGGTGTTGTGGTCTGGTAGTTATCCTTCTTGCCCGTGGTGTCGGTGGTTGGTCAGGGCTTCCATTTGGTGGGGATTCTTCAGCATCCAGTGTTTCTTGAACGGTGGGATTCTGGTTTCTAACTAGGATACATCTCGGAGTTGGAGTTGGTATTGGGCTTTTCCGCTAGTGGGGTCTGTGGTACTTCAAGCTGTACTGATGGCTCAGCTGGAGGATGAGTTAAAGCTTGATTTCCACGCTTTGTGGGGCTAGTTTCTACGTTGACGAACAAAAACTTTTCAAATTACACCAAGACCTTTGCCATCCAGGTATTACACGAATGAACCATTGGGTCAAAATTTAAAATTTACCTGACACTGGGAGAAATACGGCAGGTAATAAACTCTTGCCCTATCTGTGCTGAGGTCAAGCCTCGATTCCTCGAGCTTCAAGGAAATTTGAATGAGGCCACAGCCCCTTTTGAACGATTTAACGTCGATTTTAAGGGACCATGAATTGAATTCAAAATCTCCATTTTGGCTTGAAAATCTAAATTAGAGGGGGAGAATGTCCTACTGTTTATTACAACCCGTTTCCATAGTAACCCGTTTCCATAGTAACCGCATTTCTGAGATCCACGTGATGTGGACCACGTCAGTACTTTAGGGTTGGGTATCGTTATAAAAGTATCGATATTTTGTATCGATACTGTATCGTATCCGAGTATCGATATTCAAAGTATCGTTGGGCATGAGTATCGATATTTTAAAATATCGAGTATCGATACTTTAGTGTCACAAACTATCAACATTATCCAATATTCTCAAGAAAAATAATTTTTTAAACAATTTGTATTCATTTTTTACTATCAAGAGTCCAAGCAGAGTGATTTTCTCCATGATATAGACGTTATTTGTGCAACCAAAGAGTAATGACCAAAAAGCCTCTCTACCTTCTTCATTTTTTAGCCATCTTGGTGAATTTTCCGCGAGAAATGTATTGATATTCGATATTTAGAAATATCGGATCCAAAGTATCGATATCCAATAATATCGGATAGTGTAGTATCGATACTAAAATATCGAGTATCGGTACGAAAGTATCGATATTTTGAAATATCGAGTATCGATACCCATCCCTACAGTACTTAATTTTCTTTCTTGTTGTCTTACGTGTGGTTTAAGTGAATAAAATGTCATAAATTAACTGAGCAATTCTACACCAAAGAGGTTTTTATTCACTTAAATCACACGTAAGACAAAAAGGAAAAAAGATCGCTGCAAATTATTACACAAAGGTTTATTATTTGTCTATATAGATCACTCGTCTGCAAAGTCACCACATGCCTACCTCGTACCTACAGCGATCCCAATTTGGTCAGCTGAAATTTGAACGGACATTAGGCCTCTTTTGCGATTCACACTCGTGTTTCTGATTTATCGTACGTCCAACCCTTAAGTTTTCGTAGGAAGCGAACGGTTTGTCCGACAGAGCTCCGCGTGGTCTCTACAACTCTATGCATCCATTCTCTGTATTGCTATTATTTGTTCCATTTAGTTTCCTTACTTCCATTCTTGTAGCATTCATATCACAAATTTGGAGGTAACATTGAAGAAGAATAAAGGGATGTTTTGTTTTGATCTGTTTTGGTTCTAGCGCGGTTTCTACTCTAAGTTCGGAAGGTTGAAAAAAGGTGTTCCTGTTGGAATTATGAGTTACTTTGTTTTAAATGTGAGAAATATATTCAGCTTTAATAAAAAAATTAAAAACCAAAAATCGAAAAAAGAAATTTTTGCGGTAGAACCCCCTTAACAAATCAATCATTTTAAAGACACATAATCCAACGATGAATGCGTCTGGTTTTGAATCAATCTTCTCAGACGACCTCAAGAATAATTTTAATACCGTTCAACCAAATCACAAGGCCTCTAGAGAGGTTCAATTTAATTAAGAAAAAAATTTCAGTTTCATAACAAAGTTTAGCAATCCCATCAATTCGAAGTTTAGTTACTTTGGCAATTGGGGGGAGGAGAGTTATGAAAATGGAAAGATGGGATCCCAAGGCAAAGGACAGCCAGACAAGGTATTAGAAAAGTTTTTTTACCAGTTGGCGAAAAAGGAAATGAAATTACATTAATATTAAATCTAATACCTACTGTAAACAGTCGACTCAGGAGATAAAAAGAAGGCATTTAATCATTGAATTTTTTCTTCAATTTAGGGAAAATATAATATTTATTTAATTTTCTCAGCCTCGAACGAAGAATATTCAATCGACTCGGTTTGAGTTCAACTCGCGACTACGAGGAAAGATAACGGAAGTTTTTTAAATTTAATGGCATAAACGAGGGAATTATCATTTGTTGTTAGAAGGGATTTATAACTTCGCTCTTTCATTTAAAAATACTGTATTCTTTCAATTTTAGCGAATTTTCAAAGAAAATTGAACTACTGCAATTCACTTAGAATCTTTAGCATGAACTTTTTTGATTTTTCAAAACTTGAGTCCGTTTTGGAACATTCTGAAACGATTCCTGAATTTTTTTCCAAAAACTATACATATAAGTATAATGGTAGGTTTCTGACTAGTCCAATGTACATGGAGGTGGAGAAAATGACCAAGCTAGTCTTCATTATTGTTCTTTCTTTATTAAAACTACGTTTCAAAGTAAGTTAAGTTTTTGTAACTCAAAGAAACACATTGACTAATGGGTGGAGATTCCAATTTGGTTCCGGCGTTGGAGTTACAAGGATACTATCTATAGTACCATCATAGTATCTTAGTACTATCATAGTAGTACTACTAGGATAGTATCTATAGTACTATCATAGTATCCTTGTAACTCCAACGACAACACCAAATGGGAATCTCCACCCATTAGTCACGTACTGTTTTCTTAGAACTTATTTAGAAATGAGTCAATGTGTTTCTTTGAGTTACAAACATCTGAACTCCACTAAAAGAAGAAATTATATCAGACACATGAATAGGGTCCTGTTCCACGACGGAAACGTCGTGTTAATAAAGAAAGAACAATACTGAAGACTAGGTCATTTTCTCCACCTCCATATAAGTATATTTATTTATTTTGTAAATGTATAATTATGTATTTGTGTCACTCCAGACAATAACTATAATAAGTACCTAATTTCTTCGCAAAAATTGCAAGTTTTTGCGAATTGTTAGTGATAACAAACAAAAATACGAGTTCGTTAGCCAGGAATTTTGGACAACCTTAAGAAGTCCAAATTTCAAATAATAGGTCAAAAACGGCCGATAACCGTGTTCTTAGGGTTTTTGTGTGGATAATACCATCATGATAATATTGATATAAATATAGTATATTTGAATTCAGCAAAAAAATTCTGATGTAAGTACAATTTCAGAAATTAAAAATTCTCAAAGAATTGTAAATATATAGGAACAATTTATATATTCATAAAATGGAAACCTGCGCACATTCGTTCTACGCAAGAACGCAAGTGGGTACTCTATGAGTTCGTGGTGACGAGTAGAACATGAATATGGACTCCTAACATGTTCAAAACATACTCAGTGCATACTGTATGTTAGTATGGTCGAATAGGAAAGGTATGGTCGAATAGGAAGAACTTACAGTTTACATTTGGGTACAGTTACATACAGTTTACATAAGTTTGGTGAGAAAAAGAGAGCATCCTTTGAGTTTTTTTAGGATGTCCCACAGTAAGACTTGGGCGTCCTTATGCGATTGATCTGGGGTCAAGACGGACAACACTCAACAGAAAAAAAAATAACCTCACAGTAATACGTTTTGGACCATTCCAAATCCGCGAAAAAACCATAGGTGAGTGTCTGTGTGTATGTGTGTGGGAGGGTGGGTGGGGGGGGGGGGGGGGGTGAACTCGAATTCGCATGTTGGGTATGGTATCATGGATTTTCAAAAGCTCTTTCGGATTCGAGGTTCCCATGTCGCTAGAAACGTTATGGTGGATAATGGGGGGGGGGGAGAGACCCCCCCCCTATTTCTTGCCTTAACTACTTAATAAATTACGTCGACTGAACAGTTTTTTCACTTACCAACTGGTATTAATTGACATAATGCTTATCCAATGGGACGGCCCCTGCATATCTCTTGCATATCTCTCTCTATTTATTGCATAATCTCCGTATACATGTTTCCGTATGTTCAAAATTGTTAAACAAGTGGTTGAATGTGCATAACTTTAGGGATCCGTACAAGCCACATCTACAAGGCAAAATCCACTTTTTTTCTCACTATTGCTTTAAATGAAATATTTTATTAAAAATTCGCCCATTAACTCATGCTGCATGAACGTTTTTGTAATTGGTTTTTCAGATAAAACTTAGCACGTTATTGAAGTCTCATTCCGCACCTGCGTTTTCAGGTTTCGAATATTCAGTTCCCCAATGATTCATCGTACTTCGCGAACAAGTAATTTTTAATCTCTATAATGGTCTTGTCATGAGAATGACTCCTACATTATTCAGGAAGCGTGTTCGTAATGCGCCAAAGTTCAGCTAATCCCTCGAGAGCGCACGTACTATCCAAATAGGAAAGTTTTCCCGAAACGAACATCGAGAGTTTTCCGGCGGGTTTTTCTTTGAGATGGGTTGGTCGGTGCGGTTGATGAGTAATCGACTTGGAGGCAGGTTTTTGAAAAGTTACCAGGAGTTACGATCGATCTTCCGCGGAGATTCACTTTGCAGATGTTTCAGGCCCTATGATAGTCTTCCACCACATTGCGAATACTCTTGATTTATCAATAGGGTCAGCTTGATCATTTCCCTTTATAGGGTGTCGTGACCAACTTGGTCCCATAATTGGCTACTGGAGGTTATCAAAGACAATTATGCCGAACAAAATCTCATCCTAACTGAACAGTAAAGGAACAGTCAAGCCAGTCACGATTTCATGAGCACCGCAAAACGTCGTAAGAAAGGGAGTTTAAAGAGAAATCTCTTTATACTTTCTTCAAAAAGCCAGCTGAAAAAAATTTCCGATGAACTCATACGAGGATTATGAATTTCCTCACTTTTCGACATCTCGGTTTTCAGAAAATTTTCAAATAAAATTATCTCAAAATTTTGGAGAAAAAAAATGTATTTCGTAGAAATCAGTTGTGAAAGTTGAATGTTTAGGAAAATCAATAATTACCTATACTTATACATTAAAATTAAGGTTTTATGATGACATGAGGTTCGGAAATAGACAGAAACAATAATAAACAACTCACAATTGTGACGAGAATATTTTGCTATCCAATCATCAGCTCGAGTGAAGAATCCTTCTCCAGGTAGTTGTGTTAACTATTATAGTTTATAATTCAACAGCACTGAGCAATGAAAAAGCTGGGACAATTGCACAAGTTCAGTAGTAGATTCGGGTTTCAAGTAAAGGTTTATCACGTCACTGGAATTTAAGAGCACAAAAATACGTCATAAATGTTGAAAATTTTCTCCTTTAGGCTTGATGATATGAATAATTATAATTATATTTCCAGGGCGGAAGTGGAAACTCTGGTTGGGACGTGGACGGACGACTTCTACCTCGCGAATTTGGAGGATGGAGATCAAATGATCTTCGGCGATCAAAGTAAATTTTATTTTTTTATATAATTATTAATTTTGCGTAAGTTTTACGATTTTACTGTTTTGTTTTACTAACTTCCTATAGATACAACAGAATATAGGTCTCATGCGAGGTTATTTCAAGTTTTGAGCATTTGAAGAGACAGTCTATCTATAGTTGAAATTTTATTGAGAATCTGCAACTCTTCAATATGTACTGAAAATGGGGATTTTATCTTCAATACTAAACGTGTAAAAATGTTTACTTTTCAAATTATTTTTTTGGAACTTTTTGAGGAGATATGATTTGAAGTTTATTTTTCAAAAAACTCCTTTAAAAATTAAGGAGAAAGAGTGGTTTTGAGGCCTCTCTCACTATGATTTGCTGAATTCAAACGCCTACAAAACAAAGTACTCAAGTCTACATGTGCTAATAATAATGTTATATTATATTCTATGATCCACGTTTGAAATTTGATTGGCTGCATCTCAGCCAATCTGAACACAGGAATTTTGGCTACGTCTCCTCTGTTCCCACTGGGAAAATCAAACGGAATTCCTTGGATTTGGACCTGATCTGCAAACTTCTTTCAGCATTCTTATTGGAGAGATATTTAAGTGTTGTTTTCATAGGTTTTCAAAGGCTTAAGCCGCCCACTCACGGTTTGACACTTCGGGGAGGGGAGAAGTCGAAACCTACCCCACTACCTTACCCGACCGAAAAAGCGGATAACACAAATTCATTTTTTGAGCATGTGAAACCCATGTTTATGAGCTTTCAACTACGAGCCGTTTGTTTTTCAAATTCTAATATAATGGCTCCAATTTTTGAGCAACTTTCAAAAAATTTGGTCTTTCTTTAGCATTTGTCGAATTAGGGTGACAAAATCTATGGTTGATTAAGAGACTAAAACATCAAAATTAGTTTTTTTGTAAAAATGTTATTGTAGTCTTTTTATTATTCACGTAATATTAAGTAAAATATTCTGGTTATTCTTCAACGAATCCTTCCAATATCAACCAATCAACGTTTTCCAATGTTTTTTAGACTCTCCAGAATGTTTAAAATTAACACAATCTATATTTTCAATTTAAAATAGTATTTTTAACCATTTGTAAAGATATGTAGAGAAGGCAAGTTTTTTCTAGTTATTGGAAGGTAAAAACAAAAAAAGTTATTGATAGAAAACCTGACTGCTCCCAAAATAGTGTCAATAAATAGTTTCTTTCCCTGTCAAAAACAAGATTTCACCAACTGGGCATTCCAGACTGTTCATATAATATATAATATAATATATAATATAATATAATATACCTATTATAGCCACAAGTTGTCTAATTATTGTCACCCTAGTTCAACCAATTACACAATTGCCTGTCAAAAATGGGGAATTGTTGAATAAATAAATAAACGGATAAATTGTTTTTATTTTTAATTGTAGTTAAATTGCTAATAATTCAATTTCAGTTATCGTACTAAAGTTGAGCGTCAATTCCCGACTCGTTTGACCTACTACCGTGGAAAAAGAATGGTAGTATGTTGACGTCATCAGAGGAAATAGGCTCTATGACCTCTTCTAGGAACCATTTTTGTTTCACGACTATTGAACGAATGAGTTGACGTTTCGAGCTTAAATTTGGTACAATTACTTAATTTGAATTTTGAGCAGATCGGAAGCATAATAAATGCAAAATTTGCATATTATGCAAAGATTTAATCATTTAATAATTATCAACAGGAGGTTTCCATAATTTTTCCGACCGTCTCGGTTGATATCGCACCTCCGCGATCGTCACGTCACGACTCAAGAAAGCGTTACCATGTTCATTTAAATATATGTCATGTGAACATTTGTCGCAAAATAAACATTTAAAAAATTTCTGGTAGAAAAAAACGGGGAAAAATTATTCATCTGACTGTACAACCGTATGTCTACCCTCCGTAGCTTTTTTTTTTCGTTTTTCCACGAGTACCATTGGATCTAACCTTAGTTTTTCATAGAATGAACCTCTGTTAGGTACATGTAGAACTGAAATCGAAGTAGAATACATCATGAAAACCTTCAAAAGGGTTGTATTTGCACAAAACCAAACAATAATAATGGCTAGATAATTTCTCAAACCAATAATGAAGTGATTACCAAGCAGTTTTGTTCACTAATAACCATATGGAATCTACAAAACAAACGATAAACTGTCATTCTTCTTCTAACAAAAATCGTTTAGGAAAAATGGCTCTATCAGTGTACAAGCTAAGATTATTGGAATCACAGTAGATACCTAGTTATCATTACCAATTGTAAAGAATCCTTTTTTATGGCGGGGAAATTGGAAATAATTGTGAAAACGCGGGAGCTTATCGGACGTCATAACTACGAGAACGCATGGAGGGGAACCCCGATCGGATCTGATCGGATTGCTCGAGTCTTCCGACGGGCACGTCGGCGTCCCGACAATCGGAAGCCTTCACACACGCCTTTCGGGTACCCCTTCTGATCTCCTAGGTCGGGCCGGACCGTGAGTGGGTGGATTAACTTTTGTTAAAAAAAGTGGAATGGTTAGAGAGATTTTGCATTCTTAAGCCTGTGACCATGGAATTTGTTATCCTAGGGAAGGAATAATACCTGTCACCATGGAATTTTGATTCTGAAAAATCACTTAATGTCATGACCAGAGCTCGGAATTTGCATACTTTCCATATCTTTTATTATGCGGTATATCTTTGTATTTGAACGTTTTGAAGGTTTTCGAAGGGTATGCGGTGGTTTAAATTGAAATTGAAATTGCATATTTTTGCATATTTCGGTCATTTTGGGGATTTTTGCATTTTTTGGTCATTTTGGGGATTTTTGCATATTTTGCAGCATATTTTACCAGTTTTTTGCGTATTTTGGATTTTTTTAAAAGTCAGTAGGTACTGGAAGTTGAAAATATTCGAAATCGAATGTTGGAATGTTTTGTCCCCTCACTCACATCACCCCAGCAGGTAATGGGCCATTACCTGCTCTAATGAATAGATGAGTGACAATGCAAGTGAACGGTGCGTGCTCGGAGCCTTGAGACTAATCCGCTTACTGAACCAGCGATTCAAAACGTGAAAATTCTCAAAGGAGAAGTCAGCTCATGGGACTCTCCCTACTCTCCAAAAGAGATTTCCACTTTAAAATTTTTGCCTATTGCATCTTGCGATGTAGAGAGATCGTTTTCTGCATTGAAAGAAATTTTAAGTGACAGGAGACACTGTTTTACACCTGATAATTTGGGGCGTGTAATTGTTGTCCAATATATTGTATAAAATGTGAAGATGAACTACATAAGCATTATATATAATGCTTATGTAGTTCATCTTCACATTTTATACCTAGTTCGTATAAATGTATAAAAGTAAATAAAAAATGTATAACTGATTTTTTGAATTGCTTGTTTACTTTACCTGACGCTTCATAACTTTTTTCTAGGAGAAAAAATGGTTAAAAAAATGTAATAATATGGAACATCGTTTCTTAAAATACTGAAATTGCAAAGTCGTATGCAGTTTTAAGGGCAAATGCATATTTTGCATATTTTTCCAGTTTCCGGTGCATATTTTTCGGGAAATTTTCGTGCATGTTTTCCGAGCTCTAGTCATGACCAGCGACATTTTCTGGCGTTGAAAATGAATGATGAACTGAAGCACGAGATATGAGAGGGAAGTTCGATTATAATCTCGAGTTACGTTTTGATAGAATCACATGGAAGCACAATGGCGGTAATATAATATACATGTCTAACTAAGGGAGGGGGTGCGAACATCGCAGATCCATCACGGCTCAAAGAGATTCCCAAACTCCCAAACTCGCGTTTCAAATCCCTCATTCGCGAGATCGTCTTTCGAGGGGAACCCGCGAGATTTCAATGGTGTTTCCAAACTCGTGGGGGTGGCTTACTTGAGCGAAGCACCTCGCGAGATCAATGGGAGCAACATATTCGGATTTGAACGAGTCTGATATCCTGTAATATTTTGATTCGACCCCTCGCCAGAAAACTGGTCTGAATAGAATAAAAACCCTAATACCAAAATTTTGGAAGAATGACGGCGGGCAGTGGTCCAAAATGTTATTTTAAATTGCTAACCTCAATGCTGCCAGGCAATAGGAAGGTCAGCTCCCTCCTCACCGGAATCATTCCCTTCGCGCCCGAAATAAGTACCAACTCGGAGGTTTTGTGGTACATTTTGGTTTTTTATTTTCCATAATGCACCTTTGGAATCGAGCAAGAAAAAATTGTAGCCCCGCCTCCTTCAAAATTTGATGGTTTACGTTTCGAGGAACGTAGAATCCGAAAATAAAATAAAATGATTTTCGTCCGTCCGGTACTTTGCGCAGTTTTCGAGGACCAATTTTCATACCAATTGGGATACCGGTTAAATAAGACCAACAAAACATTAAATTACATGCAAATGACCATTTTAGCCCAATTTCTACATTCCACTCGAAGACCAAATATATTAAATATATCATTTCTTTATATTTTCTTGAATGAAGGATTCATCTTGGCACATTTTTTTTTTTTTTTTTCGTCTCTAGCTTCCAAAATTTGAAACTAATAAAGCTAAGAGACGAAAAAAAAAAATGTGCCAAGATGACTCCCTCATTTAAGAAATTTGGTCCTGTCTACTGGGCAAATTCCATTTTGGTTTATTATTTTCAATAATGAACCATTGGAATCGACCAAGAAAAAAAATTTTTAACACCCCCTCAAAATTTGATGGTTTACGTTTCAAGGTACGTAGATTCCAAAAATCGAATAAAAATTTGGCCGTCCGTCCGCCGTCCGCCGTACGCCGTACGCGGCACTTTTGCCACTTAGCATTGACCGATTTTGATGAAATTTGGTATGTAGGCTCCTTCTGGGGTCTAGTTGTGCCCCGAAGATTTTGGTTGAGGTAGGTCACTTCTAAGGGTTCCAAAACCACTTTTGAAATTTTGAAAACGCCCCTAACTCAAAAAGTTTGATATAAAGGTATTGTTTTTCCTACAATTTCAGATTCTACAGAATTTTTAGAATTTTTTGAGACCACCCGGAGCTCTGTAGGACAAACCGTTCGCTCACTACGAGAATTTAAAGTTTGGACGTACGATAAATCAGAAACACGAGTGTGAATCGCAAAAGAGGCCTAATCTCCGTTCAAATTAAAGCTGACCGAAATGCGGTCGATGTTTTTCTTCATGTTGGATGGTTGGTGGCTTGCAGACGAGTGATCTATATAGAAAAATAAAAAATAATAAACCATTGTGTAATAATTTGCAGCGTTTTTCTCTTTTGGATCTACTGGTACCTTATTTAGTCGTGTGGTCCTGTCACGGGATAAACTGGCCTGAAATATTTCTGGTAAAATGACGACTCTGTGCCAATTTCGACCTGTTTCCCTCTATCGAGTCCAGAGGTGGTTTTCTAGACTAGTTTCCCCGTTTCACAAAAGGGGATTTTTTTGATCGGATGTCCCTTTCTTCTTACGGCAGTACAGCCCAGAGTGAGCCTTGGCCTCCAAAACAATCGCTCTCCAATGTCCTCGATCTTCTGCCGTTCTTTTCCAATTTCCCACTTGATCATTTTCTAGATCGCACAACCAGCGCCATCTAGGTCTCCCTCGTCTCCTTATTCCATCCTTTTCTTTTGTTCATAATCTGTTTTGGAATTCAGTTTTACGGCATCCGTTGGACGTGACCAATCCACCTCAATCGTTGTGCTTTAACGAACCTCAGTATATTTGCGCCCTCCACCAGTTGCTCCAGCTCTACATTGCTCCGAATCTTCCAACTTCCATTTATGCACTTGGCTCCGAAGATTCACCGCAAGATTTTTCGTTCAAAAACTAGGAGGGCATTTCGTTCTTTGTCGGTCAGCGTCCATGCCTCGCAACCGTATGTTGGTATAGGACGAACTTGGTATTCCTGGACAGGAGGCGAAACCTGAAAAGCTTTATAGAAGTGAATTATGCCCTTCCATCTGCAACTATCCTCTTTTGTATGTCCTCACAAATTCTGTTCTCATTCGTCAAGAGTGTTCCCAAGTATAAGTATTATACTTGAACTCTTCAACCCGATCATAAGTTGTAACAATATAGGTTGAATTTCAGATTGAAATTCACCTAATTGTTCATAAGTTAGTCAGAGGTGGGTGTGACGAACCTACCCCTTCAAACCAGTGATTAGATTAATCAGCCGGCCTGAAGAGAAAATCGATTCATATCTCTATGAATCGGATATCCCTAAAGGCGTGGCTCCAACAAATCGGGAACAAACCAAATCGGTTTGTCCCTTATAAAAAAGTAGGATCGTTACACTCCTCTCCCTAAAACATACTTCTGGGTTTCAAACAGAAGTATGTTTGAAAACAAGTGAAAGGGACTGAAAAATAGTATGAAGCCCAGGAAAGGACGTCTGGAGGCTTCAAGGGAATTCCTCCATCGTAATGGTACTATTCAGAAGAAGAAGAAGAATGCCACGAATGGGTCATTTATGCCACGAATGGGCCATTTATACATAAAAGAATAAATCAATGGAACTGAGGAGAAAGCAAACTAAATAAAGAATACGAACGGCGAAACATTCAAGTGTAATGATTGAAAAGGCAAATGCAGAAAAGGCTTATATAAAAGAAAAACGTAATTGAAATTAATAATATGCCAGATTGGCAAAGCCTAACAAGAGATTGAATTTAATTGCCGGATTGGCGAAGTTTAATTAATGAATTTAATTGCCGGATTGGCGAAGTGGAAGAAAAGAATGATTTTAATATAGATATTCCTTCTGGATATCTCTTTGGGTAATTCCTTCTGGAATACCCAAGAAAAAGTGGAGGGGAAATGATGAAATAAATTCAGTGCATTTCCACCGAACCACGCTCTGCTACCATGTAACAATATAGGTTGAATTTCAGATTGAAATTCACCTAATTGTTCATAAGTTAGTCAGAGGAGGATGTGACGACCCTACCCCTTCAAACCAGTGATTAGATTAATCAGCCGGCCTGAAGAGAAAATCGATTCATATCTCTATGAATCGGATATCCCTAAAGGCGTAGCTCCAACAAATCGGGAACAAACCAAATCGGTTTGTCCCTTATAAAAAGTAGGATCGTCACAAAGTCCTTCCATTCAGAGTGATATCGGGCTCCCTCTGTTTTCGGGTTGATACGCGCATATCGATACCTTGAAGCACAAAGGGGCTATGTCCAAAAACGGAGTTTTGAGAAAAACGCAAAAGAAATTATCACCAATGCATAATTCCTAAAATAATGGCTTATTACACCAATCTATTTAATTTCTTCAAGAAATTTTCAAACTATAATCGTTAAGAAGTTCAATAATAGTTTTGTTAAATTTGAGTTTTTTGAAGTTGAAAAAAATTTAAAATGTGGAAGATGGATGGACATAGCCTATTTGTGCGTCAAGGTATCGATATAGTTGGTCTTATTTGTATTCACTGCCAAGCCAAGCTTCCCAGTCTCCACTGCTAGTCTTGAGAGAAGTTCCTCTAGTGCGCTCATACTCCTGGAGAAAATCGCCAAGTCATCTGCATATCCACAGAATTGAGAGGATTTCATGAAGATTGTGCCACCAGGATCCACGCTGGACTATGCACTGTGGCGGAAAGACCATCACTCCTTGTGCCATAAAAGGATCTACTGGCTTTACCAATCACCATGACTTTTGCTTTCGACCCTTGCAATGTCATATCGACCAAATCTACCAATTTTCTGGGAATACCCAGTTTCAATAATGCTTGGATTAACGCTTTTCCAGATAATTAGATCTATCCCATACTTAAACAAGTTTTCAAAAATCTGTCTTACTGGGAAGATCTGGTCCATTCTTTCTCTATTTTGGATCGGATGTCCTTATTTACTGATAAAACAGATCTTCCCATGCCCGATTGTGGCCAGTTTCTCCCAAGTGATGAAACTGGGAATTGATCAGATAGCGGATGAGTTACTGTTTTGTATGGGACAAGAATTTCTATTACATACGTCTAATAACAAGTACAGCTAGTTTTTGGCTCTAAGTAACATTAATTGTTGTGGCAGAATTCTCTCGCCTCCAACTTCGAAATTCTGTAAAGTAACATTCGCCTAGTTGAAAACCGTGCTTGGATGATTTCCATTCAATCATCTCATTAAGTAGAATAGTGAATGATGAGTCAACTTATTAGGCCAACCTGCTAGGTGTAGGTTTGGACTTGCATTCTCAATAATCAGCTGCACACAATTCACGAAACTGCAAATCTGATCAGATAAAGTTCAGGTTTCCATATGAAGACCTCCTCCCCCCGGGACACTTCAATCAACCCGGCTTTTGATCATCGAGATCGCATAATTGAATTACCGGGGCAGCAACGAACGGTCGGCGATTGTGGCGCCCCCGCCAATCAGCACCGACGATACTCGTAATTGGATACGCGATTCCCAACGAATTGAAAAAAAAAAGAGTCCGACGAATCATTAACACAACCCTAGGCTGTCAGCCGCCTCCGGCTCAATCCATTCATCATGATTTCATTCAAAACCAACCACATTTTATACGCAAAAAAAAGATGAACAGGATACATTATCCTTTGTTTGGAGGCGGATAAAGTAACTACTTAGTATTGAAAAAAATGAACCAATGAGAATCCAAAATGAGCGAAATCCACTGTATATTATCATTAAATTATTACTCTCAACCACGGATGGGCTAGAAGCGATGCAACAGCACGACTCACTCAAACGTATTTTTCATCCTATTAAATTTTCAAAGAAACTGTGGTTCTTACAATGGACTTTGAAAAAAGACACCGCAAATTACACAACGCTGCATTATTACACAACGTTTTATTAGTTTTCTATGAAGTTTACCCTTCAACTACCTTCAACAAAGACCAGGGGTAGGTGGGAGGGATGAGGTCAGAGTCCTTAAGGGGGTTAGGAAAATCTGATTTTAGTGTATCTCCTCTATCTCCGGAACTATTCGTCCGGTTTTGATGCAACTTCGCACACTTCATCATAAAACTGTGCAGAATCAACCGTGCATATAATTTTGTGACAGCGTTCTCAGAAAATCGGTAATCAATCAGTGAAAAATGTTGAAAAAAATCGATCTTTTTTGCAACTTGGATTTTTTTTAGGAGACTCCTCATCAATTTTGCTTCCTCACTACCGAAGGTAGGGAAGCTTTGTATTCGTGAAAGAAGTGAAAAAAAAAATGTCCTCCAAAATCAAAATTTCCACTTGCTTTTTGCGTTTTAGAGCTTCCCGAACAATTTTGGTTCCGTGTCTGTCTGTCTGTCTGTCGGTCTGTCTGTGGCCTATCCTTGTCCCGGGCAAAAACTATACTAACCTGTGGTCCGATTTTGATGAAATTTTCAGGGATTGTGCGGGTTAGGTCCTAGACGGTCCCCTATCAATTTCAGCACCTTCGGACCAATAGGAGCGAGTGCGCATGCGCAAACGTGAATTTCCTGGAACCTCGGTTTCTCGGTTTCTAATGAACCGATTTTGCTCAAATTTGGAGGTTAGTTAGGGACTAACTTCTAAGAGACACCCTATAAGTTTCAATGAAATTGGTCAAGCAATAGCCGCTGCGCATGCGCGAACTTTAAATTTATTGTTACAACCAAAACTCCGCAACTATTCAACCAATTTCGATGAAATTTTCAGGGATTGTGTGGGTTAGGTCCTAGACGGTGGACCGCTAATATTTTGGTATTCAATAACTCTTTGAATCATAATTTTTTCGCCAACTGATTCTATACGTCCATGTTACAATGAGTGAGGAAGCTATACTGCCCACCCAACTTGGCAGACGTTTTTTTCGTAATTTCCTATGCACGAGAGCTTCATTATGATTTTAGTAACACGCCATAAGAATTTCATCATGATAGCTCGAGAATTTTAGGAAAAAACGTTCCTTTCACGTCAAAAATGGTGATTTTTCAGGAGAGCGGTTTTTCTAAAACTGACAGGCATCGACCTAGAAATCGATCTCACCTTCTTTTTCTTCAGTTTGTATGTCTCAGAAAGCTTCTACCGTGTAGACAGCGTTTCTTGGTTTCATTAAAAAGAAGTGGAAGATGAATATTTTCTGTCATCAGTTATGACATTGTTTTGATCTTGAGTTTTCACTATTATCAGCCGTTCGATGCTCCTGTTTTGAGTCTTGCGCGGATTTTGGTTTATTATTTTCAATATAATTTTGGAACCTACCTAGAAAAAAATTCAAATCAAAACTGAAATTTTGACCCAAAATATTTTCCTTGCCCCCTTAAGGCAAGGCTAAAGAGACCCACGTGTTCATTTCACAATAAACGCTCATTCAACAATTGGTCATCATCTGGGTGGTATCATTCGATTCTTAAAATTCAACTTTATGTTACATTGATGAAAAATCGTCATTGATAATTCGTTAACTAAATAATTAATTATCCTAATAAAGCGAAAGTTGATCCCACAGAGCTCAGGGTGGTGTCAAGAAATTCTTTAAAAGTTAGGAAGTTTTGAATTTATGAAAAAACGTTTGTGTTTTTTGAAAAGTTTCGAGGCAGGGCGTATGGCAAACATCACTTTTTACCCCTTAAAATCCTCAGGGATCACCAAAAATCAAAATTGTTTTGAAAATCGATTTACTTGATTTACTTTGATTGTCAATAATGAATAAATTTATGAAGAGAAAGACAGAAAGAATATTAGTCGTACAAGCAAAAATGATTAGGACATGCAGCGGGCGTATGTTGTGTGGCTTAGCTCAGACAAAGGTTTTCTTAAGAAACTCGCTCATCAACTCATGCTGCACGACCGGAGCTTGGTACTCGTATATTAAGTGGTTTATTCCCCTAGAGGGGATTGATAACTGCTGGGACGAAGATGGAACTCCCAGTTTAGGATAACCAAGCTCGCCAGGGCGGCCTAACTTGGCTTTGAGTTATTTATAAATATAGTTTTATGTAACATCGAATACCTATAAATAAGTTAATTCTCAACAATATAAAAATGTATATGCGAGTTTTCGAGATGTGAGTAAATGCCGTTGTTTGACTCCATTTCTCAAGAAATATCCTTTTTCTGTATTTTCTATTTCAGTGAATCTATTTCACGTTCAATTATTTGGAAGCAGTTGATAAAAACCTGTTTTTTCCCAAAACTAACTTGTTTTTTTTTTGCTGATTTTCCAGGAAAGGATCATTAATGCACCAACTCTAATATTTTCCTCGGTTTTCTTTACAGTTCCTATAGACGATCCTGAAGCGGATAAAGAAGGGCTCGAGTCCAAAGGAAGTCCCCCGAAAAAGATGAAATCTCCGATCCGGTTTTGACGAATGCGATTCCACCGTTGAGCCGAGATTTTCCCAGAAACTCGATAACCACAATAACTTGTTTTTCTTTGTAATAAATTAAGTTACTTCTTTGAATCTGGAGCAGTGCGATATTTCAAATAAATACATTTAAAGTATTTGTATTGTTGAAAATAATTACTTCTTTATCATAATTTTATAAGGAAAAAGGATGATTATGTTGACGTGGCAGTTATGGTACAAACAAATTTGAAATTGAGAGCTTTATTTGATAAGAATGTAATGTATAAAGAATGCAACAACAGATCTACCAATGTGAGTGACTCTCTGCATAAGATTCTGAGTTATGGAAAATCACAGAAGTATTAGGTTCTTTATTTTTACGCGTGTGCTCCAATTTAACGAGAAAAATTATCCACCTATACGTGCTGTCCAGATGAACTGGTCAGTATTGTGTTTCCGAAATCATTGATAGGTAACCAACATTCCTGTTAATAATCAGGTCGTTGAGAAACTACTGATGTTCTTACATTGAAAGTGCTCCTCTCCTGTAGTCAACTTGCTGATTATAACGGGTTTTCGAATACGGTATGTTCAAGCCGCGGCCTCACATGCGGTGATCGGCGAACACCGAACATTCGCCGAATGCCGAACATTTGCGATGAAAAAGCACCCTGGCCACACATTCGGAATTTGAAAACCCCGAAAATTTACCGAGCACTCACAAATATTCGCCGAACATTTTTGTCAGTTCAATTTTAAGCGTCATAGTGATCAGGATAATGATCAGAAAGTTGTTGTGGCGGCGGCCGCATTTGAGGTGTTGGGAGGGAGTCTCCTTCTTCAAAAAAGGAAGAAGGAGAAGAAAGGGAAATAAAGGAGAAGACGATGGTGGTAGGTATCCCTAAACAGGAGCATGACACGGTATGTAAAAATAATCTTTAAATTAATCAACTTAAGAACCCTTATGAAATTACACAAATTGACACTTCTTGCAGCTATGATGGCTCAAACTTGTTGGCTGATTTGGCAAAGGATGAAGGTCCTGAAAATTTAAGAACTTCTGCCGTATTTCCATAGAAGATTTCAATATCTTGCTGGGGAAAATTGGGCCGTTGTTTGAAAAGAAAAATACAAAATGGAGAAAGGCCAACCCAGCAAATGTCCGTCTGGCCCTAGAAACCCTGACACCAGGAAGGAAATACAACCCCGCAATTCGGCAAACATTCGCCCTGCATGTGTGGCCAGGGAAATGCTCGGTGTTCGGCGAACATTCGTCTCCTTTGATGTGTGAAAGAAACCGCCTCCGAAGTGAGCACCCGTTTGGCGAATGTTCGGTGTTTGGCGAATACCGAATCGCCCGGCCGCACATTCGGGGTTTGGCGAACTTTTGCTCGGTGTTTGCCGAACACCGCACGTGTGGCCGCGGCTTTACAGTAATTTTATTATTAGAGCTAGCTGAACTAATTCCACCATTATTACCAGGTAACCTTAATGTCTAATCGACCCACTCCTTCTCCGCCTCTAGTGCCACTCGGGCGCTACAATAGAGATACATGGTGAAGTTAATCTTGTATCTGTTGATTTCGGTAGTGTGATCCAAGGGGACTCACTAGTCTGTTCCCCATCTCCTGAGCTAGAGTTGCATCAACAGCCTGTAGTATCAACCTCGCCAACCAGGTAATTCCATAACGTGGATAGACGCTTCAGTGCCTCATCGCCAAGGACCCTGAGCAACCCTGAGCCACATCCTCTACCATCCAACCACCTGAAGTTGTTAGCCATTGCCAAGGCACTCAGCTGGATCAGCGAGCAGAATATTCCGGAGGATGCGAGAAAAGTGACGCTGTGGACTGACAGCCAGGTGTCCTTGGATTGTCTGAAGAACCTGAAAATTCGAACGCGGACTGTGGAGTGGATACGGCGGATTGTGTGGAGCTTGAGGAATGGCAATTAGAGAGTGGCTATGCGCTGGGTCCGGGCACACGACGGTACAGTGGGCAATGAAGAGGCAGATCGCTTGGCCAAGGAGGAGGCGGTGGTTTCTTTCCACTTGGCGCCGTTGACTTTTATTTCAAGGATGAGTTCTGATGCCAGCCTGAGAGAATGGAACCGCGAGTGGAACTTGAGTCAGAAGGGGCGGCATACTTGGAATTTCTACCCAAGTATTTCTGCGGGAAGGAAGTCTGAGCTCCAAATATCATACAAGATGACCCAGGCCCTAACTGGCCATGGAAGGAATAAGGCCTTGCTCTTCCGTTTCGGCCAGGCCGAGGACCCTTTTTGCCGATGTGATGGAGTGACCGAGCAGACATGGGACCACCTCATCAATAGCTGCCAATTGTTTGAGCAGGAGCGAAGTAGGCCCATTCGGAAAGTGATGCTGACGGGTGAGCTGTGGCCTCCTGACGCGCGAGTGTTGGTTGGGAGATTTCTAGAGCCGTTCTCCGCCTTCATCAATAGTATGGACTTAGATTTGCTGTGAAACTTATTGATAATTTGTAATAGTGAAATACATGTAGTCATGAAAATGGGAGCATGTTGAATAAAGTCCCTCAGCCCAGGGTGTACTGGCTGCTGAGGAAAAAAAAACAGCTGAAGAACGTCCAGCATCAGGAGCTGGGAGAGCTTAATCCCCAACCCAAACACGTCTGAAAGTTGCAAACACGATGTATCACTGCATACTGCTTGCAACCTCAGTCATGGTGTCCCCCAGTGCCACAGGGCTCAAAACATTACGATCGTGCCTTACCCTCATCAACCACGTCCACATCACAAAGAGTCAAGTGTCTAGTACAGTTTTCAATTACCCAATGATTAGGAAAGTCATTAGTAGTTTGAGTCAGTTTGTCAGTAATCTATGATACGAGGTGACATATTTTTGTAAAGTTGTTGGAAGTCCCGATACGCCTAATCTTATTTTTAATTTTATTTGTTGTGTTTTTCTTCCAGCGCATTTCTCATTGCTCCAATGGTAGTTTAGTCAATAATTTCAATTCAGATCAGTTCAGGTTTCTATTAATTCAAGATACGGATAAAAACTAGTAGTATTTTATTCAGAATCAAACACTCTTTAAGAGCACTTTTTTACATCACACATACACTTCCAGTTTTCCCATGATTTAAGAGGAAATACGAGAAAAAAACCTCGCTTTGTGGCGGTTCCTGGTGTTACGGTGTACCTGTGCCACGGTGACACAAAGAGTAATTCATGAAAATGAACAAATTTTGTTTCATGATTTACGAGTATATTTTTCCGATCAATTCCTTAAGGACGTCGAGCCTTAACTCCAAGAACATATAAAGAATTGGTCTTCTCTCTCAATTTTTCAATCAATTCCCTTAAATAAGTAGAATTTTCTCAACCCGACATGTTTTCAACCATGGACTTACTATATAGGGGTTGAGTAGAACTGAAGAAAGTTCCATTTCCTTCATTAACTAGTTATTTGTCAAGGCGAGGGCGCTTTGTAGCATTTTAATCAGACACTTTTGTCCGGTTCTTCCTCGTTGAGAGCCAAGGCCTTTAGCGAACTCAAATTGGAAAAGTTGCCGAGTTTCTGACTGTCTGAAGCTACTTTGTTCTTCAAGTCGGAAACGTGTGCTCGGAATTTATCCTGAGTTTTAACCAATATATAGGGAAAGTAGGGGTGAAATTCTGTTCATTAGTCAGTTATGCGAGAGGTCCCGAAATAAATCGGCATTCCGAATCCTGAGGGAGCACGCGCAATACGTTATGACAACCCTAAGTTGAAAAAACACCGAAAATTTTAACTCTGCAAATTTTTACAGAACGGTTTATTATTGTTCCATCTATACCACGAGTATTCGAAATTTCCATTAATACTTCCTACCAACGATATTTTCAGGCTAAGTTTATCCCAAACGCAATTGATTCTGTGGTCTCAATCGATTCACTCGATCATAGAACGTGGTGGTCATAGGATGCCCGACGTACCAATCTGTTTTGTTGCGGCCAGAATGCTGATTAAAGAGGCTGTGAACATTAAGCAACGCTTCATGTATAGTTACCTGTTGCGTTTGGAGTATTGTTTTCAGCCCAGTCCCCAATCACATTCAAGCATGGTACTACATTTAGGGCTTTAGGGTATTTTTCGTCAATTCCCTATAGGGAATTATTATAATAATGGTGAACAGTTTGAATTTGTTTTGGAAAAGGTTGAATTTGTTTTGAAAAAGGTTGAATTTGACTTAGAAAAGATTGAATTTGTTTTGGAAAAGGTTGAATTTGTTTTGAAAAAGGTTGAATTTGACTTAGAAAAGATTGGATTTTAGTTGGAAAAGGTTGAATTTGAGTTAGAAAAGGTTGAATTTGACTTGGAAAAAGTTGGAAAAGGTTGAATTTGACTTGGAAATGCTATCAATCCCATTAGCTCAGATATGTGAAAGGGCGAAGTAGATTCGAATTATGCCATTCAAGGCTGACAAGTGAAAGGAGCCTCAAACATCGGTGAGGATACATTGTGAAGAGGGGAAAAACGAAGTTATTGCAGGAATGAACCTTTCAGAGGCGAAATGTACCACAAACTTAATGCCTGTACCAAGGTCCAGATGAAACGCCCGCAACGTGGCGATACATAGATATTTTCCTTTTGATGAAATCTCATCATTCATTGGTATAGAAAGCAGAACGTTTATGAAGTGAAGGATTATTAGAAGTACAACGAATAGTGGTATCTTTTCTGTAATTGAAGACGATTCAAGGCAAATTTTAAGAAAAGATCCTAGTTTATTGATTTTTTTACGAAAATAAATAAGTGCCCTTCCTTATTGAACCTTTCGCCGTCGATTGCATCCATCTGATTGGGTATGCCCATCCCCTTTTCTACCAATGAGATTAGAGCGCCCCATTCACCTCCTGTAATATAACCTGAACTTTCTGTTCTTGTTTTTTACCATTAAAATTCGTTTTCCGTGGAATAGACAAGTTTTACGAACATTGTTTCTCATTGTAGTAGTTAGGCTTATTAAGGATTTTCCTCTATTTTGGCCATTTGGCAGAGGCTGCTATTTTGACGATCCGCAGGGTAATTTTGGTTTATCATTTTCAATAATGAACCTTTGGAATCGACCAAGAAAACCCGTCTTGTTCCCTCTACAATCGATAACGACAAGTAGCCCTCGATCGACTCGAGGATATCAGGGTACAATTCGAAACCGACGAGACCAAATGGTCGAAATTATCAAAATTATATTGAGCTACGAGGAGTTTGATGGCTGAAATGCCATAATGAATACTCGGCGTAAGGAGAATAAAAATCATAGAACGTACAAAAACAGCTTTTTCCCTATTCAGAATTTTCAGCCCCAAAAGAGGGAGCAGGGGAAAAAACCAACATGATTGATGAATTGTGCAGTTTGGGCTTATGGAGTTTCGGGCGGAAAATGACTTCTGGACCACTCAGTGGACTGGAGATAGAAAAGTATGTAACTCACTACTGACGCCCGGAAGTTTTTTCCAGGGCAACGAACCACTTATTTAAGCCCGCCCCCGACGTATTTTACCACGAGAGCCCCCTCCAGAAAAGCTTGTTTTCCGGCCATAACTATTCCTGCACTAATTGACTCGAGATTCTTCTATTTTGGCTGTCGAAGAAAGAATTTATGTGAGATCAGAGTAGGGTTGGGAAGCACACTCAGCTGGAAGTTTACTTATTTTTTCTTTCTCTCTCATTTCGTTGGGATGAAACTCCTCATTTTCGAATTTTTCACCTTATATACACCTCTGTTTTGGCTCGCTCGTAGTCTCGAGAAATTAGGATTTATCCAAAAACATTCCAGTTTTTGATTCGGGAATCATTTTTAATAATGAATTCTTCTAGGCCAGCCAACGGCTGTTATCTGATTGAATAAACTATTCGGGTCAACACTTGGATGAGTGTTCGGCTGTGGGAGGGATCTCATGTTCCAGTACTTTAGCGAGACTTGGCGAACCATGAAGGAAAGGTTAAGATGTCTAAACAGTAAAAACCTAATCGATGGTCTCCCGAAGATCCTTTTGGAGTGTGATAGAGCAACAGTTGATGTATCACCTGAGTCGTGAAATATTGGAACGGTTACTTTCGTTCCATTCTTAACCCTCCAGTCTACCAAGCAACCTCCAGTCAACCTCTAACTACGAGACAACGGACTATAAGTACCTACTTTCGTACAAATTCAGTTCCCTTAACCTCGTCGTTCAAATCGGAAGTTCCAATTGGCAATATACGGAGTGTCTCATGTTAGGGACCGAAAAACTTCGGAAGCCGATTCTACAACTAATTCAAGAGAGAAAACGTATCCTAGCAATTTTGTTTTAACCCCTTCATTTTCCAATTTTTTTTCATTTTAATTTTTTTGTTCGTGTGTTCGACTTTAAGTCACTAAAATTACCATAACTATCTTAATTTACAAAAATAAGGTCAACATGTAAAAAATAGAGGCACCGTTCGAATGGGTGCCAACAAAAAACTATTTTCGGGGCCTGATCGGTGAAAAATCAAATCGTAGAGTAAATTTTTTGTCAAACTGGCAAAATTTCCTATTCTTTCTTTTGGTTGTTAGGGTTTTTCTTCCCCATATTTTTTCGCGTACCTCATCACCAAAAACTGCGCAAAAATCTTAGCTTTTCAATGATACATTCAAAAAATATTTAACAATCGAGTTTAAGGTAGAAATTTGTGTTTGAACGCGGAAAAACGTGAATTTTTTTCAACGAAATCGACTGTTTGACGGGAGGAATCCGGGGTCTGCTCCGCCGTCACTCCTCTCAAACACTGAATACCCCCGTCAAACTGTCGATTTCGTTGAAAAAAAAATGCATATTTTTCTGCGTTCAAACACAAATTTCTACCTTAAAATCGATTGTGAAATATATTTTGATTATAAGATTGAAAAACTTGCGCTCTTTGGTGATGAGGTTAGTGAAAAACATGGGGGGGGGGGGAACCCCACCAACCAAAATAAAAAATAAGAAATTTTGCCAATTTGACAAAAATTACTCTACGACTTAATTTTCCACCCTTCAGGACCCAAAAATTAGTTAGAAGTCCTTTCTAACGGTACGCTTATACTTACATGTTTGCCGTAAATCAAGGTAGTTATGGTAAGTTTAGTGACATAAAGTCGAATACATGAAAAAATCTTGAAATGGAAAAAAATTGAAAGACACGGAGTTAAAAAAAAATTGCTGGAGACATTTTCTCACTTAAATTAGTAGTAGAATGGACTACCAAAGCTGCTCGGTCCATAACATAGGACACACTATGTACATATAGGTCCTTCTCCTTCCAACATATAAATGGAAAGAAGAGTCATTTCTTATAAGATAATATACAGGGTGTCCCAGAAGTTATGGTCCACCCTCCGGCATTTCCGTATTTAATTACGTAATAAAATGGGCCCAACGCCATTTTTCATAATTTTTGTAAAGAATTCAGGAAAAATACTTTTGCGCAAAAAAATTGCGAGCAATAGTGCGCAATTGACACTAACTTTGTTTTTTCAAATGGGAACCCCCATTTTTTATTGCGGATTCAGATTCTACGTCAAATTTCATTAGAAATTCATACCCGAACCGATTTTTTTCATTGCGCGCAACTGGTACTTTTCGCGCGCAAAGTGACCAGGGTGCGCAAAAGAGAATTTTTTTAACCCCAAGTGTGGCACATTTTTTTTCATTATTTTTGACGCCGAATCACGTGGTGAGGTCCTTTCTTTGATTTCATCGTTATTTCTCCAAATTTAGAAGGAAAAATTATGTTTTTGGACTTTATTTTTCCTCTCCCTTTCGCGAAACGGGCTGGGGACCGGCTGTGGCAGGATTAAAAATAAATTTCTCTCTTCTAAATTAAAAAAATGTTGGTAAGTAGGTAGGTAATACTTTACTACTTTGGTGTAAAAAAAAAATCGAAAGTTACTTGTTCTTTGTCTGCAGGCAAAAGGAGGTAATTTCCAGCACTTGCTGTGATTTTTAATTTCATTATTATTATCTTAGTTTTTTATTAATACTTTTTTGCTTCCTCACTACCGAAGGTAGGGAAGCTTTGTATTCGTGAAAGAAGTGAAAAAAAAAAATGTCCTCCAAAATCAAAATTTCCACTTGCTTTTTGCGTTTTAGAGCTTCCCGAACAATTTTGGTTCCGTGTCTGTCTGTCTGTCTGTCTGTCTGTCGGTCTGTCTGTCTGTCTGTGGTCAATCCTTGTCCCGGGCAAAACTATACTAACCTGTGGTCCGATTTTGATGAAATGTTCAGGGATTGTGCGGGTTAGGTCCTAGACGGTCCCCTATAAATTTCAGCACCTTCGGATCAGCTGAGTGACCTCCAAGGCCATTTTCTCTCCTGTTGAACGCAGGAAGCTGAAATTTGAGAGGCAGGGTCAATGGAGAATGCTGAAGGTGCCTGAGTGGTCACTGATCAGCTGAGAGAGCTCCAAGGCCATTTCCTCTCCTGTTTTTCGCCAACTGATTCTATACGTCCATGTTACAATGAGTGAGGAAGCTATACTGCCCACCCAACTTGGCAGACGTTTTCGGAGATTTTTCAACTTTTAATTTTATTTGAAAATTTTGAGATGAGAAGCTTATTGATTTTTTTTGTTTACATTAAAGTAGTGAAGTATCTACCTACTTTCCAATATTTTTTTTGTTAATTTAGAAGTGAGGAATTAATTTTTAATCTAGCCAGGTCCCCACCCAGCCCATATTGTGAAAGGGTGAGGGAAAATAAAGTCCAAAAACATTATTTTTCCTTCTAAATTTGGCAAAATAAGGATGAAATCGAAGAAAGGACCGCACCACGTGATTCAGCGTCAAAAATAATGAAAAAAAGTGCCACACTTGTACAAAGTACCATTTGCACGCAATGAAAACAATCTATTCGGGTATGAATTTCTCATGAAATTTGACGCAGAATCTGAATCCGCAATAAAAAATGGGGGTTCCCATTTGAAAAAAGTCCATTCATGCAGCATGAATCAATGAGCGAATTTTCAAAGAAATCTTTCAGTTGAAGCTATGGTTAAGATCTATTTTCAGTATAACATACCAACATACTGTATGCACAGGGTATGCTTTGAAGATGTTAGGAGTCCATGTTCATGTTCTACTCGTCCCTACGAACTCATAGAGTACCCACATGGCTATTGTTGTTTTTTTCTATTTTCAGTATACCATACCAACATACTGTATGCACTGGGCATGCTTTGAAGATCTTAGGAGTCCATATTCATGTTCTACTCGTCTCGACGAACTCTTAGAGTACCCACACGGCTATTGTTGTTTTTTTTTCTAATTTCAGTATACCATACCAACATACTGTATGCACTGGGCATGCTTTGAAGATCTTAGGAGTCCATATTCATGTTCTACTCGTCTCGACGAACTCTTAGAGTACCCACACGGCTATTGTTGTTTTTTTTTCTAATTTCAGTATACCATACCAACATACTGTATGCACTGGGTATGCTTTGAAGATCTTAGGAGTACATATTCATGTTCTACTCGTCTCTACGAACTCATAGAGTACCCACACGGCTACTCCATTTCTGGGTACAACAAATATACGCGCGTTTTCATTATTTTCTATTTTCAGTATACCATACCAACATACTGTATGCACTGGGTATGCTTTGAATATCTTAGGAGTCCATATTCATGTTCTACTCATCTCTACGAACTCATAGAGTACCCACACGGCTACTCTATTTCTGGGTACGACAAATATACGCGCGTTCTCATTATATATATGAATATATCCATACTTTTTTTAATTTTTGGACAATTTCCATTTTTGAAAAACGCATTATATCAGAAATTTTGAGCTGAATCCGAATATACCACATATTATGATGATTGTGAAGGTATTAACCACAAAAAACGGAAAAAACTCGTTTTTTTGGACTTTTTTTTCACTTGTTTTGAAATTGGACCACTTTGGATTGTCCAAAATTTCTGGCTAACGAACTTGACCTTTTGTTTGTTGTTACGAACATTTTGGCGAAAACTAGAAGAAAAAATTCAAATAATTACTCAAGTTATCGTGCGGAATGACATATATATATATATATATATACATATGATTTTTAGCGAAACTTCAGGGATCGTTTCAGAATGTTCCAAAACGGATTTCAGTGAAGAAATTTTTCGAAAAAGTCGATTCTAAAATTTTGGAGCCATTGCAATAGCATCATTTTCTTCGAAAATTCGCTAAAAACAAAGTTAGTGTCGATTGCGCACAATTGCGCAAATTTTTTTTGCGCAAAAGTAATTTTCCTGAATTTTTTACAAAAAAATATGAAAAATGGCGTTGGGCCCATTTTATTACGTAACTAAATACGAAAATGCCGGAGGGTGGACCATAACTTCTGGGACACCCTGTATTAATCTAATTTTCTCAATCCATTTGTATATAATTATCATTCCTTTTCCTTGGGGTGGTTTCCAACACGGATTAGATATTTAGGCGAACATAACATAGTTTTTCAGGGTAGAATAGTACGTCCATAAGATTACAAACAGGTATACCTACGCAACTATTCAGATCCTCCAAGAACTATGCACCTTTTATGGAAGCAGGTTGTAGTTACCATCCACCTCTAAGGTGGTGCTCTGACTATCCTGAACAGCACAATACAATTAACGTGACGATCCAAATAGTGATGGCCGAAATACGGTCCTAATAGAGGTTTGAGGAACCACGAATCCTAATCTTTATAAGGCATTAGGACGCAGAAAAAGGTTTCGAGACAGACAAAATGAAGCAAAAAAATTGGAAATAATATTACTTGTCCACAAACACAAAATTGACGGTCATACCCAAGGCAAAATTATGATTGTTGAAATTGTGACAAACGTTGGAATTTCAGGCGAAGACGACGTTACCTGAAACTGGTGAGCAAAGCTAGAAAATAAAAGGGCTGGTAGTAAAGAGGATGACGTAAGAATAGAAGGGGAGTTATAAGATGACAGCAATATCGGAATGAGGATGAAGAGTTGTTGGAGATAAACAGAGAATCGCTTCGGTTGAAGACGTTGCAGAGAGGGGAGCTGAGAACGACGCTAATTAAAGGTTCACAACGACGAGGAAATGAAAGATAAATAGATTTTAGACTTGGAAAACGAAGGAGGTATGAAGTCAATACCTCGTTAAGAGTCGTTAAAATCAGATAATCCGAAAGAGTCACAGAATAGCAGAAGAAACAACAAAGAAAAAAGAAAAAAGTCCAGGAGCAAATGAACTGGAGAGAGTACAGACTGTAAATAATACGTAAATAATCTCTACGGTAAATAATAAAACGTTGCGTGTTATATCGCGTTTTTTGTTCGATTTTCGGTCTCTACTTACGTTGATATGTAATTCATCAAATTTTGAGGAAGGGTTGAAAATTGTGTTCTCTTTCTCGATTCGCTGTCATCAGCTGTCTCCTGGAGGGAAAATCATTTCGCTTTGAGTGAATTTTTTTGGTACCGTGGAGTGGATGATACCGTGATTACACCCATCAATCGATACAGCCTGAACTCTTTCTGTAGTCTCTATGTCGAAGATCTTCTCTCGAGAACTGATACACACACGTACTCGACCTTTGCTTGATCCTTAAGTACCTACTTAAGAATTATTGGGTCCTTCGTGGGTGCATCACCTGTCTACCGACCAGGATCGCCTCGAGCCGCTTCACTGGGTCTGTATTGTCATTCTTCTGAAGGAAATCTCCTGGGAGTCTTATTGAGGACCTTTAGACCAAATAGGTGGACGCAACTCCAAATCCTCGTGAACGGAGGTTCTTACCCTGCTGAACGTCATAGTTGGGGGATCTGTACGTTTGACTGAGTGAGTTTAGTAGATTAATCTTATGAACGTTATAGTCTATTTTATTCTGAATCGTTCCTCTTAGAACCTTCTTTGTTAAGTCAGATATATTATGGTTTATTATTTTCAATAACTTATTGAACCTTTAGAATCAAACAACATTTTTTAAAAATTCTTCCTTAAAATTTGATGGTTCATGTTTTAAGGTACCTACGTAGATTCCGAAAATAGAACAGAAGACAATCTGACTGGCA
Source organism: Apolygus lucorum (assembly GCA_009739505.2). Taxonomy (NCBI): domain Eukaryota; kingdom Metazoa; phylum Arthropoda; class Insecta; order Hemiptera; family Miridae; genus Apolygus; species Apolygus lucorum. The sequence continues at coordinate 21,658,351 of CM019182.2, read as the reverse complement.
CGTCCGTCGTACGGTGGTCATACGACCCCAGCCAAACCTCAGGGGTCGATTCTTCTTCAAGGTATTTCCAACATAAAATGCCTCATAGCAATTTTCTTTTAACCCCTTGTTTTTTCAAGTTTTTTCAATTTAAAGATTTTTTCGTATCTCAAACCTTGTCTCACTAAAATGACCTTAGCTCCCTTATTTTTCGTGGAAATTCAAATCTGTTGTAAAAGAATATTAAATTTACCATCAGATGAACTACAACACACATTTTTAACCTAGTAGCATCTAGTTGAAATTTTTTTAGTCCAAACTTGAAACTTTGCAATTTTTGAGTTTTTTTTGGCGTACCTACCTCTCGAGAGATTTTTGCCTATTTCCTGTAGAGGAAATTTGATGCGGTTTTCATCAAAAACATCCTGAAAATATCAGCTTTTCAACGGTATAATCGAAAAATATTCTACAGTCGAACTTAGGGGAGAAATTTGTGTTTTTGCGATCCACGTTTTTTTGCGTTCAAACACTGATTGTAAAATATTTTTGATTATATCGTTGGAAACCTTAATTTTGAGGATGTTTTTGCTGAAAACCGCATCGAATTTCCTATACAGGAAAAGGGTGAAAATTTCTCGAGAATTTCGTATAAAAAAACTCAGAAATTTTAAAGTTTCAAGTTCGGCCTAGAAAAAATCTAACTAGATGCGAGATTGAAATGTGTGTTGTAGCTCATCTGATACTAAATCTAATGCTTTTTTCAACGGTGTAATTATATTTGCATTTCCACGTACAATAAGGGAGCTGTAATCATTTTAGTGAGACAAGGTTCAACACAAGGAAAAAATCTTTAAATTGAAAAAAACCCTTGAAAAAACAAGAGATTAAAACAAAATTGCTAAAAGACATTTTTATTGGAAGTACTTTGTAGAATCGACCCCTGAAGTTTGTCCGAATCTTTCTCGGACACCCTGCTTAGGTGGTCATACGTCCATCCTATCTGCTTTCAGGAGGCCATTTTTCACTGAGGAATGAATCCAAGATATCCCCTTGGTTGAGCTTGGAATCTATGCAGTGAATATAATATATAACTAAAAAATTATCATTTTGGGACTTATTTTAATGTAACTCCCAATGAGCAATTTGAATCTACTGAGCAGCAGTACCATAATGAGTAAATTTTTGACATAATGTTATCGACTGTAAAGTATGACCATATGAGTGAACATCCGGGATAAAAGTTTCTACTGTGTGGTATGAGTGAATTTTCGAGATAGAGGTATCCACTGTGTAGTACGACCATAACACTCATATTATAAGTATTTCTTGAGATGAAGATATCTACTGTGTTGTTTGACCGTATGAGTGAATTTTTGAGATAATGTTATCTACTCTGTTAGTATGACCATATGAAGGAATTATCGAGGTATCTACTATGAAGTACGATCTCATGAATATTCGAAATGAAGGTATCTACTGTGCTATATGACAATAGGAACACATTTTTACACGTATTTTGTTGGAGATTACACTAGATTACAAAATTTAGGGGTGGTCTGGCTGCCTTGTTCTTTCACCACTTTTCTTATGGTATTTGGTGCGCTGAATCCGAATCTGACGTCAGTTTTTTTTTTCCACGTCGGATTTTCAAGATATAGCTAGTTTTACGATTTTTCTAGTTCTCAATTTTCTTCATTTTTTAGTGAAAACTCATCTTGCTCAAATCTCCTCAAAAAGTACTCAGACTTATAGGAAATTTTATGTAGAATCCGAATATGTACTTAGTTTTTAAGTAAAGTTGTGTTAAACCCCCTATTTTCCACAAAACGTATCAAAAAACACCAGTTCTTAACGTTTTTCTTCGGGTTTTCCCTTACACTTTGCCACTTGAAAAAAAAATTAAGGCTAAAAAACATGTTCTCGGGCTTTTACTTTGTAGGGGGGACACCCCAGAGGAGAATGAGACCAATCGCAGCCTCCTAAACCCATTAATATCGAAGGAATGAGCTTTTTTTTCATGGCACTGAGATGAAAATTCACAAAAACCGTTAATTAATTTTTCGAGATAAGTACCTATGTGCGTTCCTAAATCTGTTTTCCTCAAATGGATTTTTCTTTCTTCTACATTTTTTAATACTTGTCACCTAATAAGAGTAAGATCGAATAATAATAATAATCGATAATTGGGAAACTCTTGTGATTTTAATTCAGTTTTACGACACAATTAACTGCAGAAAAGTTAACGGTGTAAATCTGTTGCATGAAGGCTCAGATGAATCAATAGTTGGTACAATGTTTGGTTATTCCTCCACCTCAGAGGTTTCACCAAGATATGAAAACCATGGAAGAACGGTACAAAGGGTATTGGGACGTTCACATGATGGCGGACTATTGTTGGACCTTAGAAAGAGATTTACCTCAGGCGGCGAAGTTTTCTCTACATAGATGCCGGCGATGAAACCTCTGAGGTGGAGGAATAACCAAACATTTTACCAACTATTGATTCATCTGAGCCTTCATGCAACAGATTTACACCGTTAACTTTTCTGCAGTTAATTGTGTTGTAAAACTGAATTAAAATCACAAGAGTTTCCCAATTATGATTTACTCCCCCTATGAGTACCTATTTTCGATCTTACTCTTATTAGGTGACAAGTATAAAAAATGTAGAAGAAAGAAAAATCCATTTGAGGAAATCAGATTTAGGAACGCACATACTTATCTCGAAAAATTAATTAACGGTTTTTGTAAATTTTCATGTCAGTGCCATGAAAAAAAAGCTTATTCCTTCGATATTAATGGGTTTAGGAGGCTGCGATTGGTCTCATTCTCCTCTGAGGTGTCCCCCCTACAAAGTAAAGGCCCGAGAACATTTTTTTTAGCCTTAATTTTTTTTTCAAGTGGCAAAGTGTAAGGGAAAACCCGAAGAAAAACGTTAAGAACCGGTGTTTTTTGATACGTTTTGTGGAAAATAGGGGGTTTAACACAACTTTACTTAAAAACTAAGTACATATTCGGATTCTACATAAAATTTCCTATAAGTCTGAGTACTTTTTGAGGAGATTTGAGCAAGATGAGTTTTCACTAAAAAATGAAGAAAATTGAGAACTAGAAAAATCGTAAAACTAGCTATATTTTGAAAATCCGACGTGGAAAAAAAAAACTGACGTCAGATTCGGATTCAGCGCACCAAATACCATAAGAAAAGTGGTGAAAGAACGAGGCAGCCAGACCACCCCTAAATTTTGTAATCTAGTGTTATTTACAGAAATATTAACGTTAAAGTAACAATCATAGACACTCCCACGATTATCAGGATACAAAAATGTATTCAAATGTCAAAAAAATGTTGTCTTTCCGTCTCTCTACTTTGAAACAGCATCGGTCTAGGGGATCTGAAGAATTTGATTAATTATTGAGAATAATTTAATCGTTTCTGTATTGAACCCCTAGATAACTATAGGTTTCGTTTGAATACCTATTCCTTGGTGGAGATCAACCTAGGACTAGGGATGATGAATGAAAGATACAAATTGAATTAGGAAAGATAAATAGATATATTATCCTATAATCAATGAGGCTTGTTTCTATATATGAGGGGGAAGAAGTATCAATAGAGTTTACCTACTAGATTTCCGGATTTGAACCACGAGGGTAAGGGAAGCGATCTTGTATGAAAGTATGGTACTTACAGATCGATGTCTGGAATGAGACTGGGGAGCAATCCCTGAGTTGTGATTTGGGGGAACAAAGCAACTGCTACTCTGTCACAACTTTGAAGATTTTCCGCACTTTCTACTACCTCTTTTTCGGTCCCCAACTGTGGGTACTTTGGTAGGAGGTTAGGAAACTGTGTAAAGATTCTCAATCACGACCGCAATACACAAAGACAAGATTGGACGATGGTTATCAACTGAAGTACGAGCTCGAGGTAATGGAGGGTGCCGTACGGAGCGAATAAGGGCGCGAGTGGTGAATTGCGGGAGAAAAGAGGAGATATTCAGGAGGTGAAAAATTGGTATCGGGAATGAACGACGGGGGAAATCCGAAAAAGGTTTGGCGGAAAATAAAGGCAGGCCTGAATCACTGGCTGAATAACGAGCGGCGATGAATGGGATGGAACTCGGACCTCGAGTCTGGACGACCATACTTTACGCTTCCCTACTTCAATAGGCATGAAAGAAGTATTCACGCGGAAATCTACCATGAAAAAAAAAAAAAAAAAAAAAAATCCATCGGTTTTTCGACATAACTCGTAACATTTTTGACCGACTTTAAAACACCCAAAATTATCATGGTGAGACCGATGAAGTTTTAAGACGGTAAATCGACGGTTAAGCCGTACCACTATCATGAACAAGATTTTTTTGCGGTTTCGAGTTAGCTAGGAATTCAAACGTATTTAGATCCAGCCCGTAGTTCCCTCGTCAGATCATACGTGGATCATTCAGGAGATTTTGCTCACTCGAACCCACTAAAAATCTTGATAGTCATGATACGGCTTGACCGTCAAAATTTAGATTTCGTTTGCTTGTTAAGTTTTTTAAAATTTTATCGTACTGTTGGGGCAAAGGGGTGACAGGTGAAATGAGCCAACCAAATTTTGCACACCAAAAGTATATTAAAAGAAAATTAAAATTGTCGGAGCTCACACTGACTGTTATTTCTGATTATAAAATAAAGAAAAACCTATAGGAAGCTTCCTATCCTATTAAGTAGGTATTCACAATACAAAGAGCACCTAAATCACTCGAATTCCAAATTCAACGCTGCGATGAGGGGATCCGTTGGTAAAATTCCGCGATTCACAGTTCGCCGAGGGGATGATCGCTATTGGTAGTAGGGCACTAGTTTTGTACGTACTATATACTGGTACTATAGGTACGTCCAACCTGAATATTTTGAAGGCTTGTTTGGCGCTGCCGAAGACTCCGAGACCATCTCCTTGTGTCCAGAGCTTGAAGGAGTTGAAGTAACCTCCCGATGATGAAAAGTCGCCTTCTTGTAGTGTTTCCGTCTTCGTGGTATTTCGAAGTATGTTGGATGCTGCGACCAGGAAACTACAAGGATTTTGAAGCAGGATGCTGCGACCTGCAGTCAAATTATTGAAATTAAAAACTGGGAAGAGGCTAGAGAGGTGTTGAGTTGGCGAGCGCACACGAGGGTAATGGCGTCGGAAGTCAACGACGATGCGGCGGTGACGTCAGGGGAAAGAAAATTAAAATAGTCCCTTAATTTTTGAACTAAGACTCACTACAATACACACAAATGACTTCAAATTAAGTTTAAAATTAATAAAAAATACAACATGATCCTATTCACGTTAAAATAAATTTAATTGAGATCCAAATCGATCATTTTCTTAAAAAATTATTGTAGCTGCATGAACATACCGCCCATCAAAAATTTAGAAGTTAAAAAATAAATTTTTCCTATTCCTCAAAAGAAGGAATTTTAACCGGATGGAGAGGTATCAGTTTTCGGACCTGTCGTTTGAAAGTAGCTGTTGCCGTTTTGATCGTAGCCACCCTAACATGATTATCATCACCAGGATGAATCTCTACTATGCGGCCCATGGGCCAATGCATGAGAGCGACATGATCGTCTTTGACCAAAACTATATCACCTACTTGCAAATCAGGATGATCAGGTCGATACTTGTGCCATTTAACACGATTTTGTAAAGTTACTAAATATTCATTTCTCCATTTACTCCAAAAATATTCAGACATTTTTTGCACTAATTGCCACCTGCTCAGGGTATTCTCCCTCAAATCTAACACTGATGGTTCAGGGTTAGCTATCAAAGGTCTGCCGATCAAAAAATGACCCGGTGATAGGTAATTTGTCTCAGAAGGGTCAGCTGATAGTGGACCTATAGGGCGTGAATTCAACACTGCTTCTATTTTATTAAATAGGGTAAATGCCTCTTCATAGGACAGACACGCTTCACCTACTACTTTACGAAGTAGGGTTTTAACAGATTTTACTCCTGCCTCAGCCATACCAGAAAAATTTGGTGAGTACGCTGGCATGAAATGCCAGTGAATACCTGATTTTGAACTATGTCGAATAATAGCATCCATGGTAGACGATTCTTGATACCAATTCCAAAATTCTTTCAACTTATTAGAAGCGCCAACATAAGTTTTTCCGTTGTCGGAATAAACAGCTGTGGGCAAGCCTCTACGTGAAGTAAAACGGTTAAAAGCCGCTAAGAAATATTCGGTAGTTAAATTGGTAACTAGTTCTAGGTGGAGTGATTTTGTGGATAAGCACACAAATAAACATAAGTAGCCCTTAGATAAAGGAGCTTTGCGTCTTAAGCTTTCTCTCAACATGAATGGTCCAGCAAAATCGGTACCTACGTGAACAAATGCGCTACCATAATAGAAACGATACGGAGGAAGATTGCCCATTTTTACTTCTTGCGTTTTAGCCTTGTGCTTGAAGCATACTATGCAGTGAAATATGCGCTCTTGAATTAAATTTCTCAAACCAGGAATCCAATATTTGAGCTGTATAATAGCTTGTAAAAACAATCTTCCGGGGTGCATATATGTATAATGATACATATCCACCACTAATTTGGAAAAATGACTCTTTCCAGGCAATAAAATTGGATGTTTTTGATGATAAGGCAATGGTGCGTGACGCAAACGTCCGCCCACCCTGAGAATACCTGCCTCATCAATGAAAATGTCTAAAGAACTATATTTTATTATAGCTTGTTTATAACTAGGTTTATTACCCTGTCCAAAGTATTGGCGCTGAATTTGTTTGATAATCATTATTAGGCTAGCATTCAGTTCAGTCTGGGTGATAGGGCCTGTTATCTTCATGAGATTGTTTTTACGATTATGGAACATTCTAAGCATTCTAGAAGTCACTCTTAAAAGTGTGAAATAAGATGAAAATCGCTTTATCCAATCAGTATCTACTAGAAATGGATCTGTAGAAATTAATGCGATTTTAGCATTTTTCATTTCAGGTAGAGATTGATAGAGTACTACTCTAGATTTTGGCCACTCCTCTTCAGGAAATGTTAGCCATTGAGGACCTTTCCACCATAAGTCATTAGATATTAATTGACTAGGCATAATACCTCTAGATGGGATATCACTCGGATTCTGTTTCGTTGATACGTGTCTCCACGAAGGGACGTGGGTTAAACCAATAACTTCAGTGACTCTGTTGGCCACAAACACTTTCAAATTGCACGGAAGAGTATTTAGCCATCCCAATACCACAGAGGAATCTGTAAAAAATACTGGGTTAAGAATGGGCTTATCTAAGTGAGCTAAGAAAGAATTTAGTGAATGGTACAGTTTTGCTAATAACACAACGGCACAGAGTCCAAGCCGCGGTATTGAAAGTGTTTTGACAGGAGCTAGACGTGTTTTGGCCGTCAGCAGAAAAACCGAAATTTTATAAGAATTTACGCAACGAATATAAATTGTAGCGCAATATGCTTTGCTTGAAGCGTTAGCAAAACCAATTAATTGATAGGAATCAACATTTTCTCCGCAAACGAACCTAGGAATTCGTATACTTGATAAGAGAGGTAATTCATGAATTATTTCAATCCATGAATCACGAATATCTGTAGGAATAGGGTCATCCCATCCTACATTGGCTATCCATAAAAGTTGAATAAAATGTTTCATCAAAACAGTAGTGGGTGCCAAGAAACATAGAGGGTCGTATAAACTGGCCACCAAAGATAGTATCCGTCTTTTGGTGAATATTTTAGGCTCATCTACTTTAATACGATAAGAAAAACAATCTTCTTCTGGATACCAAACTAATCCCAAGATTTTCAACGTAGGCTCAGTTCCATGAATGAACGAGACGGGTTCATTGGTATTACTATTATCTAAAACTTGTTCTAATACTTGTTTGTTATTACTAGCCCATTTTTTCAATTCAAATCTACCTTTACTCAGTAGATCAATTAACTCTTGTTGTATTTGTAATGCATCATTTATTGTCTTAGCTCCTGAAACCACGTCGTCAATGAAAATATCATGAGATATGATATTCGAAGCCTTAGGATAGAAAGAACCTTCATCTATGACTAACTGTTTGAGTACTCGCAAGGCAAGCCATGGGGAACAAGTCATGCCATAAGTCAATGTTTTTAATTCATATTTCTGAAGGGCTTCCTTGGGGTCACCTCTCCAATAAATGTGTTGATAACACCTATCTTTTTCATCAACCATGATTTGTCGGTACATTTTAACAATGTCGGCAACTATAACGACTGCATGAGTTCTCCAATTTAAAAGAATATTCCTAATGTCATTTTGTAATTTAGGCCCAGAATATAAATATTGATTCAACGAACCCAGTCGAGCTTTAGCAGAAGCGTCGAACACGACGCGTAACTTGATTTGATTCCTATCTTCCTTAGTGATAGGATGATGAGGAATAATATACTTAGAAATATGATTAGTTATGCCCATATGATGCAGTTGAACATATTCGTTCATAAAATCTCGATATTGAGAATAAAGATTCTCATCTCTTTTCAATTTAGATTCTAAATTTTGGAATCGTTTTAGAGCCAACGAGTCTGAATCATTCAGATCGGGCAAATCTGACTTAAACGGTAACTGTACAACATACTGACCAGATAGTAGACGACGATGAGTATTATCAAAATGTTGTTCACACCATTCGTCCTCTGGATCAGACATGGTTTTTGAAGTATTTGGCACTTCTTCAAGAGCCCAGAATTTAGATAGATTTTCATTCAAATCACCGCAGAAATTTGACACTAGAAGAGAAGTAATACCATCATTAGATATACTGGGTCCATAAATTGGACCCATAACAATGTTACCAAATAAGGAGGGAAACATTTTGGGTAAATTTGGACCAATTGTTTGTGGACCGCCCAGTATTATGTGAGCGTAAATATCGGCTCCCAAGAGGAAATCTATTGGGCCTGGTCTCCAAAATTGGGGATCAGCAAGCTTAAATTTAGCAAAACTTGTTGCACATACTGTCGATAGAGTAGTGCTAGGTAGATATCCCATGATATTTCTTACTACAACTGCATTAAGATGAAAATTAGGGGAACTTTTACCTTTAGGTCGCATATTGCATAAAATTTGGCCTTTGGCACCATCAAAAATGGTTTCACCAATTCCTGAAATGGTTTTTGATATCTTTTGGAATGTCAAACCTAACTTATTTACACACTTTATCGTGACAAACGAATGTTCCGATCCACAATCTACTATTCCTCGAAAGGATACAAACTGACCTTTGCTATTTTGAAACTCAGCCTGAACAGTACCTAAAATAACTTTGGATTCATTCGAATTTTCCAATTTACCTGTTGCGGTCATGGCCCTAGGTAAATTCGTAGACGTGGAAGGATTGTAATCGGCATTTGGTTGAGAAACACTGTCGTTGACAGGTTTAGAAAAATGTAATAAGGAATTATGTTTACCTGAACATTCTTTACACCTCCATTTGGATTCGCAATGGTAGGTAGAATGATGACTAGCAAGACAGTTCCTACAACCTTTCCAATTTTTAATTAATTCATGTCGTTTTTCAACACTGGCAGATTTGAAAGTGTTGCATTCACGTAACGGGTGAAAATCCGCATTACATGCACAACATTTCTTTTGTTGGTTTTGGTTTGAATTTGGAGCAACATTTTTCTTACCATACGTAAAAAAGGCTTTAGATGAAGTTTTATTGGGCTTATCTCGTTTTTCGGGAGTCATATGTTCAACGTTAGGCATAGTTGTGATACCCTGAGAAAGCTGTAGCGCTAAACATCGATCTTTGATGAATTTACTCAAAATTTCAAAAGTTGGAAACGTCACATTTCTATTGGCTACTTCAAATTGCTCTCTAGTGGTAGAGTCTAAACACCTAACAGCTAAATAAAATAAAATAAAATCTCCTTCGTTATCAATGTTGAGCAATTTGAAGGTGGACACACTGTCAGCAATTTTTGACATAAATAGTTTTAGTGACTCAACGGTAGGTTTACTAGTTAATGGTTTAAATGATAGAATCTGGTTCAAATAGGCATCAGCTAACATGCGTTTGTTTTCATACGCATCTGTAAGTGCAGTCCAAGCTAATTGATAGTTATCAGCTTCTATTTTCAAATGACTGATAACATTAGAAGCAAGACCCTTAAGAGAGGTGGTCAAATAGTGAAATTTATGAGTAGGAGAAATATGTTCGTCCGAATGAATAACAGATATGTAAGTATCTCTCCACTTAGGCCAATCTAAAATATTCCCTTCGAAAACAGGTAAATTAATTTTGGGCAAGTTATCCGATGGCCTGGCATCAGTTAATGTAATATTACTTACATTACTGCCACTGGGAGCAGCTGGTGACAAAGTAGGTACTCTTAGGAGTTGTTTGGCTAAGGCGATACTATCATAGTAATAGCTTCGGACTCTAGTACGATTTTGCCTAAATGTATCATTTGGAAAATCATCCGGTCTCTCTACACGTACATATTCATCAACTAAGGCATCCCAAGTATCTTCATACTTGATGAAATAACGTTCAAGAGTACTATACTTACATTCAAACAACGTTATGTCCGCCTCGACCTTAGTCTGTAGGGCTTTGCGTCCTGTCTCGCAAATATCCTTCACGGAAGATCTTCGGATTTGAACCACGAGGGTAAGGGAAGTGATCTTGTATGAAAGTATGGTACTTACAGATCGATGTCTGGAATGAGACTGGGGAGCAATCCCTGAGTTGTGATTTGGGGGAACAAAGCAACTGCTACTCTGTCACAACTTTGAAGATTTTCCGCACTTTCTACTACCTCTTTTTCGGTCCCCAACTGTGGGTACTTTGGTAGGAGGTTAGGAAACTGTGTAAAGATTCTCAATCACGACCGCAATACACAAAGACAAGATTGGACGATGGTTATCAACTGAAGTACGAGCTCGAGGTAATGGAGGGTGCCGTACGGAGCGAATAAGGGCGCGAGTGGTGAATTGCGGGAGAAAAGAGGAGATATTCAGGAGGTGAAAAATTGGTATCGGGAATGAACGACGGGGGAAATCCGAAAAAGGTTTGGCGGAAAATAAAGGCAGGCCTGAATCACTGGCTGAATAACGAGCGGCGATGAATGGGATGGAACTCGGACCTCGAGTCTGGACGACCATACTTTACGCTTCCCTACTTCAATAGGCATGAAAGAAGTATTCACGCGGAAATCTACCATGAAAAAAAAAAAAAAAAAAAATCATCGGTTTTTCGACATAACTCGTAACATTTTTGACCGACTTTAAAACACCCAAAATTATCATGGTGAGACCGATGAAGTTTTAAGACGGTAAATCGACGGTTAAGCCGTACCACTATCATGAACAAGATTTTTTTGCGGTTTCGAGTTAGCTAGGAATTCAAACGTATTTAGATCCAGCCCGTAGTTCCCTCGTCAGATCATACGTGGATCATTCAGGAGATTTTGCTCACTCGAACCCACTAAAAATCTTGATAGTCATGATACGGCTTGACCGTCAAAATTTAGATTTCGTTTGCTTGTTAAGTTTTTTAAAATTTTATCGTACTGTTGGGGCAAAGGGGTGACAGGTGAAATGAGCCAACCAAATTTTGCACACCAAAAGTATATTAAAAGAAAATTAAAATTGTCGGAGCTCACACTGACTGTTATTTCTGATTATAAAATAAAGAAAAACCTATAGGAAGCTTCCTATCCTATTAAGTAGGTATTCACAATACAAAGAGCACCTAAATCACTCGAATTCCAAATTCAACGCTGCGATGAGGGGATCCGTTGGTAAAATTCCGCGATTCACAGTTCGCCGAGGGGATGATCGCTATTGGTAGTAGGGCACTAGTTTTGTACGTACTATATACTGGTACTATAGGTACGTCCAACCTGAATATTTTGAAGGCTTGTTTGGCGCTGCCGAAGACTCCGAGACCATCTCCTTGTGTCCAGAGCTTGAAGGAGTTGAAGTAACCTCCCGATGATGAAAAGTCGCCTTCTTGTAGTGTTTCCGTCTTCGTGGTATTTCGAAGTATGTTGGATGCTGCGACCAGGAAACTACAAGGATTTTGAAGCAGGATGCTGCGACCTGCAGTCAAATTATTGAAATTAAAAACTGGGAAGAGGCTAGAGAGGTGTTGAGTTGGCGAGCGCACACGAGGGTAATGGCGTCGGAAGTCAACGACGATGCGGCGGTGACGTCAGGGGAAAGAAAATTAAAATAGTCCCTTAATTTTTGAACTAAGACTCACTACAATACACACAAATGACTTCAAATTAAGTTTAAAATTAATAAAAAATACAACATGATCCTATTCACGTTAAAATAAATTTAATTGAGATCCAAATCGATCATTTTCTTAAAAAATTATTGTAGCTGCATGAACACGTACCAAGTAACTAAATTATAATTCTCAACACAGTTTTCTGGAATCTTTGTTCGATTTCACGACTTGATTGAGCCGTACAACCCCAAATTTTCCGTGAGTCCAGACTGGCTTTGGTTGGATTTATTCTGGATAGACAGTTTTGAGCGTCTAACCATACGACAGTACATTATTCGGAGTTTTAGTACAAGGTCTTTCTTCTTCTTGACGTGGGCTTTCCACCGGAGCCTGGCATCTAGAGTCATACGAGGTACTCGGCCTTCCCAGAAGATAGAAGACGATGATGAGCTACACACCGAGACAGAGAGAGAGAGAGAGAGAGAGATTGATTGAATAATTATCGATTTATTTAAACACGAAAATATTGGTCGTTAACGACCATTCTTACTATTAACGAGAGGTGAGTAAGTCATCAATTACAAAAATAAAACATTAACAAGAGAAAAAAAAAAAACCTTATCGAAAGGAAATCAAAAACGGAACATAATCATCTATCCTGAGGGCAGAATGCCCAGAAAGTACTGAATGCACCTTGCGCTTATTTGACTACAGACGTTATAGGCAAAACATTCGTTTTCTCAACATACTTTTGAATTGAGAAACTGCATAAGATTGTTTGATATCGGATCGGTTGGCAGATCATTGTACAATTTAACTAGAGTAAGGAAGAAAAAGCGAGTTTTGATTTTTTATTTATTTAATGAATCAGGGTTACATAGAGCCTTAGGGCCCTCTCTTACCGTAACCCTGAACGGGTTATTACAATAATTCAGAGATAGAGAGAGAGAGGAACAACTGATCGGTCCCCCCATCCAGTATTGATGTTCAGAACGGAGATGTCTATTGTATGTAGTCTACTCAAGGAAAACTTTAAACCTGGTTTTGAGAACTAACTTAAACTACTTTATTTTATAAGTACTTTACAACTTTTTTGCAACTACTAACATACAATAGACATCTCCGTTCCGAACAATTGGCGCCCCACGTTGGGCGCCAATTGTTCGGAACGGAGATGTCTATTGTATGTCGTCTACTCAAGGAAAACTCAGAACCTGGTTTTGAGAACTATTTTAAACTACTTTATTTTATAAGTACTTTACAACTTTTACAACTACTCATACATTGAATCGGAATCGGAACATTTCTAATAATTTTTTTTTGGACAAATTTCGAAGTCCCACGTCATTCTAACCGCTCCTTGGCCACGCGACGCATTCGTTCATAGTTTCTAATTTGAAGCCATCGAACTTAAGTAGGTAACTTCGAACAACTGATGAAGGGCCCCAGGACTCAGCCTGAAGTAACGAACTAAACGGTTCCAGGCTGAGCTTTCAACAAGAAAGAAAAGGAGTCTTTTGGTTTATTATTTTCAATAATAAGCCTTTGGAATCGAGCAAGAAAAAAAAATTTTAACCCCCCTCAAAATTTGATGTTTTACGTTTCAAGGTACGTAGAATACGAAAATCGAATAAAAAAATTTCCGTCCGTCCGCCGTACGCGGCACTTTTCTTAGCAACACTGGACCGATTTAGTTCAAATTTGGTATATGGGCTCCATTTGGGGTCTAGTTGTGCCGCGAAGCTTTTGGTTGATGTAGGTCACTTCTAAGGGGTGAAAATTAAGGGTTGAAATTTTCAAGAGTGCCGTAGCTCGAAAACTCTCGAAATAAAGGTATCGTTTTTTCACCAATTTTAAATAGTATTGAATTTTTTAAAATTTTTGAGACCACCCGGAGCTCTGTAGGACAAACCGTTCGGTCCCTACGAGTACTTGAAGGTTTCCCTTGGATAGAACAGAATCATGAGTGTGAATCGCAAAAGAGGTCTAATCTCCATTCAAATTTTATCGGACTAAAATGCGATCGCTGTTCATTTCTTCGATTTGTATACAGTTTTGCCTTCTGCGTAACCAGTAATCAAATTTCCATCTGAAGCTTTCTATTTTTCGAATCGAGTGTGAAGCGTTTAGTTCTTTCTAATAAACTTGATTGTGAAGGTGTGAAGCCAATATGGTGTGGTAGGTAGTACCTAGCTGGTAGGCAAAAAAAAGTTGGTAGGTAAAAAAAATGTTGGTGGGTAAAAAACGCTGCAAATCATTGCTCAAAGGCTTCTTCTCTCTTCAGATCACTGATCAGCTGAGTGAGCTCCGAAGCCCTTTTCAATCCTATTGAATGGAAGTGCTCTTTCAGGCGTCTCCAGCATTCGAGAAGATCTTCTTCTCTCTTCAGATCACTGATCAGCTGAGTGAGCTCCGAAGCCATTTCCAATCCTATTGAATGGAAGTGCTCTTCCAGGCGTCTCCAGCATTCGAGGAGATCTTCTTCACTCCTCAGATCACTGATCAGCTGAGTGAGCTCCACAGCCATTTTTAATCCTATTGAATGGGAGTGCTCTTCCAGGCGTCTCCAGCATTCGAGGAGATCTTCTTCACTCTTCAGATCACTTATCAGCTGAGTGAGCTCCAAAGCCATTTTCAATCCTATTGAACGCAGGAAGCTGAAATTTGAGAGGGAAGGTCAAGGGAGAATACAGATGGTGGCAGGTGCTATTGATGGAGAACCAGTGATTTATACAGAAGGGTGATCTATACAGAAAATAATAAACCTTTGAGCAATGATTTGCAGCGTTTTTGGGTGGTTTTCAATCTCACATAACCTTGAAGACGAGGACCCTTCAAGGTATCTTACGAGATCCAACTCAACCTGTGGATATTGAAGATTTTCTCACGTGTCTGGCGGGAAAAAAAGGTACTTGGCATCATTGGCGTTAGTAGAGCAGCTAGGATATCTTGAATTTCCTAATTTAATTCATATCGGTTCTGGCAAATAAAGCCTGCGATTTTGTGTAATTTTCTTTGTATTTCATGCTTCAAACGTTATAACGAGTGAGAACAGGGTTCCACAATATGTGGTGAATCGATACTTGTTGAAGGAAATGATCGAGGGAATGCAGCTGAATTCACATAACGAGAGATACACTCATTTCCCTGAAATTTCTCACGCTCTCAGTGAAAACCTAACCGAAGGTCAGGAAAAGCGAACTTTAGCGGATCGCACGAGATACGGAATCGATGCCGAAGCGTAGAGTTTCAAAGGAGACTCAACCGATAGTTTCAGATAGTAATTAGAGAGATATGCGGGATTAGGTCCTGAAGGCGTGAGTACTAGGCGAAGGGCTGAGCCCTCAATCCCCAACACGACACGTCACATAGGGACGAGCCCTTTGATGGGATTCAAACTCTCGTCCTGAAGGATCGCGAACACTACTGATTCCCGTCTCCCTCGGGTAATAGCGGAATTCAATCTGCCGATCTCAACTATTATCGCAAGGATACAACCATTCCCCAACATGAAGCACAGAATCCTAGTCTGCCGAATTAGGTACCTCGATTCAATATCAAAATTAATTTACCCTAAAATAGCTTACGTACTCAGATAAGGGTAAAGATCAATTTAGGGTAAGTATAGAAATGTTTCAAGTCAGTAGGTAAACCTTATACAGGGTGTCCAAGTAACTACGCTCCCCCCACTTATTTTCTCTAATAGTGTAAGAAAAAAAATCGGATTAACGCTATTCTTCATAATTTTTTGCCTAGAATTCAAAAATGACAAAATTGCGCAGTGCGTAATTGCGCAACCATGCGCAATCATGATCAACTTTGTTTTTTCAAATGGGAACCCCCATTTTTTATTGCAGATTCAAATTCTGCGTCAAATTTTATGAAAATTTTATATCGACAACTTTTGACATTTTCATGTCTTTCATATGGCACATAAAAAAAAATCGTCACGAAATTTGATGCAACGATATTTGTTGCAACGATATTTGTTGCAACGATATTTGTTGCAACGATATTTGTCCCAAGTCGCCACAATGATGATTATGACCATCAGAAGTGAAGTTGTTAGGTAGGTAGGTACTTTACAGTTTGATATTACCAGATCAGCTGAGTCGAAAATTGAGCTCCCAGATCAGCTGAGTCGAAAATTGATCTCCCAGATCAGCTGACTCGAATATTGAGCTCCCAGATCAGCTGAGTCGAAAATCGAGCTCCCAGATCAGCTGAGTCGAAAATCGAGCTCCCAGATCAGCTGAGTCGAAAATCGAGCTCCCAGATCAGCTGAGTCGAAAATCGAGCTCCCAGATCAGTTGAGTCGAAAATCGAGCTCCTAGATCAGCTGAGTCGAAAATCGAGCTCCCAGATCAGCTGAGGCGAAAATCGAGCTCCCAGATCAGCTGAGTCCGATTTTTTTCTTACACTATTAGAGAAAATAAGTGGGGGGAGCGTAGTTACTTGGACGCCCTGTATATTATATAGGTGATATACAAATACACAGGGTGTCCCCCATTCTAAACCCCCTCTCTAAAACCGTAAATTCTGAAGTAAATTTTTATTATTTTCTTTGAAATCTCCATGTTTTTTTCCGAAGATTTTAAATATGACTCACACCAACTTTTTAACATGAATAATGTTTTTGCGGTGGCCTACCAGAGTCGAAAAGTGTCACGAAGTTTATGTCACGAAATTATGTCACGAAGATGAGCACAAAGAGGAATATGATAAAGATGAGCACAAAGCGGAATGTGATAAAAGATGAGCACAAGGAGGAATGTGATAAAGATGAGCACAAAGAGGAATGTGATGAAGAATAATCAACGTTACCTTTGTTACCTACGAATAACTAGTTACCTAGCCTCTGTTGTCTATTACTTCGTCAGATTAAGGAAATAAAAAAAATAATACATTTTCCCAACATTTTTTATTATTTTTCATACAGACGAAGAAAAGGGATAAGGAAAAGGGGAAACGGGACGAAAAAACATTATTCATGAATTGTGATGTTAGCCAAAGGCTCAAAGTAGGGGCGAGGCGCGGAGCGCCGAGTTTTTATTGCAGATTTGGATTCTACTCAAAATTTTATAAATTTAGTTTTTTCCGGTTTTTTAGCAACCCGTTTCACGAGCGCTCAAAGTTGCCAACTACCAAATTGGGCAAGATGTGGATTCCAGTAAACCCCAAGTGTGGTACCTACATGAAATTCCATTATTTGACCTATTTTTAGCGAAATAGTGACAGAACATTGGTTATTTAGCGAGAAAAAATAAGCTTTCATGCCTTTTTCAACTCTCAGAATTGAGATGATTTATCGCTTGAGTGCTGAGGACTGTTTTAACATCCTATTTTTACATTTTGCAAAAGCTAAGTAAAATAAGTTTTGTTTATAATTTGTTTGTCGTTTTCATTTAGCAATCCTAGGGAGTTGAAAATGGTATAGACGTTCAAAACGCAGGTATCGAAAGTTGGGAATTTATGAGCGGGTTCCCTGACCAACGCTTTTTGACTCAAACGGAACCCTTTTGGTCACTCCCTCACAAACTTTACCGCTCACCCCCAGCGCTTACGAGCTTTATCAAACCCTATTATCGAATGTTATTTTGAATATCAAACAGCAATTAACGGCATTAAAGGGGCGAGCGTTTTGCTGCATAAAGTGTTTATCCTGATTAGCAAGTCATAAACGAGTATTTGGAGGTGTCGAGGTTCATTGAAAGGTACTGGTATATTAATGATAATTGGAAGCATCGTTTGTTCAACAAGGAATTAAATTCGATCGAATTCTTCATGCGGTGAACCTGAATTTTTATTTGGCATGCGAATGGCCGAAGTTGTTTGTCAAAAATGTTCAAGTAAAAATAGCACTGCCAAGTCTTTACATTCTAGGCAATGTACGAGGTTCGATGGATTCCAGGTCCAAATTGAAAATAACGTCAAATTTGTCGACGTTATACTCACACAATAACATTAATATGGGAGAAATATGTAAGTTATTGTGTCAAAAAGCTGAGACATACATTAATATTCTACGATTCTTTATTCTCGTACGATCTGTGACCTGTGTACATTGAGGAGCTGAGATTTGGCATTGAGTATTTATAGAGCATAGTTCATATCGATACCTTAAAGCACAAAGGGGCTATGTCCAAAAACGGATTTTTGAGAAAAACGAAAAAAAAGTTTTCACCAGCACACAATTCCCAAAATAATGGCTTATTACACCAATCCCTTTAATTTCTTCAAGAAATTTTCGAGCTATAATCGTCAAGAAGGTCAATATTAGTTTTGTTAAATTTGAGTTTTTCTGAAGTTGAAAAAAAATGTAAAATGCGGAAGATGGATGGACATAGCCCCTTTGTGCTTTAAGGTATCGATATGTAGTTAGTCTGATTGATTATGGTAATAAATGAATAGGGTTAGTTCTGCTAGTTAAAAAAATACAATTATTATCTACGTACCATATTGGAGAATCCGTAGTAACCAGCAAGTCGAGTACAGGAGGCGAGAGCTTTCGATGTAAGCGCATCATCTTCAGGCTGTTGAGAGAGTACTAAAGTTTGTCAGACCGTCGTTCTATTTATATAGCCTGGGTGAAAGGGAGGTGGAAGGATCAGAAAGGAAAGGAGGGGGCCACGTGGTAATGAGACCACGTGTTGAAAGGTTGTTTGTCATGTCAAGTGAAAGGGAGAGATAAAACTAATCCTATTAGCTAGTTGTAAATTCACGACGTGGTCTTCTATTCTAAACTATTAATATATTCTTATAAACTAGCTTAGCATATCTAAATTATTTACTTAAATCTACTTCTAACTTAGGTACTATCTATTTTTTTCTGATCCTTTCACCTCCCTTTCACCCCAGGCTATATAAATAGAACGATGGACTGACAAACTTTAGTACTCTCTCGATGATTTTCCTCCATCAAAAGCGCTCGCCTCCTGTACCCGACTTGCTGGTTATGTCGGATTCTCCAATACGGTATTTAGATATAATTGATTGATTATGGTTCATATTTGTATGGAAATGTATGAGCAACTTCTTTCTCATTCAGTATTACTTATTGATAAAATCGAACTTATCAGAAAAACACTTCCGAATAGAACATGAAGATGAATACTCAACGTTGAGGAATAGCAACTGGACTACCCCAGGGAAGTGTGCTTGAACCGGTTTTGTACCTTCTGTGCAGAAGGGATCTTCCAGAACCAACAAAAACAGTCATAGCAAAATTTGCAGACGACACCGCAATCTAGCAGTAGGAAAACGAGACACAGGAGAGGAAGCCTCAGCAACACTGCAGAAATTAGTGAACTGTATCCTTAACCTTTTAGCGCCGGGGTCCGCACATATGCGGAGCTACCCAGGTGAACGTCACTGCCGGGGTCTGCATAGGACTATGAGCAGTAGTTGGAAGGCTTTGGACTTTGTTTACATTGAAAATTTGTCATTACTGTGCGGGGGAGGGAGGGAATTTTTCTCCATCCAGATGGTTCAATATTACTGCTTGCCTTTTCCTACAAAAGTGTCGTAATTCTTCCGATTTATTATTATTTTTTTTTAATGTCAAATTTCCATATAAAATTATTATTTTTATATCAAGTCAAAGTTTGTGTTAAAGTTGAAACATTTTTTACATTCACCTCATTTTTGGAACAAAACTGTTTAGAAAACCGGTTGAATATAAAACAATTCCGGATATTTCTACATGGTTGAATACTACATATTTAAAAAAAAATATCTAAATATTTGGTGTAATTTGAACGAAAAGTAAGAAAATGCAAAATAAATCAGGAGAGGGGAGTTGTCTCAGTCCAAGCGGGCCCTTTAAATCCAAGACTGGGGAGCCGCCTGGGCATTTATAAGGCAGGCGCCAAAAGGTTAAATGGACCAAACTGTGGAGAATTCTGCCGTGTGAAGAAAGAACGAATAAACTCAAAATTTTCGAAAACCCAGAAATCAGCTTCGAAGTTTTTTTGGAAAACTCGCCATAAATTCACTCCAGATCACTCCCGTGACCCCATTTTTTTCATAATCGACTGGTACAATTATTCCTCTTTACACACGTACCTTCAATTAGGGATGGGTATCGTTATAAAAGTATCGATATTTTTTATCGATACTGTATCGTATCCGAGTATCGATATCCCAAGTATCGTTGGGCATGAGTATCGATATTTTAAAATATCGAGTATCGATACTTTAGTGTCACAAACTATCAATATTATCCAATATTCTCAAGAAAATAAAATTTTCAACAATTTTCATTCATTTTTCACTATTAAGAGTCCAAGCAGGGTGATTTCTTCCATGAGAACAACGTTATTTGTGCAAATATTTGTGCAAAATTTAGTAATGACCTAAAAGCCTCTCTACTTTCTTAATTTTTTAGCCATTATGTTGAATTTTCCGCGAGAACTGTATCGATATTCGATATTTAGAAATATCGGATCCATAGTATCGATATCCAAAAATATCGGATAGTGAAGTATCGATACTAAAATATCGAGTATCGATACAAAAGTATCGATATTTCGAAATATTGAGTATCGATACCCATCCCTACCTTCAATCGATTCGTGTCATTTGAGTCAAATATTGACAACCATACGAGACGCCTCAACCCGATCTTGAAGCCAACAATGTGGAGGAAAAACAGCTCAACGTTTTCAGCGAGTTGAGTCTTTTTTTCTCCACAAATAAATAGCAAATCTAGCTAGTTAGAGTGTTTTAATCGAGGAGTTGAGATGTTTTTCCTAAAAAGCATGGAGTTGAGACGTTTTTGGTTAAAATTAGGCAATTTTCAAATTACACCCCTAACGATTTCAACCCCTTCCGGGGGTTAATTTCGAAATTTTGACTCATCATCGGAAATGTGGGGGGGGGGGGGGGGAATTAGAGGGGATACGTAAAATCCCCATTTTCGAGTTGAATCATTCTTCCTTCACACGGCAGAATTAAACCCAATGAAACCGAGTCAACGCATATGTAGAATGTACTTCGCATATCTGTAGCACAATAAGATATTTGTATACAACTTGTACTCACGAGTAGTCTTCGCTGACGTAGCAGTTGCCAGCGAGGGAGCAGGTGAGCACAGAACACGAGTCGTTCCTCAGTTCAGGACTCGCTGCGCTGGTGCTCGGCTCAGTGCGCATCTCGTAGGTGATGTTGAACCCGTACACGTCCAGGAGGTCGTCGAGGACGCGGAGGTGGTTTCCTTCGAGACGCTCGAGGTTGAACTCGATGACGAAGTACCGCGTTCGGGTGAGGACCCACTTGGTAGTGATGACGTCATCTTCTGTAACCTGAGGAACGACGTGGATCGATAAATTTTTATTATTTTCGATAATAATAATAGTAATACAAATTTAAGATTACATTTTTTTAATTTTTAAAAAAAGTTATAAGTAACATTTATTTTTTATTATTTTTAATAAAAGTGAAATTTTTTTTCTAATTTCTTTTTTAAAAATTATTTTTATAAATTTTTTTTTTCCGATTTATTTGAAGCAATAACAGAAGATAAGACGATCAGTTCGATTCCGATGAAATGTTCAGGGATTTTAGAAAATACGAAATTTACTTGAGGATCTTACAGACTCAGGTGTTGTCAGGATTAGCCTGAAAATTGCGGATTCGGGTGCAGACCCCGATTCGTAGTTACCACGTCATCTTCCGAAACCTGAGGAGAATCCGGAAAAACTCTGAATCTCTTTCCGAGGGAGGCCTAATTTGAGCTGACCGGGCACGAGGTGGATTTCTCGGGAGATCGAATAAAACATGACGGGTCGGAGGGAAAAAGCTATTTGCCGATTCCCCTTGATTTCATTTATCGGACAAATGTGACAACCCTCCACCTTTACGATGAGAATTTTCCTACAGGAAGTGTACCGGTGGAAAGAAGGTGGACTGACCGAAAAATGGCGGCTAAAGAGTCCGTAGATCAACTAATCAAATATCTTGCAAACTCGGTTCGTTGGTTGTTGGGGATACAACGACTGTATTTGGGTGATTCCTAAACTACAGATAAATTCGTAATTCGTAACAAATAAACACATATGAAATTTCATGCGTTGATTTTTTCCCCAACTGTAGGTTAAGATGAGCTCTTCAATACCCTCTAGAGTTATACAAGGTTTCCAATGAAACCTTGTATAACAAAAAAAAATGATTTCCAATGATTTCCTTGTTCATTATTTTCAATAATGAACCTTTGGAATCGACCAAGAAAAAAATTTGTTTAAACCCCCTCAAAATTTGTTTGTTTACGTTTAAAGGCACGTAGAATCCAAAAATCGAATAAAATGATGCAAATTATTACACAATGGTTTATTATTTTTACATAGATCACTCATCTGCAAAGCCACCAACCATCCAACATGAAGAAAAACATCGATCGCATTTCGGTCAGCTAAAATTTGAACGGAGATTAGCCCTCTTTTGCGATTCACACAAGTGTTTCTGATTTATCGTACGTCCAACACTTAAATTCTCGTAGGGAGCGGACGGTTTGTCCTACAGGGCTCCGGTTGGTCTCAAAAAATTCCAAAAATTCTATGCTATCTTAAATTGATGGAAAAACAATACCTTTATATCAAAATTTCTTGAGTTAGCGCGTTTTCAAAATTTCAAAATTCATTTTTGAACCCTTAGAAGTGACCTACATCAACCAAAATCTTCGGGGCACAACTAGACCCTAAATAGAGCCTACATACCGAATTTCATCAAAATCGGTCAATGCTAAGTGGCATAAGTGCCGCGTACGGCGGACGGACGGCCAAATTTTTATTCGATTTTTGGATTCTACGTACCTTGAAACGTATACCATCAAATTTTGAGGGGGTGTTAAAAAATTTTTTTCTTGGTCGATTCCAAAGGTTCATTATTGAAAATAATAAACCAAAATAAAAATTGAAATAACTCGGAAACAAAGGTTATTAAAAAAATTCTAGAGGGAACTTTTTGTTGAAAATTAGTCGTAGAATTGACTCTTGCAGTATGGCAGACCTGTTTGGCTCACATCCTGTGTAGGGTTTTCTCATTGTCCCTATCTGGGGTTTCCCCAAGTCAGTTAACCAGAGTCCTAGTTTGCCTGGATGTTGGTTCTGCGTTTTTATTGATACAATGTGTAGTTGAAATTATTATAAATTGGTAATGGTGAACCTATACAGAAAAATAATGAGCAGTTGTACAATAATTTGCAGCGTTTTCGTCCAAGGTTAGTTTGGAGCTGAGTTAGGAATGATTTCATCCGCAAAAGCCACGGAAAATTCGTACTCTCATTACGCAACCTCTTCCAAGTTGCTAGGGGAAAGTAAGATACAAGATTCGCGATAAATATTTGTGTTGTTCCCCACTTAGCGAGATGACGCTAATCGATACCGAACAACCGGAGAAGCCAGAAAGTAAATGAAGTGGGAGTTTCCCTGATAAGGTGGAAAACTTGCTTTCATTTCGTTATTTATTACTCGGAGGGGAAAAGGAAACCGCTAACGAATTTCCGATAGAGAGAGCTGCAGCCTCGAGCAATGTGATTTTCCGAGTCTTGAACACATTGTTTCAGTGTTGAGGTCGACGAAGAAGACATTCACTCAGAAACGTTTTCGTTTCCTCACGAGTCCTCAACAATATTTCACAAAACATTCCACGACTTTTGTACAACAAAAAATTAATATTAAAGTTGTGATATTTTGACAAAATTTAGGAAATGATCATACCCGTAATTTGTTATAGTTTTCCAACCTGATAAACAATATAGCGTCGAATAAGTGTTTTGTTTTTCTACAATCGAAGTAAAAACAACTTTGTTCATGCGAGTGAATATTAAATCAACGGTGAGTAGGTAGTGTGAAAGGAAAGTAGTGAATATACAGGGTGTAAGCCTAACTGGTCTGCCATACGGTACCAGTCAATCCTATAAGTAATTTGCAACAAAAAATGTCTCTTAGCAATTTTTTTTAAACCCTTCGTTTTCGAGTCATTTTAACTTTAAACCTTTTTTCGTGATTTTTACCTTTTGTCATAACTCTAATAATTAGCTGTGTAAATTACAATTTGGGGATACTGTTGGAAAGAACATTAAATTCCCTATCGGATAGATGCCTTAACTTTTTTTGAGTCAAGGTTTGAGATATGCAAAAGCCCTCTAAGAAGAGAATTTTTCGTAATTTTGGAAACCTCGCATTTTTTTAATCGCTAATTGAACTACAAGGACCCATATTTTTTCAAAATGTAAGAAGTAAAAACTATGCTAGAATCTCAGCTTCCCGACGGTATAATTTAAAAATATTTTACTACCAAATTTAGGGGAGAAATTCGTATTTGAAAGCGGAAAAACGTGCATTTCTTCAACGAAATCAGCGCTCTGGCCTCATATTTCCAAAGGTCTCGCGGTCTACTGCGGCGCCGACCCACCCACCCCTCAGACCTTCGAGGCGGAGCGCTGATTACGGTGAAAAAATGCAAGTTTTTCCGCGTTCAAACACGAATTTCTCCCCTAAATTTGGTAGTAAAATATTTTTTAATTATACCATTGGAAAGCTGAGATTCTAGCGCAGTTTTTACTGTTCTTGCATCTTGAAAAAATATGGGTTCTCGTAGTTCAATTAGCGATTAAAAAAATGCGGGGTTTCCAAAATAACGAAAAATTCTCTTTTTAGAGGACTTCTGCATGTCTCAAACCTTGACTCAAAAAGAAGTTAAGGCATTTATCCGATAGGAAACTTAATACTCTTTCCAACAGTATCCTCAAATTGTAATTTACACAGCTAGTTAACGGAGTTATGACCAATTTAATGACTGAAGGTCAAAATCACGAGAAAAAAATGTTCAAGTTAAAATAACTCGAAAACAAAGGGTTTAAAAAAATTGCTACGAACATTTTTTTTGCAAATTAGATATAGAATTGACTGGTACCGTATGGCAGACCAGTTAGGCTTACACCCTGTATACTGTATTCCTGTATGTTGATTCCGATTATGATTCGTCTAGTAAGAGGAAAGTAGGTAAAGATAAGGAGAGTAGTGAGAGAGTAATGTAGAGGTAAGGAGGGTAGTAAAAGAAATAAAGGTGAGGAAAGTATTGTGGTGATATTTATCCACTCTAATTGTATCAGCCATATGATTCAGTTATTGACACATGATTCCATCTTCTAATTTCATTTCATTACCTGATTATTGTATCATTCTCAATGTCATCAATTCAGATGAATAAACCCTAGTTTTCCCGTGAAAGGTTTTATTACAATTTATTCATCTGAGTTCAAGTCAATAATGGATCGATTCTTGAAACCGGATAAGTTTGATGTGGATCCACATTCACCCACGGCTACCCAAGAATGGCAGTACTGGTTGAAGACCTTTGAAAACTTCGCTGCTGCTTTTGCTGACATTGACGATGCCGGTAAGCTGAAACTCCTTATCAATCGACTGTCCCCGACGGTTTATCAACTGATTGCTGATAAGAATACGTTTGCTGATGCAATAGAACTCTTGAAATCCACCTATGTAAAACCTTCTAATGAAATATTTGCCAGGCACAAGCTCGCATCACGAAAGCAGATTCCTGAAGAATCCATTGATCAGTACCATCAGGCCCTGCAGCTACTCAGCAAAAATTGTGAATTTGCTGCAGTGGACGCTGAAACTCACCGGAAAACCTACGTTCGCGATTCCTTTATTCGTGGAATTAGTTCGCTACAGATTCGCTTGAGACTGTTAGAGTTCAATTCGATGACGCTCGATGAGGCTGTTGAAAAAGCTCGCGCACTGGAGTCGGCATCCTACTCCCTCCTAGAAGCCAATCTTAATTCTGTCTCTTCTATCCCACAGGAGGCAGCAGCAGCTCCAGATGAGCCCACGAGTAGCTTAGCTGTAATTCGACCAAATCAAAAATGTTTCTTTTGTGGTCGTCCTCGACATAGGGCTCGTCAGCAGTGCCCAGCAATTGATGCTAAATGTGACAAATGTTCACTATTTCAGGTGACAGGATAACACTATTTCACCAGACCCAGAACGTCTCAAACCACTACTCAGTTTGCCTCCTCCTGGTAATTCCAAAGAACTTCAAAGAATGATTGGCATGTTTGCCCACTACTCGAAGTGGGTCCCGAACTACTCTGACAAAATTCGAAATCTTCTTAGTTCTAAATCGTTCCCGCTGTCTTCAGAGATTTTATCTGATTTTGAACTTCTCAAGAACGAGATTCAGTCAGTACGATTGATGATAAGGAGCCATTCGTCGTGGAGACGGATGCTTCTGATTTTTCAATTTCTGCTGTTCTTTCACAATCGGGCAGACCAGTGGCTTTCTTTTCCCAAAAACTGAATGATAGCGAGCGGCGACATTCGGCTGTAGAAAAAGAAGCTTATGCAGTAGTGAGTTCATTGAAAAAGTGGAGACATTTCCTGTTAGGCCGTTATTTTACAATAATCACAGATCAACGCTCTGTATCGTTCATGTTCGATATGAATCACCAAAACAAAATTAAAAATGAGAAAATTCAGAGATGGCGCCTAGAATTGTCATGCTATAACTACGACATCATATACAGACCGGGAAAAGAAAATCAAGTGGCAGATGCGTTTTCAAGAGTATGCAGTTCTATCCAACCTAACAAACTGTATTCACTTCATTGCGATTTGTGTCATCCTGGTGTCACTAGAATGGCTCACTGGGTACCTACCATTTTCTATAGAAGAAATTCGCAGAATGATTGCAACTTGTCCATCTTGCAGTGCGGTGAAACCAAAATTCCATCGAGTTGATCGTTCTACTCTGATCAAGGCAACGCATCCTTTCGAGAGAGTTAGCATGGATTTCAAAGGTCCACTCCCTTCCAAAACATCTGCAGACCTTGTCTCGCTGCTTGGTGCCAGGTGCTTCAGGGATACAGTCATTACATACTCCCCATGAGAGGATGTTCAAGCACAACAGAAGATCCACCAATGGCTGCTTACTTCCTTCCTGGCTTGTACCATCATCAAAAGTCCTAATGAAGAAGCATGTTCGCCCAAGCAAATATGATCCGCTGGTTGAGGAGGTGCAACTTGTAGACGTGAACCCCCAATATGCCAGAGTTCAGCTGGAGGATGGACGGGAAATGACTGTATCCCTAAAGCATCTTTCACCAAGCAGCGAGACAAGGTCTGCAGATGTTTTGGAAATTCCGAAATCATCTCAGAACATTCCGGACCAGTTTCAAGAGGAGCATGAAGATTTCCAAACAACTCCCCAACTTGACGAACAAGAATCGCCACCCCCTACAAACGACTCAGAACAGCATTTTCGTCGGTCAACGAGAGAACGCTCTAAAGGGTAGAAGAATGTGGTGATATTTATCCACTCTAATTGTATCAGCCATATGATTCAGTTATTGACACATGATTCCATCTTCTAATTTCATTTCATTACCTAATTATTGTATCATTCTCAATGTCATCAATTCAGATGAATAAAGCCTAGTTTTCCCGTAAAGGTTTTATTGCAAGTATAACATACCTCACGTAAATAGTGTGAAGGGAAAGTGGTGAATTTATTATGTATCCCTGAATGTTAAATACGAAAGGATTTCCCTTATAAGAGGAAAGTAGAGGTTAGGAGGGCAGTGTGAACACATAATAAACCTTAGAATGGTAGTGTGAAAGGAAAGTAGTGACTTTATCGTGTATTTTCCCTTCCTGGGAGGGATTACATTGGTATTCGCCTTATTAGAGGAAAGTAGAGGAGGAGGTGTTGAGAGAGTAGTGTGAAAGGAGAGCAGAAGGAAGGAAGAGGGAAGAAAAGTAGTGTCGTAGGAAAGTAGAAGTTGGTAATGAAATTACTGTGGGAGGAAAGTACTTGCGGTAAGGAGATTCGACTTTTCTTCATAACACTACTTTCCTTTTTATCTTCTCTTTTTCAAAAAACATTCTTTATCTTGATTTTCATTTTGCACTACTTTCCTTAACGTTAATTTTTTAAACTCTTCTTACTGTTTCTATTTTTATTTTACACTCTTCCTTCCTACTAATATTATTTCAAACTACTTTCATTTTACACTCCTTTTTTATCTTTACTTTCCTTTCACACTTTTCTCATTATCTCTACTTTCCTCTGACACAACTCTCTTTACATCTACTCTCCTATAGCAGTATTTTCCTAACCTCTACTTTTCCTTCACATCACTTTCTTCATCCCCATCTTTCTTCCGCACTACTCTCCTTACCTTTTCTTTCCTCACACATCAGGTACCCTACCTGCCTCTACTTAGCAAACACGATAAATTCGCAACTTTCATTGCTTTTACTTTACTATAATACTACTTTCCACACCTTTACTTTCCTATTACACTACTCTCCTTACCTCAGTTTTTCAAAGTAAGGCGAATGCCATCCTAATGGCATTCAGAATGGGCAAGTTACCTGTATACACAGTGATATCACTACCTTCCTTTCACAATCTCATTAAATTTAATATTCTTTCACACGACTCTCCTTATCTCTACTTTCTTTACATCCGCTCTCCTATGGCAGTACTTTCCCAACCTCTACTTCCTTCACCTTCTCCTTTCTTACGTATTACTCTCCTTACCTCTACTTTCCCATTACATTACTCTCCTTGCCTCCGTTTATTTCTAGTAAGGCGAAAACCATATTAATCGTACGGTAGTTTACTAAATACACGGTAATTTCACTACTTTCCTTTCACTAATCTCCTCAATTTTATTACTTTCCTATATTACTTACCTAATCTCTTCTTCGCAAGTATTTTCGACCCATTTTATGCTTAGCCAAGGTTTAGAATGTATAATATTTTTCGGCACATTTTATATACCTGTACGATTTATTATACTTTTCTTACCTCATAGATGAGCCGAGGATTGAGCTGGAAGGAGGACTCCGGCTCGTAGTAGGTGTACTCGGTGAAACGGAGGCCTGAGGTGACGAAGAGCTGCGTCAGGTAGACGACGATGGTCGTCTCTTCGGGAACCGACGACGAGTCGACGACCCACCGACAAGAAACGGGGACGTCGAAGGGGCGCGGGAAGCCCGGCGTCTGGATGGTGCCGGCGCGGGAAGTCAAGACGCCGCCGCAGCCGTCGTCCGCGCCGGCTGACGAGACCGCGAGCGACGCCGCCAGCAGCACCCGCAGCACCGCTAGCAGCATCGCCGCCCGCTTAGCAGCAACCTCGCTGCCGCTCCATGCTGTCACCCTTCCTCCCTGCAACAACGTTAAAACATCTTACTTAAGTAATTAAATTAATATTTATAAAAACAACATTATTGGCTGCATTTTAAAGTAGAAGGTTAAAAGTCGATCTCGAAAAAGCGTTCGATCGGGTACCATGGAGGGAGCTATGGAGAGCCTTGGAGAGTCGTGGTGTCGACCCAGGCCTCATAGCAGCAATACGAAGCTTCTACACTGAGTGCAGGAACTATGTGAGAACCTCCAACCAAACTTCCAGGGAGTTCCGCACCTGGGTGGGTGGGCGTACGGCACGAGTGTCCCTAGAAAAGTGAAAGTGGGGCCCGCGGTCATTAGTGGAATGGTAGGAGTGTCCCCGCCTCAGCGCTATTCACCAAGCGATCAGGACAACTTGTTCAGGATAAATTGTTTATTATATAGTATATACAACATTTCTAAGAAAATTCGCTAACATGTCTCCAATGTGAGGCTTTTCACTCGTCACTGAAAAAAAACTTCACCAGCTGTCACACCAACATTTTTGTGTTCACTGACGTTCTGCTTTTATACCAATGTGACGTGTACGCGAAACTGGTCACCGACACTGCACCAACCCCATCTTCCAAGACAAAAAAGAAAACAAATTGGTTACGTTCCCTGATCACCAAATATGACGAACAACGATGCAACCGGTAGTATCAGTTTATTAAAATGGCTAGTGCCAGTTGACGAATTCGTGTTGACCAGTATATTTGACCTATGTATATTTGTACATTTATTTATTTTATTGTATTTATTTATCTAACTAATATAACTGCATGCAATGAATGCGGGGACACTCATACCACCCGGGGCCACTCGTGCCTATCATTCGTGGGGACACTCGTTCCTAGGTGAGCGCAGGCTGGGGACACTCCTACCATTCCCCGGTGGGTGTGAGGCAGGGTGATGTGTTGAGTCCGCTCCTCTTCATAACGCTCATGGACGACGTGATCAAAAGCTGCAAGGCTCGAACGCATCGGTACAGCCCTGGGCACTACAGGTTGTCTCCCGTCAAAGTGGGTGAACTCGCTTTTGCTGACGATGTGGCGTTAGTGGCCAGTTCAGAGGCCAACCTGCAGCGAAACCTTAACCCATTTGGTGCCGTACGGCACCGCTGGAGGAAACCTCCTTTGAACATAATTTAGAAGTAAACTTTTGACGTAATTGTTTACTTCTGCTTATTTTCTTGATCTAGAATATTCACCTCAAACCCTACCAGCGTTAGTTTATTTCAGAACGTGATTCAGTACAATTGTTTCTCATTTGAAAATGGACCAATCTGTTGGTGTTGAATCGCTGCTGAATAACTTGGTGTAAATAATCAACATACATATTTTCGTCAGTATTTTTTTCATTTTCTTTTTACCAGAATGTTTATTTATGGGATAAAATTGTTTTGTTGGAATTTGTTCAAGTTATAACTTCACAAGAAGTGGTTTTACATCAGCGATGCCATATGGCACCGCTGGTCTCTCTGGGGCTCTTAGTTGCTGTCTCATAGCCTCTACATTTCTTATCCGATTTCGAAGAAATATTCAGAGATTGTGTGGGTAGTTTATGTTTCGAGATCAACTACTATCCATCGGATCATCTATTCAATCGGGTTATGGATACGAGGAAGCTATGTGCCACACCCACTTGGCAGATTTTTTTTCATTGCAGGCCTGAATTTTCTGTTCAAGAAGCCCTTGATGTAGGTACCAATTGGTGATATCCCTGATGGAATTAACCAATACACCCGATGGAATGTTGAACCACCTGAGCCAAATGTACTGACTGATGAAGAGTCAGGCGATTAAACAAGGTGTAGTTGCTGGCCACAGCAAAATTATTCAGATTTCTGACAATCGCTGCTACTGGGATCTGAAATCTGACAAGAATTGCGAAATTTTTAGCAATGCTAGGCGACAAAAGTTTTTTTTTCAATTATACAACGTCAAGGAGACATTCAGAATCGTTTGTGAGGTATTTGTACCTACTGTAGGTATTTGTAACAAATACCGTATTTTTGAATGTTGGACGACATCCTGTTTGTTCGCAGGGACCATTATTTCGTGAACACCTATCCTAGGTGTCTTTTCGTCTTTTCATAATGAAAAGAAAAAAAGAAGTGGGCTGGCTTCAACTGGAAGTCCCAGACTAGAACAATGTACCACAAGTCCTATGTGGGCTTATAAGTGGTTTGTTCCATGATATTTTATCGAAAATTTGAATGTTCCATTACAATATTTCTCTCATAGGATTTTCAAATGTATCGTTTTGAGGTAAAAAATACAGAATTGACTAAACTATGTTGTTATGTTCATGTGAATATTGTTATTCCTTCTATTTACTTCTAGGTAACAGTTTATTTTTGTTGAAAAAACTTATATCCTTGGTCTTCACATGCTCTCCATCGGACGTGTCATATCTTACCAGCGGTGCCGTATGGCACCCACCAATTTCAGTAAATTGGCTATTGGCAGAATTTTTTCAATATTTTCCCCGTGTTCCTGAGGTCAAAATCAGTGAACCTACAAAGTTTAGTGTAAAAATTCGATCAAAAAAAGATACGGTTTCAAATGGGTTAATGTATGGGTGGAGGAGTTGGAGAAGAGAGGAATGAGGATGAGCCTGGGTAAAACTAAAACAATGATTGTCTCTCGAAACAAGCAGAGCCACAAGATTAGCGTGAGAGGTACTCAGCTGGAGCAAGTGGCAGAGTTCAAGTACCTCGGAGCCGTATTCCCAGAGGACGGGAAAATCACTACTGAGGTGAACTCCAGAATTGCCGCAAGGCTCTTCTACGCCCTCAACAGACAGTTCATCAGCAAAAAAGAAATTTCAAAAAAGGTGAAGATGACTGTCTATAGAAACACTTATGTCCCCATCCTCACATACGGCTGTGAGACTTGGTCCCTCACTGAGAAACATTTCAGCTCGATCCAAACCCAGGAGATGAGGTATCTTCGTAGAGTGGAGGGAAAGACAAAGCGGGACCGCATCAGGAACAAAAAATTCCGAAAAATGCTCGATGTGCAGCCGCTCTCCCACACTATCAAGTCGGCCCAGCTAAGGTGGGCTGGACACCTCTGGAGGATGGACCCGGATAGGCTTCCAAGAAGAGTGTTTGATGCACGACCCCAGGGACACAGACCCAGGGGAAGAAGAAGACGGACTTGGGTAGATAATGTTGAAGAGCCGCTGAGGTCAAGAGGTCTCACTATCGAACAGG
The DNA here is from genome assembly GCA_009739505.2 of Apolygus lucorum. NCBI lineage: Eukaryota > Metazoa > Arthropoda > Insecta > Hemiptera > Miridae > Apolygus > Apolygus lucorum. The sequence goes on along the minus strand of CM019182.2, from coordinate 21,625,719 downwards.
CCAAAAAGACGGCTCAGGAGAGACCAAGATGGCGATCTCTTTGCGCCACCTCTACACCCTAGGGTAACGAAGAGGACGACTAAGTAAGTAGTAAGTAAGTCAAAAGACCTGAATTCCGACACCCTAACTTCAACATGAAAAATTTTTTCAATTGTAGTTGAAATTCAAACCAAAACGTCCAAAATAGACTCAATTTCAAGGTTGGCAGACCTGTTCAATTTTTTGTGGCTCACAGTCTCACTTCGATCAACAACGTTGATCCAAAGGTTTGCTTCTCAGATTCTCAATCTGCTTTTAGCAAATTTTCATGGAAAATGAAGCTAGGCATTCCAATTGACTCAGAATTTTCAGCATGGCTTTTCTGAATTTGTTCGCACATTCTAAAACGATTCCTGAAATGTTTCCGAAAATCATAGTCTTCACTTAAGTTGGGCAAAACTTCAGGGTTCGATTCTACGAGTACAAGGTATTTTATACAAAAATGTCTCGTAGCAATTTTTTCTTACCCCACTTAAAATACTTTTTTTCATTTCAAAGTTTTTTTTGTCGCGTTTTCGACCTTACGTCATTAAAATTGTCATAACTCCAGTTATTTACCGAGTAAATTCAAATTTAATAATATCGTTGGAAAGAGCGTTAAATTTCCAAGCTACCTATTGTAAAACCAAAATCTTTTAGCAATAAGCTATCTCCAAAAAATCAAACCAAAAAGCAAATCTTGAATTTTTACGAAATTTGATTTTTTTTTTAAGTTTTCATTTAGAACGCCTACCCATTTCGATGGGCAATCTTAGAAAAAAAACACGCTCTAATTGTCAGCGTTCCAACAGTCTATCAATTTTTCAAATTCAAATTCAAATTGGAAGATGAATCAAATTTGAATGCAAGAAAACGTGTTTTCACACACAAATTTTGGTTTATTATTTCCATTGTCGATTCCAAAGGTTCATTATTGAAAATAATAAACCAAAATGCGATCGCCGAGTTAGAGTATTTTTGAGTTTTTGAGTATTTTTGACTTTTTAGACAAATTTTAACCAAGGGGTTGATTGTATAATTTTAACGATTCGTGCTATGTGCCACACTCACAAGGACGGCTTCTCTCTCAAATTACTAATAATTAGATTCTCTTAACAACAGCTTCAAAGATCTCTACTAAATCTCTCCGAATTGACAGTAGCCTCTGCGCATGCGCAAACGTAAAATCCATGTAACAACCATAATTTCTATACTTCGAATTCGATCAAATTTTCAGGAATTCTGCGGTTGGCGTTAGATTGTTTCTTACGAGGGTAGTGCAAGGTACTTAGATATTTTGAATTAGCCGCAAGGCATCACTTCAGCCTGAAGTAATTTTTTTATACGGTTCCTGGATGAGCTCCATCATGGGAGAAAAGGAGGTATTTTTTTATTGGGTTTGAATCGCACACAACCTGAAGACGCTGATCCTTCCAGATACCTTACAAGATCCAACTCCACCTACGGATCTTAAAAATTTTCTCACCTGCCTGCCGGAAAAAAACATGAATCATTTGGCAAACGTTTTACCTTTTTACGGTAAATTACCTAGTTACCTTTTAGTGATATAAAGTCGAAAAAACGAGACAAAAATGTAAGATTGAAGAAGAACATGAAAACAAGGGGTTAAAAAATTGCTGAGACATTTTTTGTTGGAAATTAGTTGTAGAATCATCACTTTCTGCGTGCTTTCATTCTCCATTTTATAGCAATACGTTTCCTCAAACCAATTTTTATTTTTCTACATTTTTTCTAACGCAAAACGTGTTGAGAATTACCTAGAGGAAGAACGCTGTTAAAAACCCGAAACAACCGAAATCTCCTTCCCAGACTCATCTCCAGCACCATCTGAGATGGTCCCACAAAGACCGTCAAACCGAGAGGACGACGAGACTTCTTTGTGTCGCCCACCCGGCGACAATGGATCTCCTGGTGATTCATGGTCGGAGGGCAGCCTCGGGGTGGATCCAATTACGTCTTCTCACAGCCGATACCACCTCGCTAGACCCCGACTGTCGCTCCAATGAATTTTGGACAACTCAGTGAATCAAAATGTCAAAAAACGTGCCAAAAATTGTTTCTTGTGGAACTTACCATGACAGTAATACATGGATAGCTAAATGCGTTTATTTTGAGATACATTTTGTTTTATTAATTTCAATAATGATCCCCCTCGGAATTTTATGGTTTGCGTTTCAAGGTACGTATAATCCAGAAATCTAGTACAAAAAATGTGGACTGGGGCTGTGCCCAGTTCCTGTGGACCAATTTTGATGAAATTTGGGATACCGGCTTTACCTGAGACCTAGTAGTGTAAGAAAAGTAAAGTAAGTAGATAAACAACCATTTCAGGTTGGATTTTCGGCCGTCTGCCATTCCTGACGTCGCGGACGTCATCAAATGTCTTCCAAAGGAAAGATCAGAATTTGTTCTGATGATTTCGCTCATGGCTTCCCATTGCCCTCACCGCCCAGGGTTGGGACGAGGGGGAACTGCGACTCCGCTTTCCCGAAAATATGCTCCCGAGGGGAGCCTCGAACTCACGGCCCCGCAACCGGTCCGAGTCTCGTCTCCAGGGACACATGCCGGAACTGGCTCGGCCACAGCTGAACCCTAGTCTAGTAGTGCCCCAAGGCTTTGGTCAGCTACTTCTAAGGGGTAAAAAGTTGGGGGAAAACGTTTTCAAAACGCCCTAACTAGAAGACTTTTGATGTACAGGTTTTTTTTATTCATTCAAAAAAGTGACGATTTTAGAGAATTTTTGACCCGTAGGTGGCTTTATGGGACCAACCGTTTGCTAATGAGGACTATTACTTCATTAGTAAATAAATATTTACTGACTTTTTTAATAAATTGGGAAGGATCCAACTTTCAGTAGTGAATCAGACCATTAAGAGCTCTGAACGGTGAATAACGAAATTAATCGTTATAACACGATCCCCCCCCCCCCCCCAACAGTCCACAGCTCCATTGTTGGTCTCCTCGACTAGCCACGGTACCTAATGGGGTGTGTGCATGGGTCGGAAAAACTGTTCACAATTTTAATCTAAACTAGACCTCATTCTGAGAATTTTGACACCAACCGCGATCTTCTAGCGTGAGATGACTTCTTGTTTGGACCTTCCCGCCCAAAATTGAGCAGTTGGCCCAAAGACAAAGTAGTTCTGGCTTCCGCCGCTAGGGGATCAAGCTAAGAATGAACCAAACTAGATCTTCTCGTACAATCAATGGGTTATTGCATTCAGAACTAATAGGCCAGTATTAGATCTATAAGAATTTATGAACTAATAGAGCAAGGATGATCATAATTGAGCACAACATAGAAAATGAATGCACGGGGCAGATCAAGATGGCTGCGTAAAAGGAACCCCTCCGCCATCCCGATGCCTCCGCCATTACTTCATCGTTTTTCTGTAAAAGTCAACTCTGCGCTCTATTTTTCTGTTCAAATTAATTAATAGTTCTGTTCAATACAACCATTTAGTTCTAAACCTGTGTGGTTTATTCAGTGCTAGTTCCTGAGGTAAACACTTCTTTCTATGATTTTTCAAAGTTTGGAATGTTTATGACGTCACAGTGGGCTGGGGGTGACGTCATAAACATTCCAAACTTTGAAAAATCATAGAAAAAGATCTACTCATCCAAAAAGAGAACGGCTGGTGTCAAAATTCTCAGGATGAGTTCTACTTTCGATTAAAAATTTTTAAAAATGAGAGGTGCCCATTGGGCCAGAAATGCGATCTTTTTTGTGTTTTTTCGAATAAAATAGCCACACACAAAATTTTTAGCTTTTTAGCCTGAATTTTTTGAAATTTTGTCCTTTTTACTGAAATTTGTTCAGAAACATTCTAAAACGATCCCCATAATTTTTCAAAAAATCATAATATGACTATCATTATGCTTACTTGTATACCTAAATCACTTTATATACAATATAACTATAATATAAATTAGGTATCGTTTGAAGACAGAAATTTCACAGATATAAAGGAAAGAAAAATTATTTGATATTTCGAAAATTCTTGGTCACAGAAACGTAGAGAAACTAAATTTGAATTACCTACTTGATTTCCTGGCTGGGATTTTCAAGCGTCAATTTTCATTACTTCGTAGTGATTTTTTATTCATTCGAGTTGAGGCCTGGACATTTCTGAGCCCGCAAAATCCACATATTTATGTGTCCTTTCCGATTGCTGGAGCAAACGGTCGTTGGTATCATCTGGCATCTTCAGCCAAATGTTGCATTGCGGACCTGAGCATGTTCTTTGATAGGGAGAGGTCGTGATTGCGTGATTGATGCCCTGTGGTTATTCATACGCAGTGGAGGCCTTACCAACGTAAAATGCTGGAGAATCTGCACACTTTTTCTAGCATTCAGCAGATCCTTTACATTTGTAGGTGTGGCTTGTGTGAGCTCCCAGTGACAGAGCTAAATTGATTTATCAATTTCCTTCCTGACCCGAAACTGGCATAGTCACCTGCAATCATCATCGTCCAGTTTTGCAGTCCGTGGTCAGCTCAAAGATGACGTCACCCCCCCCCTCGCCCCGCAAGACTTCGCCCCCACCTTGAGCGTCCCTCCGTCGGAGATGTCAAGCTACATGCTTCCACCACTGTGGAGCTGCCGACCATCCTCCGACGGAGTGGAGGGGTACCACCTCAACAAAACCAGGGAGCAGGACCCCCACTCTTCAGTCCCCCTTCAGATATTCAGTCACCTAGTCTCAGCGAGCCTTGCCCTTGAACTAGTATTCTGCTAATTTACCCCCGCCACGAGTCAACTCTTTGTTGTATGACCCTGCTGCCATCAACAGAAAACCATCACCAAATGTCGCCACATCATGCTGAAAGGATACCTCAGGGCCCTGACAAGCGTGAGTGAACTATAACATTAATATACATTGGCCAATGATATAGATCCGTGAGTGAAGAAGTAAAGTAACACGTGCAAACACATCTAGACATAACTCTCAGAACATATTAACTAAAGTTGTAATAATAACTCTAAAAGATTTTCCATTTCGCCACATATCGACACGGCTTTGAACATTGACTATTCAAAAAGAAAATGATGATGTATTGACAAACATATATGTATATAAACCGTTTATTGCATAAAGTTGTGCCATCCTAAATATTTCCCCCCATCAGGCTGTGTCGCCACACTAGGTGGACGAACTAGTCATTGATTACTTAGGTATTGAATAAAATCCTAGTTGTAATCCTAGTTGTAAACCTTGTAGTTGTTCAATTGAGTACACCTGGTTCTCAGTACGTAGACAGGAGCTAGAGCATCGACACACTCCGCCACAGGCATTGCAAAAGTTCCCTTCAGGAACTAACCTAAGTCCTTCTGACACGGACACATTTGGTGATCCAACTTACCTTCTTGAAAACGCCCTTCAGGCTATACATTTCAGCATCTTTGCCACGAACTGCTGTTTGCCGCTACCACGTTGCATCCAGGTAATTATACTTATGCTACCCTTGTAAACTTAAATTGTGTTTCGATATTTTTCTTGCAAATTTCCCCCTCCTTTTGAGCTCGCCACATTGGGACTTATAACGGTGAAGCTTCTGGGATCGACACGTGGATTTAACTGCTCGGTTCGATCACAGATTCAACACAGAATAAGACCCCGACGAGTCAACACGACGCTTACACTTGTATTTGCTGAAGTGAAATCGGGTATTTCAATAACCAAATTGCACAGCTTACATCTTGGCTTATTGCGAAGAGTTAAGCCTTGTTGCTTTTGCTCAAAAGGATGCCTCTTAGGATGGCGATTTGATAATATCTTACCAACGTTTTTTCCTTATTGGTAAGCCAATCGAGGTGTATTTGGAAACACATCTTTGGTCTGTGGGCTGGATGATAGAATCGCTTGTAACTCCCGAAAGATCCCATTAACATTCTGAGCACCGAGGAAAAATGTAGTTACAAGTCCTCGATCTGTCGACTCTGGTGGCCTTGGTTGATAAGCGACATGGGGTGGGACAATTCTGTCTTGGACAAAATTTCTGGAATAACCTCTTTCCATTAACTTGTTTTCTATTCCAGGTATGTAGGCATTCAAGTTTTCTCGTTCGCTGCAGATCCGATGACCCCTAATTGACAGTGACTTTGGAATCGATCGTTTTGTATGAGGAGGATGGCAGCCGTCGTAATGCAGATAAACTTGCTTGTTAATGGGCTGTACATGAATTGACGTAGCAAATCTCCCTCAGTGTGATATCGACATCCAGGAATACTGCCGCTGATCTGGAGTAGGTCCAAGTAAATGTAACTGAGAACTGGGAATTTAGAGCTTCCAAAAATAATATCAGTTCATGTTCACCATGAGGCCAAATCAAAAAATTGTCATCTATGAACCGCTTCCAGAGAAGAGAAGTCTTTTCCCTCGATACCAGGAAGGTGTTTTCTAGAAGAGCCATAAACAGATAGCGTATGACTGTGCCATACAAGATTGACTAGTCTCTAAAATAGTTAATATTTCGATTTTCCCAACCATATCTTTAAAGATTTCTACGAAAATTCGCTCATAAACTCACGCTGCATGAATGGAGTTTTTTGCTTTCAAGATACAGTAGTGAACCTTGCGTGATAATATTATGATAGGAACTAGAATAGTCGTATTCTATGGGGGGGTTATTTAACAGAAAAATAATACCGCCGTGTAATAATTTCCAGCGTTTTTGGTTACAAATTCAACTTGCTTTTTCACCACAAACTCAAGAATTTCCTAAGAAAAATCATAGGGCTTCTTTGAGGACAAATTCCCCACTTTACCATTAGAGGCTTAAAAACGATGATTTTCATTTTTGTTTTTCAGAATTGGCCTCATTCGATGCAAATGTTCAATTGTTCACCTTTAGGCATTAGTTGCCTTTAGGAAATTCGTGCGGTAATTTGAAATTCGCATAAGTAATACGATAATGAACGTCTGTGGTGGGTAACCATGTGGCTCGAATGAAAATATCCCAGCTTTTCTCCCCAAACGTTAAACCCCAATCGAGATAGTAGAAATCCCTCGTGAAATTGCTTCATTCCAGCACATCCCTTCGACTCCCTTCCCACATCGTTGGAAATGAACTCCCTCCAGTTGTATGGGAAATAAAGGGGGGGGGGGGAAGGAGAGGCATTGGGAAAATCCGGGGCAAAAGGTGCGAGACTAAAAACGATCCTGGTGATAGCAAGGTTGTGTGGAGAGAGGTTTGTGGTGGGGGAAAAGAGAGGGGATGAAATAATTGGAACCCTCAATAGGACGAGGTGGCCGATAATGGAAGTGTAAAATTAGAAAAGTTCCCACAACTGGGGGATTTTCACTGAAGTTGACCGCCCTCAGCCTAATTCTCTAGTCTCCTCTTTCAGAGGGACTTTCGGGGTGAAAAGTTGAGATGTGGTCCGACTTGCTGCCTAGGTCGGAATGTCAGGACTTCGAATTAGGTTTTTGGCGGAGGTTCGTTTCGAGAAATTTCCCTCCAAATCGATTCGGAACGCAAAAGCTTAAAATTGCTGGAGGGTCTAAAAAAACCACATTTATGAAGCACAAGTAGAATTTTCAAGAAAAAATGTTAGTTTTAGATGAATTTGATTTTAAAAGGGTGCTATAAAAATAATTAATTTGCAAATACTCGTGCAGGGATAATAAAAGTGTAATGCAAAAATCCCATTCGTGCCAAAATTAGTGAATTAAAAAAAAAAAAATTGACCGTTTTCAGCCGTTTACTTATTATTTTTTTCTTTCTATAAGGGTGCCATACAAATATTTTCTTTAAATGGCAAAATCGATAAACATTTTTCAATATTCAGTAAATACTCGAGCAAGAATGATAAAAGTGTAATGGAAAAAAGCCCATTTATGGATCATGAGTGCATGAATGCATATTTAGGCATCATGAGTGAATGAATGAAATTTTCCAATCCAATCCAATCCAAAATCAACCAATTTTCAGCCATTTTTACGAATTTTGGTTTATTATTTTCAATAATGAACCTTTGGAATCTATTAAGAAAAAAATGTGTTTAAACCCCCCTCAAAATTAGTTGGAATCCAAAAATCGAATAAAAATTTGGCCGTCCGACGTACGCCGTTCACGGCACTTTCCTCACTTAGCATTGGCCGATTTTTGATGAAATTTGGGGTGCAGTTGAGCACCGAAGATTTTGGTATAAGATTTTGGTAATAAGGGTTGATATTTTGAAAACGCCCGAACTCAAAAAACAAATTGTACATAAAGGTAATGTTTTTTCATCAATTTAAGATGGTATAGTATTTTTAGAATTATTTGAGACCACGTGGAGCCCTGTAAGACAAACCGTTCGCTCCCTACGAGAATTTTTAAGGGAATGTCATTTATCATGAGAGTCTAGCCCCATGTCCCATCGCTGGAAG
>CM019182.2:21600557-21617205 GCA_009739505.2 Apolygus lucorum | reverse complement strand
ACGATTCCATTCTGAAAAGCATAAAAGCAGTCTTTCGATTAGAGATAAAGTAGTTTGACTCTTCCCTTCGGAGAGGAGAAACATCTTCTGGAAGGAACTTGAAACGTTACGACGTCCTGGAATAAATCGACTCGAACCCTTTTGAATAATTTAAAAGAACAGTTTTGAGGACGACGTAGCTTCGGAGAAAATCTCAAATTGTCTGCTGTCGAAGTCTCTAAATATTCTCCCTCCACTGCCGATAACGCCAGTTTTATCCTGTCGTTCGACGTTTGTTTCGGATCGTCTCGATTGTCACTTGCAATTTTTTTCCTCTTTTATTCCGGTAGTCTGCAATCCGGCGGCACTTGGGACGAGTGTTTCATTCCACGTATTCGCATCGACGGAGCGACGGACGTAACGATGAAAAGCTTTTTCCTACGTCCTCTACGAAAGAACGAACGAGGGAAACCGCGGTGTTTTCTTTTCATTTGGATTCTAGTTGCGTCTCCCCTCCAGTTATTTTCATTCTATGGACTTCCAAGGGCTCTTTCAGTGCGTACACGCGATGCGTTACTTATCGACGAACAGTGGTCCAAAAAACCTGCCTAGTTGGGTGGGCAGTACTGCTTACTCTCATGGAAAAACTCGAAAATTAGTCAGTTAATACCTTCATAGTGGAGTGTCTTTCTTCTCAGTATTCAACGTAATAAAACTGCACTGGATCACCACTGCGGTAAATTCAAACATAAAGCTAATTTTGAACAAGTAACTTCATTAGGCAAAGAACCTGTAACCATCAAACCTAAAATTAGAGAAAATATGAATATAATTATGTATGACAAAGTAAGTATGAATAAGAAAAAATATTTAGCTCACCTAGACGAACAATTTGTACCATTATTTAAGAAATTCACTCCTCCTCCTTATACTACAACTAGTCAAATAAATAACTATAACTTAATACTATAGTAACTAGTAACGAATGTACTATGTCGAGGGTGAAGTGGCAACATGACCTAACTCATATTTCCTGAATTTTCAGGGGACACCAAAAACCGATTTCTGACCGATTTATTATTTTTATAATGTAGTGAGGAGTTTTTATAAGAACTAATAAACAACCGTTGCTGGTTCCAGTCTATGTAAACTGAACACTTGCAATCTTTACCATTGCATAATTTCAACAATCTCTTGCAATAAGTTTCATAGGGACCATCTACACATAAATTCGCATGATGCCTGAAAATTGCACACAAATAGGATGGAAAATGCAGAAGTCGTGGTGGTTACAGGGATTTAAAGTTTGCGCTGGCGCACAAAATACTTTCTATTCGGGGGGTCATGATTTCCATGGGGGGCCATCTATACCCACACAATCTCTGAAATTTCATCAAAATCGGACAGTAGGTAACTTTGTATGGTATTACCCTTTTTAAGGATTAGCGGACAGATAGACACAAAACCAAAATTGTTCAGAAAATTTAGATTTTGTAAAACTTTTTTTTCTTTCACCTTGATAAGTTAACACAATGCTTCCTCTACCTTGATGGAACTCAGAACTCTGGGTTTTAAAGTTTGAAGGAGAAAAATCTACACTTTTCCTTCTTTTTTGGCACTCTTTACTTTCCTCCTGCTTTGATATTAGTGGGGGATTTAATTGAAAAATTAATGACAATCGTGAGGCATGAACTTCTTCATGTAAGTGCAGGCCATTATACTTGTCCGTTGTTATTTGCAGCCAATTGTTGTAGGGTTTGGGCCGAAAATTGTTGAATCTAGAAACACTCTAGAAATACGGCCCAATAATGAATTAGGTTATGTTGCCATTTTACCCTCGATGTAATACTAGCCCTTAATGTAACAACTAACAGCAACAATAATAGCAACCACGACAAGAATAAACTACATCCGGTGAAATGGCAGTGTCCACGCAGATAGTCTTAGGCAACAAAAATCCCTACATTAAAGGAAGTTGATTAACTATTATCGCCTCCTAACCTAATAATTTCACTCTAATGTTTGCAGTAGGTACGTGTGGCATTCCTCAAAATAAGCAAATAATTAAGTATAAACTCAAAATCAGTCTCAAAAGCTCCTTTTTTTCTGCAAGATATCACGCCTAGACCTGGATACCTCACATTCTCAAAGAATGCACTCAAATTGCAACACCTATAAAGGTCTGTCCTTTTTTAAGCTCAATAACTACTTCTACAACGTAAATCCAAACTTACTTTCAGGAACCCTTATTAAAAGTTGTATTAAAACCCATATGAGGATCCTCTTGACAATTGGCAGAAAAAATAAATTTATCGTGAGATCTATGCGCAACCACGATACCAATATATTATGTGAGTACCTACTAATTTAAGTCTATCGCTAATCTAATCTCTCCAGTCTCTCTAGTCTATCTAATTTAAGTCTATCTTACTACCTTCTGAAACAAATAACACTAATTAGAACCGAAGTATCAGTATGCACAACAACTATGTACCTGTCCCTATCAGCGAAACGGACCTAACGGCGAAAGTATGCTCGACCACCAAGAATAAACCGCATAAACTGAGGAATACCCGCTGATTTCCTCGCCTCACCGCAAATAGAGTCAGTTAGTAGATGAAAATTTTTTCATACTCGATTCCAAAGGTTCATTATTGAAAATAATATACCGAAATTTGGTTTTGGAGAATCCGAATTCGTTTAACTTGCTGCACCAATACCAGATTTCCCCAGGGCTGAGTCAAACTCTTGATCATGTCTAATGTCATGTCGGATGTGTTCTGATGAAAAGTTGTAGAGTATTGAATTTTGCGTAAATTCTTCACCAGAAAACATTACGGCATTAAATATGCATGTATGTCTCATATTAATTTCAGTCTGCACGTACGCAAAAATATCAAGCTTGATCCTAAAACAACGATTCCTTACGTTGCCGGTTCCCGATTTTGCTCCAGTTAGGAGGGTCGTTAAAAATTGGTTTCAGAATAGTTCTTACAAAATAACAACATAATTATTATAGAAAAACAGTACAAAGTATAACACAACGGTTTATTATTTTTCTATGTAGGTTACTTGTCTGCAAAGACCACGGCTTTGCCATTGTTACGACCAACCAACATGACGAAAAACATAGAACGGTCAGCTAAAATTTGAACGGAGATTAGGATTAAATTCTCGTAGGGAGCGAACGGTTTGTCCTACAGGGCTCCACGTGGTCTCTAAAAATTCAATACTATCTTAAATTGATGGAAAAACAATACCTTTATATCAAAATTTTTTGAGTTAGGGCGTTTTCAAAATTTCAACCCTTAGAAGTGACATCAACCATAAGCTTCGGGGCACAACTAGACCCCAAATGGAGCCCATATGATAATAGTAATATAGTGTATTATAAGAGCCACGATACTGAGAGACCTTCTTCTCCTGGTCATTGGGTGATTTGGAGTCAGTCAAAAATCTACAAAAACCGGACGAAAATTCGCTAAGTTAATTTCAGATGTAGAAAACCAGGAACTTGACCGTTCACATAATGTCTGGATAGTTTTGCATCTCTCGTCTTCAGAAACCCTTCGAAGTCCACACACCCGCAAATCAACCACCCAAATGGTTTAGTTTTAGAGTTTGCATCCGAAGCCTTGTAGTGACATAATAGCGTCCGCTAAAGCTACTTCTCGTCTACAAAGTTGCAAAGGACTTTCCATCCGTTTCCTTCCACCGCTGATGAATTTCACATGAACAAAGGAAGTGCTATTAGGGAGAAGATTGTTTTCAGGAATAATGACCTGATCCACCCGCCTAAAGGGTTGAAGCTGCAGCGGGAATGTGGAAAGTTGTTCAACAACTTCCTTATAATGCCTTCAGGTTAGGCGGTATCTGCTTTAAAAACTAGATGGAACTCCTGAACTACGAGTAGCTTTCTATTCGGAATATTCTGACTATTCGTGAGAGGTAAACTTGAGAATCAATTATCTTTATACACTGAGCGAATTAATGAACGCAGCACCTTGAACAAGTTGAACCGTATTACTTTGGTACCTCAAGTTATGAGAGTCTAGCCCCCAACAATCCTTGTTGAGTTTCAGCGCTATCTCCCGCCACTTCAACGAACTACCATTCCTGATTACCATAACTACCATTCTAAAGATTGTTGTCTTGTAATCGTTTTCGTTTCTCATATTTCTATAACATGAACCAGTGACGATTTTGGAGATCAGCTTTGAAATTGAATGACTGGGCACGTTTTGCAACATACTACGACACTTGGCATCATTTTCAGGTCCATAACTGTTCAGAGAGAAACGAAAACTATTACCTACGAGAAAACAATTTTTAGAATGGTAGTTATGGTAATCAGGAGTGGTAGTTCGTTGAAGAGGCGGGAGATAGCGCTGAAACCCGACAAGGATTGTTGGGGGCTAGACTCTCATCCTCAAGTTGAATCCACACGCTCAAATAATTTGCACCAACTGGGTTGGACAAGCCAGTTTATACAAACTGAACCTCACTCCTCACTCACATTCGTGCTTAACCCTTTGTTTGAGACCAAAGTCAATTCTACTAACCACTACGCTTGTTCATGGTTCCGCCACTACGCGGCAGAACCCAATATCAATTGATTAGATCCTATCATGCAACCGTAGAGTATTCGCACTTAATTATAGTCAACCAGCACTAGAACAAAAGAACAATAAGAAATAGATCTAGTACTAAACAATCAGAGTTTTATTGTGCAGAATAGCTCTGGGTAGCTGCAGCCACTAAAATCGTTGGGTTAACCTCCCTCAAAACCTACGCCCGCCATGTTGCTCCGTGCTCCTATTTCGTTCACACCTTGTTAAAACTTCATCTATATTCATCCGCTGTAGTTCAATCTAGATTGTTGTGAAAACTTCTATATTGTATCCGTTATTGGTTCCTTTATCCTGACGAGTCAACACACTTAATTTCACACTGTATCAAGAAGAAACAAATTTTTCGGATTTTTTAAATTTAATTTAGATGTTTGATGTTTATTTATATTTTGATAAATCTATAGAATGTTTGAACAGAAGGTACCTCAAAGGCCCTATTACAGTCTATCAGCTCAAGAATGATCTTTCCAAGAGCCACACTAGCGCAATCTGCGTCAACAGAATGGGGGGGGGGGGGGGTGCGCCTAATTTTTTTTTTTTTTTTTAAATGGAAAGTAGATCAAATTCTGAGAATTTTGACACCAGCCATTCTCTTTTTGGATGAGTAGATCTTTTTCTATGATTTTTCAAAGTTTCGAATGTTTATGACGTCACGCGCCCCTCCTGCCAGGGCGGGACCCCCCAGCACACTGTAACTTCACAAAAATTCGAAACTTTGAAAAATCATAGAAAAAGGTCTTCTTACGCCAAAAGGTCGCGGTTTGTGTCAAAATTCTCGGAGTAAGGTCTAGTTTAGATTTAAAATAACAATAAACAATTTTTCCGACCCATGAGCACACCCCATTTGTCTATAAACCCAATTCGTTGGAGTAGAATTATTTTGTTTTTTCGTTGAGTTAGGTATTTTTATACAAATTTTTCAAACAAATTTTTAGGTATTTTCATACAAAATTTTTATACAAATTTTCTTACTCCTTAGTTGGAGCATCAAGATAGCCAACGGCTATCAGTTTTGGTTCAAAAGTGGATAGATTGTTGCGAGTAAAAATCGGAGTTCCAAAAAGATGCCTCAGGATATTAAGGGTTAAGTGCAAGTTTGTAGTTGAGTGGTCTATTTTTTCGGAGCAGACTAGGTTAATTATTTAAAAATTTGCTTAATGTTGCAGAAATAAGTTGGGTAATTCAATTTGCTTGACAATGGAAGATTTGGATGGAAAAGAGATTATTCTTTCTACTGCTGCTGTTTGCTTAATGAAAACGCTACAAATTATCAAACAAAGGTTATTATTTTTCTGTAGAGATCACCCGCCTGCAATGATCAAAGCTTTGCCATTGTCACGACCTACCATCCACATTTTACCTTCACAATCAAGTTTATTTTGAAGAAATATACGCTTAAAACTCTATGTGAAAGAGAGTTCCAGGTGCCTTCATTGGGAAATTTGAATACTGGTTTGCTGCGAAAAGAACAACGATCGCATTTTGGTCAGATAAAATTTGAACGGAGATTAGGCCTCTTTTGCGATTCACATTCGTATTTCTGATTTATCCTTATTCAAGTTCTCTAGGGAGCGAACGATTGATCCTACAGAGCTCTGAGTGGTCTCATTCGATTCCAAAAATGTACCACTATTTTAAATTGAAGAAAAAACTACCTTAATATACAATTTTTTGAGCTATGGTGTTATGAAAATTTCAACCCTTATTTTTTAACCCTTACAAGTGACCTACATCAACCAAAAGCTTCGGGGTACAACTAGATCCCAAGTGGAGCCCTTATACCAAATTTCATCAAAATCGGTCAATGCTAACTAAGGAAATTTTTATTCCAAATTTTTTATTTCATTTTTCCAAATTTTTATTCGATTTTTGGATTCTACGTACCTACCTTGAAACGTAAACCAACAAATTTTGAGGGGGGGTTGAAAAAAAAAATTATTGGTCGATTCCTAAGGTTCATTATTGAAAATGATGAACTAAAACCAGTTGAAGTCGAAAGAGGGTTTCAAAAAAATCCCCGCCCCATGTCACACTCAATAGGGATTCCTCCTACTTCGGTTTTTAGGAAGAATTTGAGCAAACTATGGTTGATGAAGAGGATTTTATATTCCCGCACAAACTGTGACTTTGTTGTTTTAATTCTGAAATGATGAAAACTTGTTTTAAATATGTGTGTGTTTAATGGTCATCCAGTGAGTGTTGAAATAATTGATCTTTTGAACCGTATTTCTAAAAAAAAAAAAAAAAAAATTTAATGGTATAATAACTTTTTCAGTTGTCACTCAGTTGAAACGTTTTGTCCAGAAATTTATTCATTCCAGGGGACGTCCTATTGAAAAAAGATAAGTTCAATCCAACCAATAAGCGATAAAACATACTTTCTTATTCATCTTTCTACTGCACAAAATAGTTCACCCAATTTAATTTAGTTGGTGTGTTGAGAAGGTAACTTATAAATTATATCTTTATGATAGCCCGAAATTAGTTGGTTATTGCCAATGAAGGGGGAAGGGGGAATTAAATTCAATATCAGCAACTGTCACATTATTTGTCTTGAAAACGTTGGTTGAGGACAACTTACTGACTGATCTATATGTCGGGGAACGAGTCTCTTATCGCCGGCCTGATGGCTCCAGCGTCCACCCAGACCCGGCAATGACGTCAGAGCAACCATTCCAAAGGGTACCTAGAGAAGTCCCTCGGACAGTCATGGAACCTCAAGCTGCTGCTACTGCTGGCTACGTAGTGCTGTATCGGAGGGAGTTCATTACTTCCCTGCTTACCTTAATATTTCACTCTACCTTGTTGACTGATATTTTTCCTAATACCCTTTAAATACACCCCTGATCAGTGACCGTGATTACTCCATTCTGAATCCTGACGACCTTGAAGAAGGAGAATTCCCATACTCTTATGAACAGCGCTGGGTGGTCTCATTCGATTCTCAAAATTGAATTCTATTTTAAATTCGTGAAAAAACCAATACCTTCATATCTACAGTTTTTGAGCGTTTTTGAAAAAATTACAACCCTTATTTAACACCCTTAGACTGACACTAGCCAAAAGCTGACAGACCCCAAATGTAGCCCATATACCCACCAAATTTCATCAAATCACGTAAACCATCAAATTTTATGTACACTTCGGCAGGGGGTAGAGTACTCAAAGATTTTGTCACATACCAACATGCACTCTGACATCTACGTCATATACCTTTGGATTTTTTCTTGGATTTGGATTTAAAATGGTCTAAAAGGGATTTTTACGTAGTCATTTTCTATCTCCGTTGAGTGTTGTCTTCCTTCACCTCAGATTAATCGCAGAAGGACGCCCAAGTCTTCTAAAAACAAACTCACTCCCGAGCACAGTAAACTAATAAAGCATGTATCGCTAAACTGTATGGTTCAAAGTTGCAAATCATGTGTATCGATTGTGAATTACGTGATAACGTGATTGTAAATAACGTGATCGATAGTCCTCAATCTTGGCGACAGCTCTGACTGAGAGTCTGTAATGAAGTTGAAGGTTCTCCAGATGCGGCGATGATTTTCCTGCCTCCAGGTGTGAAATATTGACGAACCACACCCTTTTTCAGACATATTATTTCCATTTTCCAGCTTTGTAATTCTAAGACACTGAAAAATTTCCAAGACGTCAAATTTTCCTACCTGTGCGAATACTCCATTTCGCGAAATAAGAAAATACTTCTTGAAATGAAACTGCGTTCCACACCAGCTGTACTTTTTTTCTTCGGTATTGAAAATCCAATAAAAGAGTTTTAGGAATATTCTCGAATTACTAAGGAATTTCGGGTATTGTTTTCCAGAGAAATGAGTGGAAGGTATGGCAAGTGGAATGACAGCCGGGACGTCCTAAAAAGCGGAGGCTTTTTTTTTTAAATATATATAAAGGCCGCAATTACAGTTGGCGAAGTTCCGGCTCGTTCATTCTTTTAATCCTGGATGGGAAAACTTGAGAGGGCTTGAGAGGAGGGAGGTTGATGGAGAAGTGAGGGTAGTGGACTGTGGATGGGAAGGGAGTATGAAGGGGTTGCTAGGGAATGGGGGTGAAGGGAGAAGGGTGGGCACTTGAAAAGGGCTAACTGCCGTTTTTATATGTTTACCCCTCTGCAATGTCGCTAATCCCGTGAATATGGCCGATGACTATTTTGAATGTCTACTACAATGAGAATTCATAATGAACTCAGATCCGATGAGTTACAATTTGATACTTACTAAATAATTATGTTACCCGCTCGACAGTTCCTATTATTGTGTACACTGGTCAACTGACCACCAAGTTTGATGGCCATCATCTCTTATAGTTATGTGCCAGGTCCGCACAGTTCAGGTTGGTCTATTCATCTCCATCAATACCTTTGTGTACTAATTAGCAGCGTAAATAATTGATATAGCAGACTATACTGATGTACTGATGAATCCGCTGGGAGAATCCCGGAGTGGGGTTTTAGTTGGTAGGCCCAATGCTGGGAAGTCCAACACTGTTGAGGTGAACTTCCCCTTCGCTCTTAAAGAGTTTCCCCACTCACATAAAAGAAAAAAAAAATCATAACAAAATCTCGTCAAGGTTAAGATCCTTCGATTACATTAGTAAATACCAAGCCAACTGTTATGTTTGCGTGTCATCGAGTGAAGGAGATGACCTTCTTGATGCGGCGTTTGTGTTTTCTTTAACCCCTGCTCAACGAAGAGAGAAAAGTCCCTATCCTAACTTGCAGTACTGTCGCATCGGCGGCTTATTAGCCAGACTGGCATGCGGAGTACTGGGAAGTGTAGGCAAGCCGGTCAGCCCCGGCGTTTCATAGAAACCTACCGACGGGATGCGGGAGATTTACCTAATGAGCCTAATACTTCGAGGAGATCCCTTGATGAAGGAGAAGTTGGAGAGAGAAATGAACAAGACGAAAGACTGGACTAGAAGGCATACAGGAGCATCCCTGAGTGAGCTTTGTCACGTCCGATTAGAATAACAAACCTGATAGGTAAATAGATCGGACGTGACATCACTAATCGGGGATGAGAGTCCTGGTGGGGTAGCTCGGGGAGGTCGTTGTTGGTCTCACAGGGTTCAGTTTCATGTTTGTGTCGATTGAACGAACTCTGTGAGATCCGCGATCTGCCTTTCCGACTACCTCCAAAAAGGATTCTTCAGCTCTTTTCTTCTTCTGGAGAACAAACCATCATTTTGGTGAGGTTGTCTAATTTCCTTTCGTTTGAGGAAAACAATTTTCCTTTTGAGTGATTTTCAGTTTATATTTTTCGTATCACTTGATACCGGCTTTTGATAGGTGGGGAAACCCCCTCACCTACATTTCCATTCAAGAATAAACCAAAAAAAAAAATAAAACAAATCACTGTGTTTTTGTCATCACCACAAGAGCGTGATAGCTTATATACTATAGTGAGATTAGTTGAGGGAGAGAGAGGTGGAAGGGTGACGTCATGTGACTTGTTCTCCCCGTACCTCGTCGCTCCCATGCGGGTGGTGTCTCACTCAGGGATCCTCTTGTACTACTTTACTTAAGAACTAATTAGGTAGTAATTGTGAATGTGGGTCATAACACAACCAACACTATCAATATAATCCACTAAATCGATGATGGTTTTTACCGCGAATATTGTTTACAGTTCTTTTAAATTAAAGGTATATCTCAGCTTCTTCCATATTTACTGCTGTTTCGGCATTATATAATTAACGCATAAATTGAGGGCTTTTCAACGAGTGAACGATTTTCGTTGGATGAAAACTAACGGCGATACATTCCCCTAGAAACGGGTCGGTTGTAAGTGGAAATCATTACAAAATCCCGCGCTACTTTCGTCCTACGGTTTCGTCACGTTTTGGCCCAGTTAGGTGATGGCTAAAGCATGCTCCATGCTAAAAAAAAAGTTAAACCCCTCAAAATTTGTTGGTTTACATTTCTAGGAACGTAGAATCCAAAAATCGAATAGAAATCACTTTCCTCAGTTAGCATTGACTGATTTTGATGAAATTAGGTATTTCGGGTCTAGTTGTACCTACCCCGAAGCCTTTGGTTGATGTCAGTCACTTCTAAGCGTTGAAATTTTGAAAACGCCTCAGCTTAAAAAATGTTGATATTAAAGGATTGTTTTCCCATCTATTTAAGATAGTATTGAATTCTTAGAGACCACGAGGAGCTCTGTAGGACAAACCGTTCGCACCCTACGAGAACTTAAGGGTTGGACTTACGATAAATTATAAACACGAGTGTGAATCTCAAAAAAGGCTTAATCTCCGTTCAAATTTTAGTTGAACAAAATGCGATCACTGTATGTACGTGGAAGGTAGGTAGTACCTATGGTTGGTAGCTGGTGACATTTCCGAGTTCTTTGCAGACGAGTGATCTGTATAGAAAAATAATAAACCTTTGTGTAATAATTTGCAGCGTTTTTTTAGTTAAATTTATAATTACAGCATGGAACTTGGTAGTGGCGGCCACAAATTTCTAAATTAGGACTGGGGCACAAAATCCCGAATGAAATTACTATGACCTCTGGGGGTGGGGGCAGGATTAGGTTCCAAATCTATTCTGTGAGATGGACGTGGTGAATCAGAAACATGAGTGTGAAACCACGTGAACTTTCGCTGTCGGAAGTGAGCCAAATTTCAGCTGATTAAACGAAATCTTTACTCGTTCCTTAAAAACAAAATTTCATGTCAACCAGATGTGCTTTTATTGACAAACCAGAACAATTCTTTGAATTATTAATATCCCTCATTATCATTGAAACGTGGATCTAGTATCATAGAATAGATAGAAGATGGATACATCCAAGGAACCAAGGCATGGATCTGGGGGAACTGCCTGCCATGGAAGTAGGAGTGTTCAACATCCAGATTATCAGAGACGCAACTATGTGTTACGCCATGGATGAAGATCCTTGATTATTTTTGGTTTATTATTTTCAATAATAAGCCTTTGGAATCGAGCAAGAAAAAAAAAATTTAACCCCCCCTCAAAATTTGATGTTTTACGTTTCAAGGTACGTAGAATCCGAAAATCGAATAAAAAATTTTCCGTCCGTCCGCCGTACGCCGTACGCGGCACTTTTCTTAGCAACACTGGACCGATTTGGTTCAAATTTGGTATATGGGCTCCATTTGGGGTCTAGTTGTGCCGCGAAGCTTTTGGTTGGTGTAGGTCACTTCTAAGGGGTGAAAATTAAGGGTTGAAATTTTCAAGAGTGCCCTAGCTCGAAAACTCTCGAAATAAAGGTATCGTTTTTTCACCAATTTTAAATAGTAAGTACAGAATTTTTAAAAATTTGTGAGACCACCCGGAGCTCTGTAGGACAAACCGTTCGGTCCCTTCGAGTACTTGAAGGTTTTCCTTCGATAAAACAGAATCATGAGTGTGAATCGCAAAAGAGGTCTAATCGCCGTTCAAATTTTATCTGACTAAAATGCGATCGCTGTTCATTTCTTCGATTTGTATACAATTTTGCCTTCTGCGTAACCAGTAATCAAATTTCCATATCAAGCTTTCTATTTTTCGAATCGAGTGTGAAGCGTTTAGTTCTTTCTAGTAAACTTGATTGTGAAGGTGTGAAGCCATTATAGTGTGGTAGGTAGTACCTACCAATAGTTGGTCGGTAAAACAATGTTTGTAGGTAAAAAACGCTGCAAATCATTGCTCACTGATCAGATCACTGATCAGCTGAGTGAGCTCCGAAGCCATTTTCAATGCTATTGAATGGAAGTGCTCTTCCAGGCGTCTCCAGCATTCGAGGATATCTTCTTCACTCCTCACATCACTGATCAGCTGAGTGAGCTCCAAAGCCATTTTCAATCCTATTGAATGGAGGTGCTCTTCCAGGCGTCTCCAGCATTCGAGGAGATCTTCTTCACTCCTCACATCACTGATCAGCTGAGTGAGCTCCAAAGCCATTTTCAATCCTATTGAATGGAAGTGCTCTTCCAGGCGTCTCCAGCATTTGAGGAGATCTTCTTCACTCTTCAGATCACTGATCAGCTGAGTGAGCTCCGAAGCCATTTTCAATCCTATTGAACGCAGGAGCTGAAATTTGAGAGGGAAGGTCAAGGGAGAATACAGATGGTGGTAGGTGCTACTGATGGAGAACCAGTGATCTATACAGAAGGATGATCTATACAGAAAATAATAAACCTTTGAGCAATGATTTGCAGCGTTTTCAAATACAGACCAGATACATCAACATTGCAACGGGTATACAGCGAGTCTTCATGGTGTTAGTAGTCACCAGACGAAACCTCCCCCGACTATGCCCACCCCAATGTTCCTGACTTATTAGGCATTGGTATTGGATGGGTGGTCAACCTTGATGGGGGGCACATAGCACGAATCAAAAGTCATAGATCCATAAAGTTTTGTGTAAAATGATTAGAAAAAAAGCAGTAGGACAGTTCGGAAAGGTAGAATAAAAAATTTCACTGAATGTTCATTCGGAAATAATATACTAATTAGATATAGGATGGGTGGCTCCAATAAGTATTTGAGAGACAAGGTAGTGGGAATGAAAGGTTCTCCTCTTCATGGAGCTCTCATTATTGCATGCCATAGAAAAGACTGGGAATGTGTGGCTTGTGGTAGGTATCTATGTTGAAGCGAATGGGTGATGAAAATTTACTTAAACAGCGCCTTAGCTGGAGGGCATGATGGTCAGCGAAACCCTCTATCGTACAGTGTGTCGAATTTTGAATAGGAATATTACATCAGTGGGGACTTCTGGGAAAGACCCGTGGGAATATTGGCTATTGAAGCTCTAGAATGGGGTACTCCGTTTAGGATTCTGAAAGCTTCAAACTTAGTCTCTTTGGTCCAAGTTTGAGAGGTCCCTGAGACAATCTCCGTTGTGTTGTCGTCATATTGGCTTGTACATGAACAAGAAAGTGCACATGGTGTAGCTCAATTCACTTCGAAATCTCAAACTAATTATGTACCGTACGTTTTTGTTCCGAAATCTAAAATTTATGAGCCATGTATGAGTAGAAAAATATTTTTCGTTGAGTCATTTTTTACAGCTCCCAGTTTGATCATATTGGTCGTATCTGCCAGTCCAGTGTGGAGACTGACTCAGAATAAGATAGGCGTAACTTAAACATTCTAAAGGGGTTCTGAAACGATAGTGAATCTTCAAAGAATCGACAAGACTAGGCTTTAATGTTTTTCGACGGGATATTTCCAAAGATGAAACAGCATGCAAAACGAACTTTCCCGCTGCGAAGATAAGATGGAAAGTAAAAGTTTTTCTTTAGGTTCGTGAAAGGAAAAAAACTTATTTTGATACTTTCAAGACTTATGAGCGCGAGATAAATTATTGCCGTGATTCACGTTTAGACAAAAATGCGGTACTCCCAGGTATTTCTTCGAAAAGGTTTTACCTAACACAGGATTGGGCAAGTAGATGCAAATTAGAATCTTTGAAGAGAAGCGGAACCGTGATAGAGGGTTAAATCCTACTTGATCGAATGAAGGAATGAAAACATTGAAAAAATTGAGGTTCTCCAAGAAAATTATGGCTAGGTAAGTACTAAGAATGCTGAAAATTTTTACAAAAAAAAATCCTCACGACGTAGAAATAGCTATTGTTTCTCTCAAGGAAACCAACAAATTTCGATGATTTCAACGTTCATTTTCAACTTTTTCAAACAATCGAAGGTGAAAACAAGCCTTTGAAGTTGTCGTTTCTCTCGAGCAAACCAACAAGTTCGATGATTTAACGTTCATTTCCGACTTTTTCAACAATCAAAGGTGAAACCAAGCCTTTCAAGTGGTCGTTCCTCTCGAGTAAACACGTTTCGATGATTTTAAGGTTCCTTTTTGACTTCTTCAAGCAATCAAAGGTGAAAACAAGCCTTAGAATAGGACGTTACTCTCGAGCAAACCAACAAATAAATTGAGGGTGAGACGAATGAAGTCCTTTGTGTTATTTATAACTGCTTTTTATTCTGGGGAGCTTTCAACAACCCTCTGGTTGTCATCATCAGCCCTACAACAACAAAAATGGAAATGTGACATATACCTGTAAGACCTTATAGGTATATGTCACATTTCCATTTTTGTTGTTGTAGGGCTGATGATGACAACCAGAGGGTTGTTGAAAGCTCCCCAGAATAAAAAGCAGTTATAAATAACACAAAGGACTTCATTCGTCTCACCCTCAATTTGTTTGAAAAAAAGGATAGTCCCACCCAAGAATATATGCAAACCAACAAGTTTCGATGACCTTAACGTTCATTCTCGACTTTTTCAAACAATCGAAGGTGAAAACAAGCCTTTCAAGTGGTCATTTTTCTCGAGCAAACCAACAAGAATTCGATGAACTTTTCCATGATTTTTCACATTGTTGTGTAGGTAGCGCCCCTGTGAAATTCATCTCCCCCAGACTAGAAGTATTTGCTGAGCATGCGCAATCGTGAATTCCTTGTAACAGCCATAAATCCTACATTTTCCATCCTATTTCGATGACATTTCTCAGGATGGTTCATATTAGCGTGTAGATGGTTCCCTATGAAGGTAGTTAGAGATTGGTGTTTTTGAGATTGATCTATACAATCGGGTTATGGATACGAGGAAGCTCTCTACCACACCCACTTGGCAAACATTTTTGACATTTTATGTCTTTAATATGGCACATAAATGAAAAAATCGTCACGCGGGGATCGTCACGCGGGGAGCGTTATGAGGGGAGCGTTACGAGGGGAGCGTTACGCGGAAATTTCTGATGATTTTCACGTACAACCAATCGTTCCTAGGGGAAAACTAACTTCCTCATTTTCCACCCCTTTCTTCTAACAATCAACAACTAGTTTTTTCTTCAAAATAGCTCATAACCTTTGTTTTCTTTCAAAACATGCCATAATTTTGAAAATTTATCTTACAATCGACTGTTCTATGAACTAACTATTTGGGAAATATGTTAAACTGGGACAAGTTCTTTTGCCATGAAATTTGATTTTCTCAATTTCCCAGAAAAATTCCCTAATGAAGTTTCCTGAAGGGATGGTTCCAACTCAAGTCAGCCGTTTAGACGCCTCTGTTATACAGTGTGTCTTCCCAATATAAACTTATTAGTGATCCAATTATGTTTCATAAAGAAAACGGCCAACAATGCGCAATCAAACAAATATTATCGAAAATAATATTTTCATATTAAAATACATACATAATGAAATCATATTATGATCTTCTCGCCTCTTAAATAACAAAAAAATTATAAAGATTAAATTGGAAGTGTTGGACAAGAAAGGGCTTTGTCGAAAGAGCCCTTAAATATTTGTAAAAACACTCGTAAAATTAATTAGTCGGAATTCCATTCTTGAAGTTGAGCCAAATCTGTCGGTCGGGCCTAATTAGCGAGGCCAGAAGGGACCGGGGGATTAATATATGCGCGGGGGCTAACTCTTATTAAACTCCATCCCCCAATTTATATTCCCTAATCCCGAACCTCATTCTAATTCGGCGACGAAGAGAAGTAGGGGGAAAAGGTTTCGAAAGTTATTCGCCTCGCGTCTAATTAAAAAAACGTCGCGAAACATGATACGCGAATTGCTGTTTCGATGGAAATCATACCTGCTACCTCGGAATTCTCAATTTAGACCCACTCGGCTTCGCGTATTTCATCAAACACGTGTTCGGATACGCGGCCATCATCATCAGAAATCCTCATCACGGAACGGGGAACGTAAAAAGAAAATTGTCGACTATTTTCTATAATGAACCTTATTTGCAACGGGCGCAAATATTTTCAACCCCCGAAATCAGAACTTCGACGTATCACGTTTCGAGCTACGTTGAATCCTGAAATCAAATTAAAAGGCAGAAAAGTATCAAATGATTTCGTATTCGTCGGAAACTGACTGCCAAGTTGGAGGGGAATTTCAAACATTGAATAACATGAAAGTGTAGAATTACTTCATCTAGAATGATGAATTCACCGTTCACCAATGAATTCATCGAATTCATGAATTCACCGACGAATTCACCGTGGCTAACTTTGTTTCCCACGATAATGTTG
>CM019182.2:21584539-21600457 GCA_009739505.2 Apolygus lucorum | reverse complement strand
AAGAGTTTCCCCACTCCCATAAAAGAAAAAAAAATCATAACAAAATCTCGTCTAGGTTAAGATCCTTCGATTACATTAGTAAATACCAAGCCAACTGTTATTGTTGCGTGTCATCGAGTGAAGGAGATGACCTCTTGATGCGGCGTTGTGTTTTTCTTTAACCCCTGCTCAACGAAGAGAGAAAAGTCCCTATCCTAACTTGCAGTACTGTCGCATCGGCGGCTTATTAGCCAGACTGGCATGCGGAGTACTGGGAAGTGTAGGCAAGCCGGTCAGCCCCGGCGTTTCATAGAAACCTACCGACGGGATGCGGGAGATTTACCTAATGAGCCTAATACTTCGAGGAGATCCCTTGATGAAGGAGAAGTTGGAGAGAGAAATGAACAAGACGAAAGACTGGACTAGAAGGCATACAGGAGCATCCCTGAGTGAGCTTATATACTCGTGAGATTAGTTGAGGGAGAGAGAGGTGGAAGGGTGACGTCATGTGACTTGTTCTCCCCGTACCTCGTCGCTCCCATGCGGGTGGTGTCTCACTCAGGGATCCTCTTGTACTACTTTACTTAAGAACTAATTAGGTAGTAATTGTAAATGTGGGTCATAACACCAACCAACACTATCAATATAATCCATTAAATCGATGATGGTTTTTACCGCGAATATTGTTTGCAGTTCTTTTAAATTAAAGGTATACCTCAGCTTCTTCCATATTTACTGCTGTTTCGGCATTATATAATTAACGCATAAATTGAGGGCTTTTCAACGAGTGGCGAACGATTTTCGTTGGATGAAAACTAACGGCGATACATTCCCCTAGAAACGGGTCGGTTGTAAGTGGAAATCATTACAAAATCCCGCGCTACTTTCGTCCTACGGTTTCGTCACGTTTTGGCCCAGTTAGGTGATAGCTAAAGCATGCTCCATGCTAAAAAAAAAGTTAAACCCCTCAAAATTTGTTGGTTTACATTTCTAGAAACGTAGAATCCAAAAATCGAATAGAAATCACTTTCCTCAGTTAGCATTGACTGATTTTGATGAAATTTCGGGTCTAGTTGTACCTACCCCGAAGCCTTTGGTTGATGTCAGTCACTTCTAAGCGTTGAAATTTTGAAAACGCCTCAGCTTAAAAAATGTTGATATAAAAGGATTGTTTTCCCATCTATTTAAGATAGTATTGATTTTTCAGAGACCACGAGGAGCTCTGTAGGACAAACCGTTCGCTCCCTACGAGAACTTAAGGGTTGGACTTACGATAAATTATAAACACGAGTGTGAATCTCAAAAAAGGCTTAATCTCCGTTCAAATTTTAGTTGAACAAAATGCGATCACTGTATGTACGTGGAAGGTAGGTAGTACCTATGGTTGGTAGCTGGTGACATTTCCGAGTTCTTTGCAGACGTATGATCTGTATAGAAAAATAATAAACCTTTGTGTAATAATTTGCAGCGTTTTTTTAGTTAAATTTATAATTACAGCATGGAACTTGGTAGTGGCGGCCACAAATTTCTAAATTAGGACTGGGGCACAAAATCCCGAATGAAATTACTATGACCTCTGGGGGTGGGGGCAGGATTAGGTTCCAAATCTATTCTGTGGGATGGACGTGGTGAATCAGAAACATGAGCGTGAAACCACGTGAACTTTCGCTGTCGGAAGTGAGCCAAATTTCAGCTGATCAAACGAAATCTTTACTCGTTCCTTAAAAACAAAATTTCATGTCAACCAGTTGTGCTTTTATTGACAAACTAGAACAATTCTTTGAATTATTAATATCCCTCATTATCATTGAAACGTGGATCTAGTATCGTAGAATAGATAGAAGATGGATACATCCAAGGAACCAAGGCATGGATCTGGGGGAACTGCCTGCCATGGAAGTAGGAGTGTTCAACATCCAGATTATCAGAGACGCAACTATGTGTTACGCCATGGATGAAGATCCTTGATTGTTTTTCCAAATACAGACCAGATACATCAACATTGCAACGGGTATACAGCGAGCCTTCATGGTTTTAGTAG
Source organism: Apolygus lucorum (assembly GCA_009739505.2). Taxonomy (NCBI): domain Eukaryota; kingdom Metazoa; phylum Arthropoda; class Insecta; order Hemiptera; family Miridae; genus Apolygus; species Apolygus lucorum. Next base: position 21,598,437 of record CM019182.2, on the reverse strand, counting down.
TCACCAGACGAAACCTCCCCCGACTATGCCCACCCCAATGTTCCTGACTTATTAGGCATTGGTATTGGATGGGTGGTCAACCATGATGGTGGGGCACATAGCACGAATCAAAAGTCATAGATCCATAAAATTTTGTGTAAAATGATTAGAAAAAAAGCAGTAGGACAGTTCGGAAAGGTAGAATGAAAAATTTCACTGAATGTTGATTCGGAAATAATATACTAATTAGATATAGGATGGGTGGCTACAATAAGTATTTGAGAGACAAGGTAGTGGGAATGAAAGGTTCTCCTCTTCATGGAGCTCTCATTATTGCATGCCATAGAAAAGACTTGGAATGTGTAGCTTGTGGTAGGTATCTATGTTGAAGCGAATGGGTGATGCAAATTTACTTAAACAGTGCCGTAGCTGGAGGGCATGATGGTCAGCGAAACTCTCTATCGTACAGTGTGTCGAATTTTGAATAGGAATATTACATAAGTGGGGGCTTCTGGGAAAGACCCAAGGGAATATTGGCTACTGAAGCTCTAGAATGGGGTACTCCGTTTAGGATTCTGAAAGCTTCAAACTTAGTCTCTAGTCCAAGTTTGAGAGGTCCCTGAGACAATCTCCGTTGCGTTGTCGTCATATTGGCTTGTACATGAACAAGAAAGTGCACATGGTGTAGCTCAATTCACTTCGAAATCTCAAACTAATTATGTACCGGACGTTTTTGGTCCGAAATCTGAAAATTTATGAGCCATTTATGAGTAGATAAATATCTTTCATTGAGTCATTACAAATTATTACAGCGCCCCAGTACCCAGCATTACCATTACAGCACCCAGTTTGATCATATTGGTTGTATCCGCCAGTCCAGTGTGGAGACTGACTCAGAATAAGATAGGCGTAACTTAAACATTCTAAAGGGGTTCTGAAACGATAGTGAATCTTCAAAGAATCGACAAGACTAGGCTTTAATGTTTTTCGACGGGATATTTCCAAGATGAAACAGCATGCAAAACGAACTTTCCCGCTGCGAAGATAAGATGGAAAGTAAAAGTTTTTCTTTAGGTTCGTGAAAGGAAAAAAAAAAAACTTATTTTGATACTTTCAAGACTTATGAGCGCGAGATAAATTATTGCCGTGATTCACGTTTAGACAAAAATGCGGTACTCCAGGTATTTCTTCGAAAAGGTTTTACCTAACACAGGATTGGGCAAGTAGATGCAAATTAGAATCTTTGAAGAGAAGCGGAACCGTGATAGAGGGTTAAATCCTACTTGATCGAATGAAGGAATGAAAACATTGAAAAATTGAGGTTCTCCAAGAAAAGTTATGGCTAGGTACCTAAGTACTAAGAATGCTGAAAATTTTTACAAAAAAAAATCCTCACGACGTAGAAATAGCTATTGTTTCTCTCAAGGAAACCAACAAATTTCGATGATTTCAACGTTCATTTTCGACTTTTTCAAACAATCGAAGGTGAAAACAAGCCTTTGAAGTTGTCGTTTCTCTCGAGCAAACCAACAAATTTCGATGATTTTAACGTTCATTTCCGACTTTTTCAAACAATCAAAGGTGAAAACAAGCCTTTCAAGTGGTCGTTCCTCTCGAGTAAACACGTTTCGATGATTTTAAGGTTCCTTTTTGACTTCTTCAAGCAATCAAAGGTGAAAACAAGCCTTAGAATAGGACGTTACTCTCGAGCAAACCAACAAATAAATTGAGGGTGAGACGAATGAAGTCCTTTGTGTTATTTATAACTGCTTTTTATTCTGGGGAGCTTTCAACAACCCTCTGGTTGTCATCATCAGCCCTACAACAACAAAACTGGAAATGTGACATATACCTGTAAGACCTTATAGGTATATGTCACATTTCCATTTTTGTTGTTGTAGGGCTGATGATGACAACCAGAGGGTTGTTGAAAGCTCTCCAGAATAAAAAGCAGTTATAAATAACACAAAGGACTTCATTCGTCTCACCCTCAATTTATTTGAAAAAAGGATAGTCCCACCCAAGAATATATGCAAACCAACAAGTTTCGATGACCTTAACGTTCATTCTCGACTTTTTCAAACAATCGAAGGTGAAAACAAGCCTTTCAAGTGGTCATTTTTCTCGAGCAAACCAACAAGAATTCGATGAACTTTTCCATGATTTTTCACATTGTTGTGTAGGTAGCGCCCCTGTGAAAATCATCTCCCCCAGACTAGAAGTATTTGCTGAGCATGCGCAATCGTGAATTCCTTGTAACAGCCATAAATCCTACATTTTCCATCCTATTTCGATGACATTTCTCAGGATGGTTCATATTAGCGTGTAGATGGTTCCCTATGAAGGTAGTTAGAGATTGGTGTTTTGAGATTGATCCATACAATCGGGTTATGGATACGAGGAAGCTCTCTGCCACACCCACTTGGCAAACATTTTTGACATTTTATGTCTATACTATGGCACATAAATGAAAAATCGTCACGCGGGGAGCGTTATGAGGGGAGCGTTACGAGAGGAGCGTTACGCGGAAATTTCTGACGATTTTCACGTACAACCAATCGTTCCTAGGGAAAACTAACTTCCTCATTTTCCACCCCTTTCTTCTAACAATCAACAACTAGTTTTTTTTTCTTCAAAATAGCTCATAACCTTTGTTTTTCTTTCAAAACATGCCATAATTTTGAAAATTTATCTTACAATCGACTGTTCTATGAACTAACTATTTGGGAAATATGTTAAACTGGGACAAGTTCTTTTGCCATGAAATTTGATTTTCTCAATTTCCCAGAAAAATTCCCTAATGAAGTTTCCTAAAGGGATAGTTCCACTCAAGTCAGCCGTTTTAGACGCCTCTGTTATACAGTGTGTCTTCCCAATATAACTTATTAGTGATCCAATTATGTTTCATAAAGAAAACGGCCAACAATGCGCAATCAGACAAATATTATAAGAAAATAATATTTTCATATAAAATATATACATAATGAAATCATATTATGATCTTCATCGCCTCTTTAATAACAATAAAATTATAAAGATTAAATTGGAAGTGTTGGACAAGAAAAGGGCTTTGTCGAAAGAGCCCTTAAATATTTGTAAAAACACTCGTAAAATTAATTAGTCGGAATTCCATTCTTGAAGTTGAGCCAAATCTGTCGGTCGGCCCTAATTAGCGAGGCCAGAAGGGACCGGGGGATTAATATATGCGCGGGGGCTAACTCTTTATTAAACTCCATCCCCCAATTTATATTCCCTAATCCCGAACCTCATTCTAATTCGGCGACGAAGAGAAGTGGGGGGGAAAAGGTTTCGAAAGTTATTCGCCTCGCGTCTAATTAAAACGTCGCGAAACATGATACGCGAATTGCTGTTTCGATGAAATCATACCTGCTCACCTCGGAATTTTCAATTTTATACACACTCGGCTTCCGCGTATTTCATCAAACACGTGTTCGGATACGCGGCCATCATCATCAGAAATCCTCATCACGGAACGGGGAACGTAAAAAGAAAATTGTCGACTATTTTCTATAATGAACCTTATTTGCAACCGAGCACAATATATTTTCAACCCCCGTCAAAATCAGAACTTCGACGTATCACGTTTCGAGCTACGTTGAATCCTGAAATCAAATTAAAAGGCAGAAAAGTATCAAATGATTTCGTATTTCGTCGAAACTGACTGCCAAGTTGGAGGGGAATTTCAAACATTGAATAACATGAAAGTGTAGAATTACTTCATCTAGAATGATGAATTCACCGTTCACCAATGAATTCATCGAGTTCATGAATTCACCGACGAATTCACCGTTGCTAACTTTGTTTCCCACGATAATGTTGCTAGTTTTGGTTTATTATTTCCAATTATGATTTTTTGAAATAGACCAAGATAATATTGTTACCCCTCCTCAAAATTTGATGGTTTACATTTCAAGGTAAGTAGAATCTAAAAATGCTGCAAATTACTGCACAATGATTGATTATATTAATGTATAGATCACCCGGAAAAGAACGCGGCTTTTCCATTAGTACGACCTACCAGCAATAACTTTGATTCTTGGTTGCTATGGAAGCACAAATTAATGAGTAACATGATGCTACACGAAGAAAGAAAAAACGCTGCAAATGATTGCCCAAAGGTATATAATTTTCTGTATAGATCACCCTTCTGTATAGATCACTGGTTTTCCATCCTACCAACATCTGTATTTTCTCTTGCCCCTTCCTCTCAAATTAGGGATGGGTATCGATACTCGATATTTCAAAATATCGATACTTTCGTACCGATACTCGATATTATTGGATATCGATACTTTGGATCCGATATTTCTAAATATCGAATATCGATACATTTCTCGCGGAAAATTCACCAAGATGGCTAAAAAATGAAGAAGGTAGAGAGGCTTTTGGGTCATTACTCTTTGGTTGCACAAACAACGTTTATATCATGGAGAAAATCACTCTGCTTGGACTCTTGATAGTAAAAAATGAATAAGAATTGTTTAAAAAATTATTTTTCTTGAGAATATTGGATAATGTTGATAGTTTGTGACACTAAAGTATCGATACTCGATATTTTAAAATAGCGATACTCATGCCCAACGATACTTGGAATATCGATACTCGGATCCGATACAGTATCGATACAAAACATCGATACTTTTATAACGATACCCAACTCTATCTCAAATTTCAGCTTCCTGCGTTCAATAGGATTGAAAATGGCTTCGGAGCTCACTCAGCTGATCAGTGATCAGAAGAGTGAAGAAGATCTTCTCGAATACTGGAGACGCCTGGAAGAGCACTGATCAGCTGAGTGAGCTCCGAAGCCATTTTCAATCCTATTGAACGCAGGAAGCTGAAATTTGAGAAGGAGGGTCAAAGAAGAATTCAGATGTTGGTAGGTGCTATTGATGGAAAACCTCTATCTATCTATACAAAAGGGTGATCTACACAGAAAATAATAAACCTTTAGGCAATGATTTGCAGCGTTTTTTTTCTTTTTTTACCTTTTTTTTTTGCCTACCAGCTATAGTTAGGTACTACCTACCACACCATACTGCATTCACACCTTCACAATCAACTTTATTACAAAGAACTAAACGCTTCACACTCGATTCGAAAAATAAAAAGCTTCACATGGAAATTTAATTAGGTACTGGTTACGCAGAAGGCAAAACTGTATACAAATCGAAGAAATGAACAGCGATCGCATTTCAGTCAGATAAAATTTGAACGGAGATTAGGCCTCTTTTGCGATTCACACTCATGATTATGTTTTATCGAAGGAAAACCTTCAAGTACTCGTAGGGACCGAACGGTTTGTCCTACAGAGCTCCGGGTGGTCTCAAAAATTTTTAAAAATTTAATACTATTTAAAATTGGTGAAAAAACGGTATCTTTATTTCGAAAGTTTTCGAGCTTGGGCACTCTTGAAAATTTCAACCCTTAATTTTCACCCCTTAGAAGTGACCTAAATCAACCAAAAGCTTCGCGGCACAACTAGACCCCAAATGGAGCCCATATACCAAATTTGAACCAAATCGGTCCAGTGTTGCTAAGAAAAGTGCCGCGTACGGCGGACGGACGGAAATTTTTTTATTCGATTTTCGGATTCTACGTACCTTGAAACGTAAAACATCAAATTTTGAGGGGGTTGAAATTTTTTTCTTGCTCGATTTCTAAGGCTAATTATTGAAAATAATAAACCAAAATCATTTAAAATGACATTTATGGACATATCAGAATATTAACTTGGAAAAACTTGAAGGAGTAAGTAGGTAGGTGAATTGAAAAGTTACTAACATCATTTTGGAGGAAATATTATCGATGTACTCGACATATCGGAAGATATATTTGAAAAAACCTAGTGAAATAAGTATTAACCTACTTTCAAAAGTTACTGGGTATGAATGGTCGAAATGCATTGTTTAAAAACTGGAAAAAAGTACGAAAATGTCATTGTAATGTTAAATTAATTTACTAATTGACAGGGGTATACTGTAGACAATCATGATCCTTCAAAATTTAAAATAATTGTTGTGAAACCCCGCTTCACTTCGTATAGTAGGTAGTTTTATCTAGACGAGCCTCCATTACTTTTGGTTCAAGTCAAGTAATTTATTGAGTCTTGAGAGCCACTGTTGGTGTAAACCATTCATGTACAAATCATGTCTGAGCTGAAGTCAACAGTCTGATATCAACCCATCACTAGGTACCTACAAAATTTGGAAAAAAAAATTACTTGATATTTCTACAGGTACAGGCGTCCCTTCTTGTCCATTCATTTCAATATTTAATTTTTACTAAAAAAAAAAAAAAAATTTAAACTTGAAAACAGGTCGCGATATATTGGTAAATATTTCGATATTGACAAATAACATCGGTTCTCTATATCGATATAAATTTATTGATATATCAAATGTAATATGTCGATATATTTTATATATCGATATATCGTTGCCATCCCTATCTATTGGTACTTCATCTGTAGATACAAGCCTCATTGATTATAGAACAATATAGCATTTATCTTCCCTAAATCAATTTGCATCTTTTATTTATTACCCAGCAAGGTATAAGTATTCATACGAAACGTATAGTTTGCTAGGGGTAGAATTCAGCGCAGATTTAACTATTCTAATTAATTGATCAGATTCTCCAGATCCCGAGAACAATACTGTTCCAACCACCACAAAATGAGTAGTAATTAAAATGATACACTTCAGGTTTTCAATGTATGTATTTTTTGGGGTCACCTTGGCTACTGGAGTGTTGTAGGTGCACTACAGATCTCAGCCACATTCTTGGACAAAGAACGTTCAAGGTCGATGCGACTGAGGAAGCCACTCGTTCGTGAGGGCGAAACGTGATTTACCAGCTCAAACAGCGATCCTCCTCGGGGGTCGCGATCTCGCTTGCCTCAGGGACTTGGAAACACTCTGTGAGTCAACAAGTGGAGTTTCCCCTTCAGTTCTTGTCCTCCGATAAACTTGCAAGTCGGCGAGTCCCTCGAGGGGACCCCTTCGTTGCTGCAAAGTGCTGCGTCGAGCTCAGTGAATCAGCTTTTCCGCCCAAATAGTCCCAGATAGGGATCAAACTACTCGAACGTTTTAGGCGGACCCTCTTAATTTTTTCCCGCTTCCGCGCGTCGTGGTCATCTTGAATCCATTTTTGAGGCTGCGAGGGAAAAGGCTCAGCCAGGCGTTTTTTTTGGGGGGGAAAAAGGGTGGTTTTTCCTTCTGCTTCCTAGAGCAGATCTTCACCCTTGAGTGTCTTGTCGTTTTGGAACCCCTTTGTGACTTTCACGCTAGATTCCGAAAAAGTCCAGTTGAGGTTGTCCAGTTCAGTGAATCAGCCAACGACATAGGGAGGCGCTAAACTCTCACAAATTCTCTAAAAGTTCCGATCATCCTGCATAACTTGATTGGTGAAATTGAGTTCAGGAAGGGCGTAGCACCGAATGCAATGTATTTATTGAATTTATACGTACAGGGTGTCTACCATTTGGTTGGACCAAACTTCTAGGATCGATTCTACAACTAATTTGCAACAAAAAATGTCTCCTAGCAATTTTTTAAATCCACTCGTTAGTTTCTTTTTTTTCCGCACACAGTTATTAGTATACCACGTAAAAATGACGTTTGAAACTGAAAAAATATTTTCAACTCAAAATGGTCATATATTTTTCATTCATTCAACAAAAAACGAACATAAACTCATCTTCTTAGTATTTACCTTTATATGTTGAGTGTATAAAATAATGTTTTCGAAAGAGAAGCTATGATTACCTGAATTATATCACATAAATGTTCTTATATCACATCCAAAACTCGATTTTTACTCTGGATATTATATTATACTCGATAAAATAAATGTTTTGAAATTAATATATTATGCTTGAAATGTTTTGGAAGAGAAAATGAATGAAAGTTTGAGAAAAAAGAGAAATCTATTGCTATTTTGAGATGTGGAGAAAAGGTGTGCTTCATTCTCGAATTTTTCATAATATAAATGTTCGAGAAAAACGCTGCAAATTATTTCACAAAGGTTTATTATTTTCTTCTATAGATAACCCTTTTGTTGTGGGGGATCTCCCTGCCAACCATAGGTACCTTACCTAGGTACCTACTACCTACTAGGGCATTTTTGAAAATTTCAACCCCAACTAACTACCAACCAAAGGGAAACGAAGGGTTGACGTTTTCAAAAATGCCTAAGTAGGTAGTAGGTACTACTGGTTGACAGGGAGGGACTCCAAATAATTTTCAACAAAAAGACGTGTATCTTTGACGTGTAGGCGTTATGGAAAACCAAGATCCTGACGGGAAGAAGTGGAGACGAGGTCTTGACACCACAAAGGTCATTTCACTGCTAGGTACCAATAGCTCTGGAGGGGGCCCAGTTAAGAAGGCCGAGAGGGAGGATTGTATGGATCTCATTTCCACACTCATTACATAATTTTTACGTAGTCTATCAGTAATCAGGGTTAATGTTTTCATTTTATTTTTGATCTTGTGGCACTAAGATGGTTATAACTCCCTCATTTCTCTTGCAACTTAAAATCTGATTGAAGAGTTATCGTTGGAAAGAGCGTTAAATTTCCTATCTGTTTACTGGGAAACCCAATTTCTTAAAACCATTCGTAAAAGAGAAAAATAAAACAAAGTCAACATTTATAATTTTTCAGAAAATCGCTATTTTTCAGGCTAACGATTCCCCCGTATAACACATTGTATGCATGCATTCCAGCGGACGACCCATTGGATAAGCGGTAGATCAATGTAAACCAGTTGGTGAGTGTTATGACGGCGTGTGAAGGCGAAAGGCTTCACGTCGGCTTGTCAGTTTTTATTGGTCCCTACTCAACGAAGACAAAGGACGGGATAGCACTTTCTGCCCGGCGCGTTTTACCGCCGACCATGTGCAGGAGTGCTTAAGGACTTCAGCTCAGCTACGTACCTCTGCGCGATTGCTCGCCGACAGGAGGGAGGCAGCACATTTACCTAGGCCTAGTTGGGGGCAGACAACTACTAGGTGAAATGGGAGCAGAGGCCGGCGCGATGAGCTTATCGCCTACCGAGACCTCTGAAGAACTGTGGGCCAGAGAGAAGGCGAGGTAGTGCCAGTCTGGCACCAAAGCGGAAATACGTCGTAACGTTGAACTTTCATCTGTTTGTTTTGTAGGTAGTCCGTCGAAGTTCACATCCGTATTCAAGGTGAAACACAAAAAATAAATTAAAAACCACGAAATATACAGTTTATGGTGCCCTGGCACCAAGGTCGTACCACTATTAGTTCCATGGTGGTACAGAGAATATTCTCAATTTCAAATCTTGGGTACAATTAGTAAGCTATAAAGGAACCGAAATATTGAAAAATCGGATATTTTGTGAATATTATCCCACCACTCGCCCCCTCCCAGATTAATAGTAGTTGCTGCGCATGCGCAAACGTGAATTCCTTGTAACAGCCATAACTTCTACATTTTCCATCCAAATTTGATGAAATCTCTCAGGATTGTTCAGATTGGCGTGTAGATGGTCCCCTGTGAGGGTAGTGGAAGGTACTTAGAGATTGATGTTTTGAGATTAACTACTACGCATCGGATCATCTATACAAAGGAGTAAAGCTATGTGCCACACCCACTTGTCAGACTTTTAATTGGTGATTAAATTTTAAAACGTTTGAATTAAAAAATGTCCATACCTGATGCATATAGAGAATCGATCAACATGGTAGAAATTTTGTTGTTTCAGAATGCGAATCCGGTAAGGACGGTGAAGACTGCTCGAGCAAATGCCGCTACGACGGGAGGCTGGAAAACGCCTGCGTCTGCGATCCTCTGAGCAAAGTTTCCCCAGGTAACCATGGCTTGCAAACCGCAATAATATTAACCGTACCTAATGAATATTGATATTTCTCCCGCAAGAAAAAATATGACTTTCTCGTCTCCTAACTTTATCTGTAAGGCAAATGAAGACGGAAGTATATTCTGGTGGTTTCCTCTGCAAGTGCAGGATTTTAATTTTAATTTTGTAATCCATATTGCCTTGGGCATAATAATTATGCATCACATAATTTTGAATCAATTATGAAGCACTCAATTATCAATTATAATAATTATTGGGCATAATAATTATGCATCACATAATTATGAAGCACTTAATTATCAATTATCAAGCAATTATGAATCACAATTATTGTGATTCAAAGTATAGTCACTCTTCTTCAAGTGGACTCTTCTTCTATTGTATTTGCTGTGCTGGAGCTGTGTCTCAGCGCGATCTTCTGGCTTGTATCTGCTCAAGCAGAGCAACTTCTATCTTCAGGTAATTTACTTTTCTTACAGTTTCACCCGTTTTTTTTTCCGTGAATTTAATATTTAACGGTTCGTTAGAACGCAGAAGAGCGAGTGAACCACGGGTCAGTAAAAAAGAACCGCGGCTCTTCGGATCTTTTGAGCTCAGTGCTGGTAGTGTTCGGTGAAGATCGGTTCTTCAAAAGAGCGAGTGAACTGCGGATCAGTAAAAATGACAAATGAATCGCGGTTCTTCGATCTTTGGATCTCTTGAGATCCAGTAAAATAAATGAACGGCGGCTCTTCGATCTTCGGTCCTTTTGAGAACGGCGGCTCTTCGTTCTTCGGTCCTTTTGAGAACGGCGGCTCTTCGTTCTTCGGTTGTTTTGAGATCGGCAGTGTTCGGGAAAATTAGGACCTCCTTTTCGTCAGCTCACTGTTGCCAACCCGTACGATAATTCCGAGGGAAAATACGATGTAAGTCGATCAAACAAGACAATTTTGCGGAATTGTATTGTACCACCACATGCACTACTGTATTTTCGGTCGTAAACTTTACCGTATTTTTCCATTGTTTTCTGTGACCCACTTTCTGATTCTTTCCGTTGTTTTTTCTCCCTGTTTGATTTTTACATCATGATTTTTTGTGAGGAGCTTTCTGATACAAGTTCAAAAGGCAAGCAAAAGCACAGCCTTATCTTACCAAATAATATCAATATTGAAGCTTACGTACTTATTGGTTCGTTTATTCTCTTTCACCTTGGTTACCTTAATTTTCTTTGTTGAATAACATGATATAACATCAAAATGTTATATTATAAAAATGTTATAGGTACCTACTAAGAATTTTTTTTAAATTGTGGTTTGTCGTTAGAGGCATAAAAAATGCAGATTTCATATAAATAAATATTTTACCAAAAAACTGTATTTTCAAGTCTTACTTATTCATTGCTTTAATCGTGTTCATTTATTCATTTTCGTTGATTTTTGAAGGATTTGTTGAGCATATTTATTGAACAACAGCGCTTTTTGGGTTATTATTTTCAATAATGAACCATTGGAATCGAGCAACAGAGAAATTATTCCCTCTCGCCCTCAAAATTTCATGGCTTAGGATTCAAGGTAGTGTAGAATCCAATAATCGAATAAACATTTCCGGGCAGAACTAAAATAAACCGTTGTGTAACAATTTGTAGCGTTTTTCATCGTATTTTCATCTCTACAATAAATACGAGCTCAAAAGAGCCAAAAAGAGCCACTGATCCGTCGAAAAGATCCGGATCTTTTGAATGAGCGGAGCGCTCAGAGCCGTTCTTCTTGGTGAACCGTTTTGCCCATCTCTAGTTCCTCCTCTAGCTAAGAGTGGTTGGCAATTGAATAATAGCAGAGGAGTGGCGCCCATTTTGATTTCGTTCGTACCTATATTATCCTATCAGGCACGAACCCGCCCCCGAACTCTATCCATGCTAGTACTGGCCACCTGATGGTGCAAATATGATGCAGTTGGTTAGCTGCAACATAGAGCCCTTGGAACTACTGACAAGGATCTGCTACCTACATCAATCTGGAGTTGCCGAATTTTCGGCGCGTTTTCCACACTTTTCTAACTCCATGATGAGAACACGCTTTCAGGCATTCGCTCGGTCATCGCGTTACGAATCTCTGAATTATTATCTACAATTTTATCTGATTTGCCTTTTAATGTCCATCAGGACTAGTTTCAAGGTGAGGGAAAAGTTGTTTTCTCCCGTTGGTTTGAGAAAACAGGTCAGTCGGCAAAATCTAATACAGAGGACGAATTGAATGGTCATTAACCACCTACTTATGTATTGAAGTATATGATTTTCGACGGAAAAAACTCTTTAGATTGCAAAGTAGAGTTTTGAGGCAGACATGGAAATTGGTATTTGGGTAAACAGGGAGTTATAAATATACTTAGTGAAATAATATTTCAGTTATTACATATTACAAACATAATATGTTTGTAATAATAATTCATTGAAAACCATCAGGTCTGCAGGCCTAAATCATGGCTCAGTTTACATAACGTGTTGTGTTAAAAATCAACAACATTGATTAGTTTGTGAATTAAAGTCCCGAGATAGACTTGAGATGAGGTATTTGGGTAATCAGATAGATAGGAGGTATGTATGATTGTAACGATAATTCATGATAAAATCATGTCAGTTGGTGTTCTGGTTCCAATTCGGTAGTTCATATCCCAACTCAGTGATATTTAATAAAAACGAAGTTGAGTAGAACGTTGTCTATTTCTGTTGTAGTAATTCATTGATAGATCACATCGATGATGGTAATCGATGTGTTATATCGATTATGGAAATCGAGGTGTTATATCGATTATGGAAATACAATCAGTTGTTATCTATCATGAAACCATGCGGTTCTGATTCATCCCGTTTCCTTATAAAGCACAACTATTTCATGGTGTCAGGTGTTTTTTTAATGCGGGAATACGTTTTTGCGGAGTGTTGAGAAGATAATTCAAACGTTAATTTCGAAGAGGACCGTGTGTGATCGCCAGCATGGCAGCATCGCATATTCCCCTTCCTGGTAAGATGGACCTCAAAGGGGATCAAGCCGCGAACTGGAATTTCTTCAAAGACGAGTGGACAGATTACGAGATAGCTTCAGGATTAGATGTTGGAGAGGATAAGAAGAGAGTAGCTACATTTAAAGTCGCAATTGGCCGTGAAACGAGGCAGATACTTTCGAACCTGAAGTTACCTGAGGAGAAAACAAAGAAGGTCAGTGATATCATTAAGGAGCTTGACCTTTGGTTTACTCCAAAGCTGAACGTTATTTACGAACGTTTTGTGTTCGGTACAGCCCTTCAGGAAGAGAATGAGTCTGTTGACAGCTACATAAGCAAGCTGAGGAAACTAGCGTCAACGTGTGATTATAAGACATTAGAGTCAGAAATGATTCGTGATCGCCTGGTGATAGGTATAAGGAGTGGAGAGACTAAGAAAAAGCTCCTCAGTGATGCTGCGTTGTCGTTAGATTCTGCTATTGATAAATGCCGAGCCGATGAAGTTGCAGAAAATCAGATTTCGAGCATGAAAGCAAAAACGGAGGGCACATTGAATCGCATTAAGGCCAAGCGGTCGAATGGTTCGCCCCTAACTAAGCGTCCCAGGCGTGACTGCGGATTTTGTGGGACTCAGCACGAATTTGGTCGTGACAGCTGCCCTGCATATGGGGAGAAATGTTCGAGGTGCTCAAAATTCAATCATTTGGCATCTGTGTGCAAGTTCAAGACTGGGGTTCATGGCAAAAAAGGAGACCAGAGGGAGAAGCGCACCTATCAAAAGCGCTCACAACGTGTGCGTGCATTGAGCGACACTGATGCCAGCCCATCCTGCAACTCTGGTGAGTCTGAAAGTGGAGAGGAAGCGTTTCACATGCAGCACATCAACTCGGCAGACACTGGAGTCAGTAGGTTCCGGAGAAAATGGGTTTCTGAGTTGTACTTTCAAATTGAGGGTCGGTGTCACTCTGTTGTTTGCCAACTGGATAGTGGAGCTACGATTGACGTCATAGAGATTGGGAAGCTTTCATCATTAATGGGCCGCAGACCTGTCCTAGAGCCATCAGGCAC
>CM019182.2:21547635-21584439 GCA_009739505.2 Apolygus lucorum | reverse complement strand
TTGGAAACACTCTGTGAGTCAACAAGTGGAGTTTCCCCTTCAGTTCTTGTCCTCCGATAAACTTGCAAGTCGGCGAGTCCCTCGAGGGGACCCCCTCGTTGCTGCAAAGTGCTGCGTCGAGCTCAGTGAATCAGCTTTTCCGCCCAAATAGTCCCAGATAGGGATCAAACTACTCGAACCTTTTAGGCGGACCCTCTTAATTTTTTCCCGCTTCCGCGCGTCGTGGTCATCTTGAATCCATTTTTGAGGCTGCGAGGGAAAAGGCTCAGCCAGGCGTTTTTTCGGGGGGAAAAAGGGCTGGTTTTTCCTTCTGCTTCCTAGAGCAGATCTTCACGCCTTGAGTGTCTTGTCGTTTTGGAGCCCCTTTGTGACTTTCACGCTAGATTCCGAAAAAGTCCAGTTGAGGTTGTCCAGTTCAGTGAATCAGCCATCGACATAGGAAGGCGCTGAACTCTCACAAATTCTCTAAAAGTTCCCGATCATCCTGCATGAATTGATGGGTGAAATTGAGTTCAGGAAGGGCGTATCACCGAATGCAATGTATTTATTGAATTGATATGTACAGGGTGTCTACCATTTGGATGGATCAAACTTCTAAGATCGATTCTACAAATAATTTGCTTCAAATTATTACACAATTTTTTTATTTTTTCCTATATAGATTACTCGTCTGCAAAGCCTCCAACCATCCAACATGAAGAAAAACATCGATCGCATTTCGGTCAGCTTTAATTTGAACGAATATTAGGCCTATTTTGCGATTCACTTATGATGATTCGCTTATGGCTTCCCATTGGTCTCACCGCCCTGGGTTGTGAGGAGGGAGGCTGATACCGGCTCGTACGAAAATACGCTCCCGAGGCGAGCCCCGAACTCGCGGTCCCCGCGACCGGTCCGAGACTCGTCCTCAGCTGTCTTTATAACCTTTTATTTATTTTGTAAACAAGTTGAGCCGACTGATGGCAATCTAGGGGGCCCATCACCCGCTAAGAGGAAACTCCTTATGAGAACTGCAGAGGCAATTATGCTGTATGGAGCAGAAGTGTGGGCAGAGTTCCCTTAGGTACCAAAAGTACAGGGCACCTAAGGAAGCTGTACAGAGGAGAGAAGCTCTGAGAAGCTGTAACGCATTTAGAACTGTCTCAGGTCCAGCATCAAAATTGATAGCGGGAACTATCCCAATATACCACCAGGTACAGGAGCTTATAAGGATAAGAATGAGGAAGGCAGAAACAATATCCATCGTAAAGAAGGAAAAGCTGGAGGAGATCATCCCTAGGTGGCGTGCAGACCTTGTCTGTGAAACCCGTGGAAGGTGGTCAGCCCTCATAATTGACGACCTAAAAGCTTGGTTGGAGAGAAAGCACGACGAGGTGAACTAATACCTTACTCGGTCATGGATACTTCCGCTCCTCCTTAGTAAAGATCGGGAAAGCCACTGGCCTGGAGTGCAGATACTGTGGGATAGAAGAGGATGATGTCTGCCACACCTTCGTCACATGCCCACAAAGGGAGGATATGAGGAGGAGTGCGGAGGAGGTCATCGGAACGTTGCGTCCACAGACAATCACACGAGTACATGAAATTATTAAGAACAAGTCGAGCTGGGACGCAACGGCAGTATTTGTTACAGCAGTCATCAAAGCAAAAAAGTTGGATGGAAGATGGGAGGGAGAAGGTGAGGAAAGAATTGAAGGAGAGACCAGACTAGAAAGGAGAAGTAGGACCAGCCTTTTGGCACAAAATAGGGCTCACCCTGAAGTAATACTGTACAAGTGGTTCCGGGGTGAGTCCTGAGCAGAGGGAGTGGGGTCTTAGTTGGTAGGCCCAATGCTGGGGAGTCCAACACTGTTGGGGTGGACTTCCCCTTCGCTCTTAAAAAATTTCCCCACTCCCGTAACAAAAAAAAACCTGTTATTTCAATTTTAGACTAGAATGATGATAAAATATACCCCTCACATTTTTATACCCTCTCAACAACATTACTGCAGTTAGTATTAGTACTTTTCCCAACTCTCTCGGTAAATTTTCCACCTAATTTTGAATTTTTTATTGAAAGAGAAAAACGGCTGTTGATAATGGCATTCTACAATTTTGCTTCCGAGTATACCATGGTAGCGGAAAGCTTTGTTTTCACTTTTCAAGGTTTATGAAAAAAATTCTCCAAAATCAAAATTTCCACTTGCGTTTTACGTTTCAAACCTTTCCGAACAAGTTTGGTTCCGTGTCTGTCTGTCTCTGTGTCTGTCATGAAATCCTTGCAATCGGCATAGCTATAATATAGTCAGTCCGGGGGTGATGATTTTTATAGGGGACCGTCTACACGCCAACCCGCACAATCCCTGAAAATTTCATCGAAGTCGGACAATAACATATTTTAATTGTGCGGGTTGGCGTGTAGACGATCCCCTATGAAAATCATCACCCCCGGACTGATAGTAGCCGCTGCGCATGTGCAAACGTGAATTCCTTGTAACAGCCTTAACTTCTACATTTTTTATCCGATTTTGATGAAATTTTCAGGGATTATGCGGATCAGGTTTTAGATGGTCGTCAATGAAAATCAAGGCCTTAAAATAGAAAGTAGTCTCTGCGCATGCGCAACGTAAAATCCTTGTAACAGCCACTTAATAAACACTTACATTTTTCATCCGAATTTGGTGAAACTTTCTAGGATTGTTCAAATTGGGTGTAGATGATCCCCTATGAAAATCATCTTCCCCAGTAATAGTAGTTGCTGCTCATGCGCAAACGTGAATTCCTTGTAACAGCCATAACTTCTACATTTTCCATCCGATTTCGACGAAATCTCTCAGGATTGTTCAGATTAGCGTGTAGATGGTCCCCTAGTGGAAGGTACTTGGAGATTTGTGTTTTGAGATTAACTGCTATGCATCGGATCATCGATACAATCAGTAAGCTATGTGCCACACCCACTTGTCAGACGTTTTATTGGTGATTAAATTTTAAATGTTTGAATTAAAAAATGTCGATACCTGATGCTTTTAGAGAATCGATCAGCATGGTAGAAATTTTGTTGTTTCAGAATGCGAATCCGGTAAGGATGGTGAAGACTGCTCGAGCAAATGCCGCTACGACGGGAGGCTGGAAAACGCCTGCGTCTGCGATCCTCTGAGTAAAGTTTCCCCAGGTAACCATGGCTTGCGAACCGCAATAATATTAACCGTACCTAATAAACAGTGATATTTTTCCCGCAAGAAAAAATATGACTTTCTCGTCTCCTAACTATATCTGTAAGGCAAATGAAGACGGAAGCATATTCTGGTGGTTTCCTCTGCAAGTGCAGGATTTTAATTTTAATTTTGTAATCCATGTTGCCTTGGGCATAATTGTGATTCAAAGTATAGTCACTCTTCTTCAAGTGGACTCTTCTTCTATTGTATTTGCTGTGCTGGAGCTGTGTCTCAGCGCGATCTTCTGGCTTGTATCTGCTCAAGCAGAGCAACTTCTATCTTCAGGTAATTTACTTTTCTTACCGTTTCACCCGCTTTTTTTCCCCGTGAATTTAATATTGAACGGCTCGTTAGTTCCTCCTCTAGCTAAGAGTGGTTGGCAATTGAATAATAGCAGAGGAGTGGCGCCCATTTTGATTTCGTTCGTACCTATATTATCCTATCAGGCACGAACCCGCCCCCGAACTCTATCCATGCTAGTACTGGCCACCTGATGGTGCAAATATGATGCAGTTGGTTAGCTGCAACATAGAGCCCTTGGAACTACTGACAAGGATCTGCTACCTACATCAATCTGGAGTTGCCGAATTTTCGGCACGTTTTCCACACTTTTCTAACTCCATGATGAGAACACGCTTTCATGCATTCGCTCGGTTATCGCGTTACGAATCTCTGAATTATTATCTACAATTTTATCTGATTTGCCTTTTAATGTCCATCAGGACTAGTTTCAAGGTGAGGGAAAAGTTGTTTTCTCCCATTGGTTTGAGAAAACTGGTCAGTCGGCAAAATCTAATACAGAGGACGAATTGAATGGTCATTAACCACCTACCAATGTTTTGAAGTATATGATTTTCATATACATTTTCATTTTTTTTTTCGGAAAAAACTCTTCAGATTGCCAAGTAGAGTTTTGAAGCAGACATGGAAATTGGTATTTGGGTAAGCCGGTTGTTGTGTTGAAAATCAACAACATTGATTAGTTCGTGAATTCAAGTCCCGAGATAGACTTGAGATGAGGTATTTGGGTAATCAGATAGATAGCAGGCATGTATGATTGTAACGATAATTCATGATAAAATCGTGTCAGTTAGTGTTCTGGTTCCAATTCGGTAGTTCATATCCCAACTCAGCGATATTTCATAAAAATGAAGTTGAGTAGAACGTTGTCTATTTCCACGAAAATAATGAGTTACAAGTTAATTCGATTTCTGCGGTTAGGTCATCATCAGTAACAAACAATGACTGAAGGTACATCACAGAGAGCATAGACACCTGTGTAGTTACAAGTGGAAGGGAGCTTGAATCCCTTCTTCGCTTGCTTGGGGCGTGTGAAAGTCATACACAATTATATTGAAGCAGATAAGTGAAAGGAGAATTCTATTGGTTCAGAGAAGCAGACAAAGTGAAAGGGAGCTCAAACATTGGTGAGGGTAACATTGTGAAGGGGGGGGGAGCTATTGGAGGAATTAACCCATCAACGGTGAAACCTCATTCAGACATTTACCAGACCTATCACTCTTAAGAAACTCGATCTTTTCAAGCACATCCAACATACCAAAAATGATTCGTATCTGTGATATTTCTTCGGAAATCAAGGTTTTTGACCTCAAATTTGGATTCAACACCAATGAAAACCTATAGGGCGTGTCTGTGTAGTATTTTGTAGAATTCAAGAGATTCTCAGGTAGGTTACCTAGGTTGCCCTCAGGAAAGAGTTTCATCTCTTCTCTGTGCATGGATACTTTTTCCAAAGATAGTTTCTTCAAGGCGTGCAACTTAATACGTCACACCCTGCTGCCACCATAAAAATCTTCAACTTTTATCAGCTTCCCTAATTTCTTCTAAACATTTTCTTGACGGACAGACCCGATTACCGTTACTCCTAAGCCATATCTTTTGAAGAAAAAAATGTTTTTTTTCTTCAATTGACTGAAATACACCGTTCTAAGTGCAAATCGATAAATAGCAGTTGTATTGACGTTAGGGAACCATACGGGTTATTCAGCTCGCAAACAAAAATCACATTAAAACTTGATTTACATTAATGAGCACTTCTGTAATAATAAGAAACCCTCCTCAACATTGATATCGATTGCCTCTCTATTCATCAGAACTGAACTCCGTTCATGGCGTCGTGGTGTTTTAAGTACAGCTTTCGGTTGAACAGAAGGGGCTCAATACAACTCGTACAAGTTTAATTGCTAGGCCCGATAACCAATCCAAACCAAGCGACTGTTGTAAACAACGGCGAAATATCAAACTAACCAATGGTGTCCGTATTGGCGAGGGCTCCGCCCGATAGCTGAATGTGATGACCCACTTCGGTACAGTCGGGTTCGCCCCATAATGACCCTTTTATCTGGCAGTAAGCCCTTGGTTACATCTAAACTCTGGTTGGAGATGGTCGTTGTGATCTCCGTCACGTCTGCGACCCTTTGGCTGGAGAAGCAGTGAAGGTTCGCCATAACGCCCTCAAATGATCGTTAAGTGTGGCTACAACTCGAGAGGAAAAGTTTGATTTTTTTCTCACTCCATTAGTCATAACAGACTTTCACTCCGACTACAAGTTCAGGTTGAAGAATACCTTGGGAATGAAAAACTTCTTTCGGGTCCATAATCTTTATTGGGTGCCTCACAAAAATAGTAGTTTTCTTCAAAATGTCATAAAACGTATTGTAAAACGATTTTTCATCCGAAAAGTTGTAAAACATAATACATTAGTAACTTACTTTCTACCGCAACTTCAAAATTATTCAAATAACGTTATTATTCTGAGAACATTTATAGTGTACTATTAATACACTTTAGTACCATAGTAGCTCCTCATTAACATTAACAGAGTTACATTTAAAAAACCATGACCAACGACACCCACCACGTAAATTCTCTCCTCCCCTCCCCATGAATGCACAATTTATTAGGAATATGGATGAGTCGTACGAGAAAACCACGCTGATCGGTTCAGAATTGTGGGTTGGATTGCGCACAAATGATCTTGAACTAGATAAATAGTATCTAGTAGAACAAAAAAGCTTGTAAGTAGGTTTTTTTTTTGGCAGGCAGGTGAGGAAATCTTTAAAATCCATAGTTGGAGTTGGATCTCGTAAGATACCTCGTAAGATACCGTAAGAAGGGTCAGCGTCTTCAGGTTGTGTGGGATTCAAACCCACTAAAAAAACACCTCCTTTTCTCCCACGTTGGAACTCAGCCCTGAACCGTTTAATACATTACTTCGGGCTGAGTCTTGGGACGTTTAATCAATTCTGGGTGAGGGTCGGAACAGATGCTGCCTCCTCTCTCTTTCTCGTTCTAAGAGTATCTTCCTTGTCAGGATGCTTTCTATGTTCTCTGCCAAATCAGTCCAGCTCCTTTCACCTTCCAGGATCCTGCTGACTACAGCCTCTGATGATGAACTCTGGGGAGCTAACTCCAGGTCTGCCATGAGCTGATTTCTTTCAGGAGTCCATTTGGTGCATTTGAAGAAGGTGTGGAGCACATGATCGTCTTCTTTGTTCTGGCAGTGTAAACATGTAGGGGCAGATACCTTCCCCATTTTATGCAAATAGGCATAAAACAGTCCATGTCCTGTAAAGAACTGCGTAAGGAAAAAGTTCACTTCTCCATGATTCCTATCCATCCACGTCTGAATGTTTGACACCAGCCGTGCTGTCCACTTTCCTCTATGTTCTCCCGTCCGTATATCTTGCCAGTTTGCCATTTTCCGCTCCCTTCCTTCCTTTGCTGTGCAGGCCCTGTATCTTTCATCCCTTCTCTCAAAGATTCTTTTCCTCTCTGAAGCCATCAGCTGAATGGGTATGACACTCGTGAGGACAACGATAGCGGGTTCTGATACTGTTCGGTAAGCACAGGCGATTCGTGGGGCTCCTCTACGCTGTACAGCTACTAATCTCTGTCTGAGACATGCCACACTCAATGCGTCTGCCCATACCTCCGCTCCATACAAGAGAATTGACTGCACGACAGTCATCATCGGGCGTCTCTTGCACGGTCTAGGGCCGTCGTGCTGATGTAAGTAGGTTGGAAATCGTGATTTGGGTTGCCTACACATGATTTGGAGGAAGATCTTGGGGATTGGTTTCCCTCATGACTACTAGGAAACTAAATGCCACACCCACTTATCGGGCGTTTTCTATTTTAGGCAGGGTATTCTAGCAGGTAATTTTAGAAACTGGAAAATAAAAACTGACGTATCATGTCAACTCCAATCAAGTCTTCAAGTACCTATCTTTTGTATATTTAAAGGTAGTTATGTAGATGATGGTAGGTACGTGGTTGTAAATATTTGCTATTAATTCGAAAAGTTGGGTTCTCCTCTCCGACAAAAGAAAATTCACAATCTGAATGCGGAGTGAATAACGAAGTAGCTGGTTAGAATAGAAAGAAATCTCGCCAGGTAGTAAGGATGAGGGAGAAGGAATAATTCATCGAGCTGAATTCACTTTTCCCTGTCTCGCCATTACCGGTTCCTATTGCCGTCTTGGAATTCCATCAAGGATATTCCAGCTTTGGTTTGGCCGAGGAGTGCTTAATAATTAAAGGGGGTCAAGGGCTGAAGGTGGAGGGCGATAGCCCTGGTATTGTCTGGAGGACATAGTTGAGGTCGGGAGAGTTCTCGAAGATCCAGACTTGGCTCCCAGGTAAATGCCGCGGACCTTTGCTCTAGTTCCAGCCTCCCGGTCGTATGAATAAATAATCCGGGACACAGCGGGGGTGATTACCGGCCTCTCTCGGCCGTATTAGGCCCAATTACCTGCTACAAGATGTTACGGAGTCCCCAAATTGGGCAGTGGTGATTCTACAGTAGTATCCTGGTTCGACAGAAGGCGATTCCAACGAAGGGATTTTCTTGGTACGAATGTGCTCTTTTCTATTCTCTGAGAAAATTAGGCATATGGATCTACTCGTACCTACCAATTGCTGCTCTCTAGTGGATTTGGTTCGCCTTAACTTACAGCTACATCATAAATATTTCAAAAGTAACAATCCATCTTAAAATAAATAAGATGGTAGAGAGCGAGGGAGAGAGCGCTCAACTTTTTGCCAAGTTCAACTTCAATCAATACAAAAAATCCTGAATTGAATGCTTCAATTCACCTACTAATTCCTATTTTCAACATTTTAGTAGGTACCTAATTATAAATCGAACGGTAGTACAAAATATTTTTTCAGGGGGTTTCTAATCGACAAAATTTGACTCTTCCTTGGAAGGTTAGTGTAATTTATCAGAATCGGACCATTTTGTCGTATTGTTTTACCTTAACAGATAATTCATGAAGATTCATTACATTGCAATGAATTTCAAAATGGAAAATCGTGCTGTCACATTAAAAAACCATCAAAATTTGAGGGGACTTGGACTAATAGAAACTGAGAAAATTGTAGTTCAAAGCAATACATCATTCATATCAGCCAATAAAACTCTTTGGGACAGTTTAGGACCCTGGCAATCGCATTAAATTTACAATAACTTCATAAGGTTTTGACTAAGAGAGAAATTCACAATACGGGTATCATAAAACCGATCGAGTTGGGGCGGGTAAACCTCGTGCATTCAATCCTCCTGGTTGAATGTGTCAATGGTTTTCCTAGCTAAGATAAATTAATTTTTTATTACAAAGTAAATCAAAAGAAAGGAGGAGACTACGCTCAACTCCTTGAATGAAATTTTGGGGACCCGACTTCGAGAATTTTGCTTCCGAGTATGCCAAGGAAGCGGGAGCATTGTTTTCAATTGTCAAGGTTGAATTTTTTTCTTCAAAAATCAAAATTTTCACTCACTTAATACGTTTTAAGCCTTCCTTAACAAATTTGGTTCCGTGTCTGTCAGGGTGTGTGTCTGTCTTGAAATTCTTTCAACAGGCAAAACTACACAAAGTTATTGTACGATTTCGATGAAATTTTCAGGGATTATGAGGATTGGGGTGTAAATGGTCTCCTTTGAGGAAAGTGGAAGGTACTTAGAGGTTGATGTTTTGAGATTATTTACATCGGGTCATCTTTACAACCGGGTTATAAATACCGGGATGCTATGTGCCACACCCACTTAGTAGAATTTTTTTCGTTCCATTGTCCCTGAAAATCAAGCTGCTCGCACTTGTCCCAATTATCTCAAAACCGTGGGACAGTGAAGAACGTAATTGAACCTTTTCTCTTCCTGCAAAGAACGAATTGAATGCAGAAACTATTAAAGAAATCGTTTCAAATAAAAAATAAAGAAAAATATGAGGAAATAATTCATACAATTATTTTATTGACTTTAGGATTTCTAAGTGATGAGGTCTGAATTTTTAATATTTTACTACTTGATCTTCGTATTTAATGGTTATATTCTATCGATATTGTTATAAAGTTCATAATTTAGTATAATTTTTCAAGTATTTTAAAATACCTGTAGTCACTATAAGAGGAGGAGTGAATGTTAAATTTTAAAAAACACCTGTTTTTACGTGACTTACTTTGAAATATAAAACTGAGTTATAAGATAGGTTTGGAAAATGAACCGTAAGTAATTTTACTCAAACAGCAGCTCTTTTCTATGTCTGTCGATAAAATCTCATTTTTTTGGGCTAAACAGTACAAAAATATTGTACAGTTTTGAAGGAATTTTCAAAAAATGTGGGGGTTGGTCTTTGACTGTACCCCAATCACTACAGGTCTCGTGGTGTTGTTTTGAATGTAGGAAACGATCATCATAGAATTTGACCAATGCCATTCATTTTCAATAGATTATATGTGTCCATGTTTCAGCATGGAACATGCTTTAGCCTTGGGCTAGCTATCCGAAAAACGTTACAAAAGTGTGGAACTTGGGGCTGTCACGAAATTTCTCCGGGTCCCTCTCTGATACTGCACTTTCCGAATGGCAAACTATTCGCTCCTGGTGGCCGAAGCTGAAATTTCACTGGGAGACTCTCTGACACTGTAGAGTTCGAATGACAAACTATCCCCCCTCCCCATCAGCTGTGTGAGTTAACTTCGCTTTGGGAGAATTGGTGGCTAAAGCATGTTCCATATTTTCCACTTTTTGGAGACGGTCCGGGGTTTTATTCCCATGTACGAAAGAAAACTATCGTTACTCGATCGATGAGCTTCGATCATAACGAATAATTAAATAAGGGATTCTCAAACTATTTCACTACCGATGAAAATCATCTATTGAGAGGTGAAAGGTTTATAAATTCCTCATCAGCGCAGGTCCATTTGATGAGCAATCACGTTGAAGGGCAAAGGTATTATTGATACCCCTCTAACAGGAACTCTAAACCTCAGAGCGGAAGCATTAGTGATCAAGGCGGAGAAGTGCAGGGGTAGCCATAACTGGTGAAGGAGAAGTGTGGGGGCATCCATAACTCTGGTATAGATTCAGTAAGCGCATACTAATCGTTCATAAAGGCACGAGGTTTGCTCTGGAGATACGCCAAGGGGGAGCGATGATGCAGTTTATGATCTCGACGGTCAATCAGAAACACAATCTGCTAAATCCACTTGGCCGCCATGTGGGGATTATATCCTGGGCGGCATTAGGCGTAATACGGTCTCAGGCTTGCAAGGAGGGTAATCAGTATCCTCTCTCAAGGACGATTAATTATTCATACGACGGAGGTGAAAGCTGCAACCAGACCCAAAGGTCTCTGGGTATTCAATACCCAGAGACCTTTGGACTGTACCTGACAGGGTCCTTCAGGGTTAGACGTCGCAAGGTGATCCAAGAGGTCGGGTAGATCTGTTGTTTTCACATTCTCATTGGAAGCTTATACCTTGATTAAAATAATTCCGTACATTTCTGCGAAAGAAAAACATCTTTGACCTTAGAGTGACCTCGTCATCGACACGTAACCCCCAAGCTCCCCAAACTCACTTGCGGTGGCACACATTCAGCTGCAATCAACGAGTGGGGCCAAAACTTACACTACCTAGATATTAGGTTAGGTACCTTTAACCCAATTTTTGTCGACAAAATAGGTAGACAGTCTTGAATACCTTTTGTAACTTTTTTATAGAAGTACAATTTCGTTCAATTTAATTTCGGGTTTATTCTTTCTAGTTTTCTACTCCTTCCCGTATTTCGAACTCAATATTGTTAGGGGCTTTAATCTTAAAGTTCTGCGCACATTTCTCAACACGATTTTGAAGTTCATGTTTCATATTAGAGAATTTCGACTGATTCTATGAACTCGTAAGTCCATGTTGTGTGGAAGACCTATACTGCCCACCCAACTCCACCTACGATTCTCCCAAAAACCCCATTTCAATCCTCGACCCCTTGAAGAGGACATTAGTCAAAAGCTCCACCTTCTCTTTCAATGGCTCAACTTTTTCAGTCGTTCAGGAAAACTTTCTCTTTGAAAAGCTTTTGAACCCCAACCTCAGTTAGGGGGGTCTTGCGGAGCCCTCCTTATTAGGCTCTCTTCATGCTGTTAGCGCAAAGTTAGATCGAGCACTCCACTATACAACTGGGTTCCTCTAATGCAATCCTCGACGCGAATTGCCAATTGTTCCTCGAGAAATCGACGAAAAAGGAAGGGCGAACTGCTGCGAGAGTTGTCGTAGGTTTGAAACTCGTTGTAGGGAGCAAAAAGCTCGTTTGAAAAGGGAAAAACGATCTTTTCTCGGTGGGAAATGGGGATATTGTCTTCATTCAACTTCATAAACCCCTAGTAACTGCCAAAAAGGCGGCGTTCATGCTTTTCTTTTGAGTGTTTTCTAGAAAGAGACCATGAGTATAGATGAAGAAGGGGTCTCCTGTCCCTTGAAGTCACAATGCCTTTTAGAGCTCTAAGATCTGGAATGAGTCAGACAACAACCCAAAATGAACTCCATTTCTATGATTCGTGGAACCCAATTACAAAAACATCTGTTGCGAGGTTTCACTCTACTTTCTCGTAACTTGAACAAAAAGATAGCGTCATGCAACATGAGATCGAGTGAGAGATTTTTCCAAGAACAATAATAACCAAGTGTTTATACACAATTGTTATGCATACTTCTGAAAGATTAATTATTATTGTTATTGGAAAAGTTTGCCTAGTCGGGTGGGCAGTGAAGTTTCCTCATAAAAGATAGGTATGAGTAGTAGATGTGGAGTAGTGAGATGTATCTAGTAGAGTAGTAGATGTATTTGAATGATCTTTTATCAATTTCACACTAATTGGGTGATATATACGATTATATTGGGGATGTATGTGTCAAAACGTACATACTTATGTACCATTCATGGAACCAAAAAATCGATAAAAATGAATCGTGAATCAAGCACTAAGGAAGCTCATCAATCCATCAAGTACATCACAAGTTGAATATGTTGTGAGTCGTAGGTGGGGTGCTTATCACCTTCTCTTCACGCCCCACTCAACCTTGTTAAAACATGTATCTTTTCTCTCTTCCCTGCTGTGACCGTGTTGTTGTTCTCTAATAAAAGTTTATTCCAGATTGATTAATTATTTGTGCGTTAAAAGTTATTCAGCCCATTTAATCTACACAGTGAAAGGTTTTGGGCTCAGTTCACGCGATAAATTTTAAATTCAGTGCGCGCAAAAATTAGATGAATTCGGATAAATTCGATCATCAAAATTTAACCTCTCTTTGCGTCCGTATCGTCGTGTTTCCCGTTACCATCAACACGTGTTGTCATATCTACTCGGAAAAATGACTACGAGTTCTCTAGTTCAATTCCCAATGTTGACTAGTACAAATTTTACCAACTGGAAATTTCGAATTCGCGCATTATTGGCAAAAGAAGGACTTGAAAATGTTCTCGGCTTCTCGGACGATCTCCCGAAGTCTTCATCTTCAAAGGGCGATGGAAAAAGTGAATCACTACCTGCTGATGGAGCACAAGATTTTTCTACTAAAGATGCCAAAGCTCGAGCTATTATAATTCAAGGAGTATCTGATAAACACCTTGACATTATAAAAGACTGCTGCACAGCAAAGGACATGTTTGCTGCTCTAAAAGCTGTGTTGGTTCGAGATAGCACATTTTCGAAGCTATCTTTGTGGCGTAAGCTTTTCACTTTGAAGCTCGGTAAAGGAGAAGCACTTGACGACCACTTATTACACTTCGATTCCGTGGTACGTGAGTTACAGAAATACGGTACGACTCTAAAAGAAACTGATCGTATCTGTCTGCTTCTTTTGTCACTATCCTCAGACTACGATACTGTAATAACAGCTCTCGATACTCAAGCCGCAGTAAAACTTGATTTTGTGAAAGCGAAGCTACTTGATGAGGAAAGTAAAATTAAAAATCGGAATCACGCAGCCACTGAGGAGCTTTCCTTGAAAGCATCTTATTCCGGTCAGCATCATAATACTGGTCAACATCATAGGGGAAATTATGGTAACAGGAGACGTCGGGGGCGAGGACGATGGGGACGAGGAGGCAGTCGTGGTAGAGGATACAGCCACCATAACAGCACAGTGTATAATAATGATCACCAGAAATCGTACCAATCAGAGACCAAGAATGATCACCGAACAGGTACTAATAATGCAATTGCATTTATTGCCTTGGAAGCCTCGGAAATTAAGGCAAATGAAAATCTTGAATCTTTTCTGATAGATTCTGGTGCGACGTCAAACCTCCTCAAGTCTGATTTGGAACCCCTAATGACAGACATTGTCCAGCTAGATCGAAAAATCATGATTCACATTGCCAATGGTGAATGCATGATCGCAGAGAGGAAAGGCACGCTCAGCTGTTATTGCCAAGGAAAACCGATAACGATAGAAGGATTGATAGTTCCCAACCTTCAGCATAATCTACTATCAGCAGGGACTCTGACATCAAAAGGGCACACCATCATCATGGAAAAAGCCGAAATGCTTATATGTAGCCCTCAGCATACCTTCAGATGCAGACACGTAAATGGTTTGTACTCCCTTGACGTCACATTTACGCAAGAGCAGTGCCATACCACCAGCATAGAAGAAAATGCCATCTGGCATAGGCGCCTTGGTCATCTAAGCAACAAAGGGCTCCAGCAACTCGGACTGCCTACCCTGAAGGGAACCTGTTCATCATGTGTCGAGGGGAAAGCCACCCGACAACCGTTTCCTAAGAAGGAATAATGTACGTCTCGAATTGGACAATTGATACATTCAGACATTTCAGGTCCCGTAACTCCAGAAACACATCTTGGACAAAAATATTTTCAGGTGATGCTTGACGACTATAGTCATTTTCTCGTAGTCAAACTCCTGAAGTCCAAAGATGAGGCAGAGAGAAATTTGATCGATTTCGTCAGCATGCTGGAACGCCAGAATGCCATTAAAGTCCAAAAATTCAGACTGGATAACGGAGGAGAATTCAGCTCAAATCGATTCAAAAATTATGCTCTAGAAAAAGGGATAGAACTGCAATACTCTATGCCTTACAGCCCTCAGAGCTGCGGAAAATCCGAAAGAATGAATCGTACAATCCAAAATATGGTGAGGACAAAACTCATAGACTCCGGAATGCCGAAGTTTCTGTGGGGAGAAGCCATAAAAAGCTCCGTGTACGAGTTGAACAGGTCACCAACGACTACACTCAAGAAAGGCGAAACACCATCATTGATATGGAACGGACGCAATGACATCTCGAAGCTGAGGATATTTGGATGTCGTGCCTGGATTACTCGTCTACCAAAAGGGAAGAAACTTGACGCTAGAGCAACAAGAGGAGTGATGTGCGGCTACTGTGGAGGCGGCTATAGGATCTGGCTACCCGACGAAAAGAGAGTGGTGGAATCAAGTGATGTAATTTTCGATGAACACGTATTCGAGTACCCACTGAATTCTAACAAAAATGAAATACCGGAAAATTCCGAGTTTTATCGTTCTCAAGGTATTCCAGAAAAGAATACGACATCGATTTTAACACCACCATCTCCTCCTAGTCCTGTGAAGACGCCAACTAAAATGCCATCCTCTAGTCCGACGTCAACGCCATACTCAAGTCCAATGACAAGCCCGTCATCACCTACTCCTCAGAGCTCTCTGAAACCTAAGCTACAAATGACCACTAGATCAGGAAGAATTATCGGTCAACCGAAATATCTACAAGACTATGATGTCTATCAAGCATATTGTATGCTTACTTCGAGTACAGAAGTACCACGAAACTTCGAGGAAGCTACGAAGTCATCCGAGTGGAGTCTGGCAATTCAACGAGAACTGGACTCACACAAACGCCTGGGTACTTGGAAACCTGAGCATCCTCCTATCGGCATAGTACCTATCGAGACGAGATGGGTATTTACTATAAAGTCGGATGGGACGAAAAAAGCCTGCCTTGTAGCTCGTGGATTTCAAGAACCTACTGAGGAAGGGGGAGAATTCTCATACGCACCAGTATGTCGTATGCAAACTGTAAGAACGCTACTATCCGTCGCTGTAAGAAATGATTGGCCACTGAAACAAATCGGCGTCCCCACAGCATTTCTAAATGGTTTTCTCGACCACGATGTATACATTTATACACCGCTTGGAGTGAACAGCAAGTCGGAAACTCAAAAACTTGAGAGAGCATTGTACGGTCTTAGAAAAGCACCAAAATGCTGGAATGATCGCTTCAATGAAATGATGTTGTCTCTAAACTTCAGAAGATCCGAGTATGATTTCTGCTTATACGTCAAAAATAATGTATACCTCGTCTTATTTGTGGATGATGCAATAATTACCGGGAATGTGGACGAAATCAATGACGTTATCTCAGCACTGGAACATGAATTTCAGGCAAAAACAATTGTAGAGGCGTCTTCATTCATCGGAATGACAATCGAGCGAAATGATGACGAAATCACGGTCACACAACCCCGCATCATCGAACGAATCCTAGAAGAGTTCAACATGAAAACATGTCGAAAGGTATCAACACCAATGGAAACCGGATTCCAATACGAAGAGGACACGGTCAGAACTGACATACCTTACAGACACTTGGTATGCTCACTAATGTATGTCTCAATCACAACTCGCCCGGACATCGCATTCTCGGTGTCATATCTAAGTAGATACCTCGACAGACCCACCGAGTCTACTTGGAAGGCAGCAAAAAGGATCGTCAGGTACCTCAGTCACACCAAAGATTTGGGTCTCCGGTTCACCAGAAGTTCATCAACAACGGGACTCCAAGCATTCTCGGACGCTGACTGGGGTGGCGACCGTCAAACACGGAGATCCATCAGTGGATTTATCGCCTACCTAGATGGGAATCCGATCTCATGGTACTCCAGAAAACAGGACTGCGTTGCCCTATCTACCATGGAGGCTGAGTACATCGCAGGGGGTGCAGCTGCCCAAGAGCTGATGAATTTGAGTGGAATAGTGTCCGAATTTGTTGGTGAAAGTGTAATCCCGCTGTTAAAAATTGATAACCTAGGGGCAATTTCCGCGATTAAGACTTGTGAAAACACAAAACGTGCAAAACATATTGAACTTAGGTATCTTTATATAAAGTATTTGTTTGAACAGCTGAAATTATGCCTGGAGTATGTAAGTACCAATGAGAATATCTCGGACATTTTTACAAAAGCTTTAGGTAAGGAAAAATTCGTTTACTTCAGAGACAGAGTTCTCAACTTGTAATTTATCCTGAGAATCATTTACCTATGGCATGAAATTAGGGATACCTACATAATAAATAGGGCATAGCATGCAAGTTCCTACCTTATATGTGTCGTCTTTATTACTAACGAATTTATAGTATTGGTTCAAATTGTTTTTCCATTTTTGTCTAAAATTTTGGTCGATGTGATCTTTGTTTACAAATGACGTCACACGTTGGTATCTATATCATCTTCTTCTTCGTTGGATACAAGTTAACAAATGTAAATTCCATCTAAAACGTTAGCTAACATGGAACAGCGTTTCATTTGTAGATGAGTGCATGGATGGCAAAAACCATCCATGGATGAGAACAAAGAGATCAATCGAAGGGGGTGTGTTGTGAGTCGTAGGTGGGGTGCTTATCACCTTCTCTTCACGCCCCACTCAACCTTGTTAAAACATGTATCTTTTCTCTCTTCCCTGCTGTGACCGTGTTGTTGTTCTCTAATAAAAGTTTATTCCAGATTGATTAATTATTTGTGCGTTAAAAGTTATTCAGCCCATTTAATCTACACAGTGAAAGAATAAACTCTTGAACGCCTACCGCCGAGCTCCTCTCACGATCAGACATTAGTTCGGGATTGATTAGACCTAGCCAAAACTTGACTACGCATCTCAGAATGATACTTCAAAAAACAATAATTCCATTAATTTTGAATTAAAATGTTGCTACTTCCATCTAGGAAAGTAAATTTTTGAAGAAAACTAACGCATGAAAACTTTATCTAAGACTAAACTCAAGAAATTCATAGGGGACCATCCTCACTTCCATAATGGACATCATCCAATTCTTGTGATACTTACCACCTTCCAATTCATAATGGGCATTTTCCAATTAATAGGTGACATGATTGGAATAGGTGACCATTCATATGATGGTCCTTTACGAATAGGATGATGCCCTCTATGAGTTGTAGGATAGTCCCCTTTAAACAACCTGAGAACTGCTTCAGTTTATTAATTTTATTAGGATATTAATTTAGGATATTAATTTATTAGGATATTAATTATTAGGATATTAATTTATTAGGAAAAGGGAGGATGAAAACCTCAGTATTACATATTTCAACAAGGCAACTCTGCTTGCTGATAATTTAGTTTTGTTTATGAAAGAATATCATCATTACAGCTACCTCCTTTCTACATTGTCAGTTCTCTTTATTCCCCTCCAATCATCTGATAGATATTACTAATACGTACCTACTCTTTTTGTTCAACGCCTCCATAGATCTCCAGACACCACATAGATCTCCTCGTAGACTCGACGTATCAGAGGTCTAATGTAGGGAAGTGGTTCATCCCGGGCCGTGAACCCGCAAATCGACTAGTTTACTCCACAAAAGTTCACAGGAGAGTAGAAGTTCCCTACGTCTGCTGTTAACTTTTATCGCAGTTCTCAACTCATCAGCTTGTGGAAAATCGAGGTCTTTCCAGAGCCAAACGATTACACAACTTTCTCCGTCTGATTGACCTCGAAAATCCGGAGTGAAGAATCTCGTTTCGTGGTTTGCAAAAGTTTTTCCCGTTGTTAGCCACTCAACCTGCTATCGCTCTCCTTACTTCTAGCACACAGACAAAGACAATCCACATGAATTTCTCCTATTCTGTGCCTAACTTCAAATTAGACATATTAGTTTGGAATGAAAAATATTAAAAACATTTACAACAAGTAGCACCCGATTTGCTCCAGCTATGACAGCTTTGGAATTTTCAGGCGAGGTAGGAACCCTCTTGTACTGAAATCTTTGTTGATGAGTTAAACCCCGAAATAACATCTCCCTTCGTTAGAGGGAAATAGTTGGACTTTCATTTGCTCCGAACCTTGTAACCCAACAGACTATTCGAAAGCCATGAATGAAATAGAATACCCGATAGTTTGACAGGTGACTTTACAGACTATTGGTATGTGTTATAATTAGGGATCGGATTTTTATTAATTTAAAAATGCAAAATATTTAACATATACAGGGTGTTCCATGTTGAGGACCGAAAAACTTCGGGAGTCAATTCTACAACTACGAGTAATTTTAGTAAGAAAGTGTCTCATAGAAATTTTTCGTTGGACGCTAAATTTCCGAGTTATTTTAATTTTAAGATTTTTTTCGTGTTTTCGACCTCAAGCCATAAAAGTGACCATAACTCGCTTAATTTACGAGCAATTCAAAATCTAATCACGCCGTTGGATAGGGCGTTAAATTTACCATCTTTCTAGTGGTTATACAAAATTTTTTGTTAGGTCGTGATGGGTGAAAAATCAACTCGTAAAGTCATTTTTGTAAAATTGTCAACATTTCCTACTTTTTCTTGATTGTTAAGGTTTTACTTCCACATGATTTTCTCGTACCTCTACATCAAAAACTGCGCATTTCCTCATTCACCAATGTCGAATATAGGGACATGCTTTTCATATGTAAATCATATCATTTGATCATTGCGACTGATCGGTGTAAATAAATTAAATGAAGGCTTGTTCATCAGAACATGAAGGTGAAACCGCATGCCTTTTCCTGCTTCCTTCAACTTCTTTATCAGACCTCACTGTAAACATCTTAGGAACTTCCTATTGAAAACAACGTCAGACGTAAGTTTCGAATACCAACACTTTCCTTGAAGCTAACCAAGAAAAACAACAACACAAACACGATATGAAACACACGATTTGAATCACAATTATTTCATGATTTAATCCTGTAGAATAATGTGCAAGGGGAGTTGCGAGAATTAAACATTCAATTCCAAGTAAATACCAAGTAAATTTAAAAAAAAGATTTGGACCTACTAAAATTCAATTCTGAGCTTTCACATACCAACGGTGATGGAATCAGTCTATAAGCGTTGAAAATGAAGTGGAATTCCACCTCTAATTCGTCGAACCTGCCCGAGGCCCAATGAACCAGAAAACCTTGATTTCCATGAGGGCTACCACGTTTTTTAGCATTCAAACGTATTTTCACCCCTAATTAGCGGAGTAAAATTAAAACATATTATACCATAGGAAAACTGATATCTTTGCGCAGTTTTTGATGTAGAGGTATGTGAAAAATCATTTGGAAGTAAAACCTTAACAATCAAAAGAAAAGTAGGAAATTTTGACAATTTTACAAAAATGACTTTACGAGTTGATTTTTCACTTTTTCACTCACAATTGTTTTTTATATAACCACTAGAAAGATGGTAAATTTAACGCCCTATCCAATGGTGTAATTAGATTTTGAATTGCTCGTAAATTCAGCGAGGTATGGTCACTTTTATGGCTTAAGGTCGAAAACACGAAAAAAATCTTAAAATTAAAATAAATCGGAAACTAAGCGTCTAACGAAAAATTGCTAGGAGACTTACTAAAATTAGTTGTAGAATCGACTTCTGAAGTTTTTCGGTCCTTAACATGGGACACCCTGTATATGTATTTATTTTTGTATAATAAGCGGTAAATATGTAAGAATGTTGAAATATTTTCAAAAATGTTTATAGGCACAAAACGGACAGTTGTTCAAAAGAAAAAAATTGGTTAGTTGAAAAAGAAGGGTGAAATGTGGAATTCTCTCTTTGAAATTATTCACCACGACAAGGAACTTCAAACGTTCGAAAGTGAAGCGACGACGATCTGGACGAAAAATCGCCTTGTCACCTACTGAACGACCATCCGACAACCACAGAAGTTATCGGTTCGTTCTTGAAGGCGGTGATCTCGTTGGGAGTGAAGGCAGCATAACCACTGGAAATTTCAGACCCTTTGAGAATATCCGCAATAATACGTATGGTCAATCCCCCCCGTACAGATATTTAACGATCAATTGTCAGTTTGAGATTTTATTTGACCATATAGCATGCTTTAGCCTTCGACTAACTACTCGAGAAGGGCCACTCGGGGGTTATTCTCCATCCCATCCCTACTTGCGCTGCTAAAGTGTTCCATGTTTCTTGAATTTTAGCCAAAGGCTCTAAGCAGTAAGTAAGGCGAAGCCCCAAGGGCAGATTCCACCCGGTTTTTTTCTCAACATGAAAAATCGCACTCCAATCCAAAAATTAATCCAAAAGAACCAAGAAAGATCGTAATAAGATGTTCGCATCACAACAACTAAATGGAAATTCATATGATTCACCCACTCCTATCGATTTCAGCACAAAAACACAGGCTGAAAATGGGTGAAGGGCCTTGACTTTGTTTCTTAGCCCTTGATCCGTGATTCTCAGCTATGACAACCATCTGTGGACTCTCAACAAATTATCATCTTTCAAACTAAGGAATCTTCCTCAAAATTATGAAAAAATGCTCAAAATGAAAAAATAAGTGGTTTTTTCTGTAAGATATTTGTAAGTATTTACAGCGAAATATGTGAAAATATGTAAAATAAAAGTAGGCTTAACCTGTTCAAAAGTTGCTTATTCGAATGTTGTCAAAATTTCTTATTGCCAATATGTTGTCCAGAAAAGAATATGTAAAAACATAGGAATCCGATCCCTAGTTATAATCCATAACTTATTAGATCATGCGTTGTTAGATCCTCTTAGATACCAAATTTCATAATTTCTCATTTCACATTCATGCTTTATACTTTATAAGTGCCTCGTTTTACGCTGAATAAAGCCTATACTTTTCAAGGCTTTCATTATTACAATTTATTTAGCGTACTTCTTTATTTTGACGAATTCTTTTCTCCTGGCTTTCTGAATAAAGTCTGATTTTTTTAATCTTCTTGTGCGTGTTGGAGGTTGTAAAGTACCAATAGGACCTGGAATTAAAAAAGAATAATGTTTCACTCTCCAATAACGAAAAATCTACGTTTTTCTCTTGCTAGAAGGTTTCGATGGATGACATCAGATAAAATATACTGTACTTCATGTGGAGGAGGAAGCAGAAAGGACTTATAGCATTCCTTTTAATGTGGCTAGCGCTTTCGGGGCGAGCTATGGCCCCTTTATCAAGCCTATGTTTAAAAATCCACTAAAGGGGCCATAGCTCACCCCGAAAGCGCTAGCCACATTAAAAGGAATGATATAAGTAACGACGTCTTTTTTGCTTCCTCCTCCACATGAACTACAGTATGAATACAGCTGGAGTATAGAACAACAAATAAAATGTGGACGTAAATATCAGATGTTTACCAATGAAAATTTGTAAAATGGTAATTATTAGATCTTATTTCGCCGTCTATTAATGTTGAATAATATTCAACTTTAATAGACGGCGAAATAAGATCTATCTGTCTTCATATTATGAAGAATACAGCTTGTTGGTCTGTGATTATTTTAAATGTTCTACCAATAAGATAATGACTCCATTTACAGAGTGTGTTGCTATTTTATAAATTGTACCTTTTTTTTTACAAATCAACTTTTTATACATGCAATGAGGCCGGATAACTGTTGATAAACAAAGATATTGATAAACAAGTTGATAGTGGGTTGATAAAAACGTTTTTTAGCTCTCCTGTAAAATAGCAAAAAGTTGGATAGCACATGTGGCTTCTTAAGTGGCTATAGAATCGTTGGGATCGTCACTTACGACCTTATTGTAATTACGGAAGAGTTTGCTCGATGAAAATATCTTAGGATGGCCACGTTTTCGTTAGAAGAGTTCGTGCATAGAAGTTTCGGTACCGCGGTAAAATGAGCCGCGTTGGTATGTGTCAACGACACACATACAGACAGACATTCTTAGCAAATTATATAACAGGATGATCCAAATTTCCCACTAAAGTGAGTCAGTAGCCATAACTACTCAAAATGTCTTCGACGACCGAGTAATAATCCCTAATCACGGCATTTTATTCATTCACAACTGAAGAGGGCAGTTTTTCAAAGACCCGCCCTTCTCTTTGGTGGACAATATTGAAGTCAAGACTTCTTTTTTACTTAGAAAAAGCGGTGGGGGGGGGGGTCCCCACCGCATGCTAACGACTCTTTGCACAGGATAAGTCCGGGATTTAATCAGCCCTCCTACCCTCCCCCATCTATCTCCTTCATGCAATTTCCCTTCTGCTTTGTCGTCAATTGAAATAAATTCTGAACTTCGTTACTGTTTTGAAGGGATGGCCCTCAGGGTTTTGATTATGCTTCATTGTGAAGCCTAAGAAAATTTTTCTTCGTTAGACCTTCAGCCTGTCGAGCCTGACATCATTGAGAAGGAACCCTTACTTGAAGGAATCATGACAACGGGCAATTATGACGGTTTTTAATTTCCCCACCCAAACGGAAAAGTTAGAAGAAATGGCCCATGAGCAGAAAAGAAGTAAAACCAAAAATGTGACCCTCCATGTATTAGAAAAAAATACCAAGAAATACGTTTGCCAAGTAGATGAGCAGTATAGTTTTCTCACAACAAAAAATCACGGACCATTGATTAAAACACCAAGTACACACACGATCCAGGCATTGCCTATCTGTAAGTTAATTTTCCTGTGGTTTAGCCGGAAAGAAGGGTTTTTTCCTCAGATAGACAAACACAGAACCAATTTGTTGTTCGGAGAACTCTAAAACTCAAAATGCGATTAGACATTTCGATTTCGGAGCACCCTTTTTCCGACCGACTACACGAATAGAAAAGTGAGGGAAAAAAATTGTTCTTGGTTTATTATTGTCAATAATAAACCTTTGGAAGTGAGCAAGAAAAACATTTTGATTATCACCCTCCCCCCCCCTCAAAATTTGATGGTTTACGTTACGTTTCAAGGTTCGCAGAATCCGAAAATTGAATTTAAAATTGTCTGTTCAAGATGAACTTTTTTTTTGGTTACTAGGGATCGATTTTTATGAAAGTTGGTTTATAGGCTCCTTTTGGGGTCTGGTTATGCCCCAAAGTTTAGTTATTGTCAGTCACTTCCAAGAGTAAAAAATGGAAATTGAAATTTTCAAAAAGGCTTGAAAATGTTCTATATGTATAATGGTACGCTTTTTATTAATTTAAAATAATATTAAATTTCAAAATCGAATGAGACCACCTAGACCTCTACAGGACCATCCCTTTGCTTCCTATCTAATTACATGAAACCCCAACCGTACGTATGTATGTACGTATACAGTCGTCGATCGCGAGGAGTTAGATATCAAAATTCCTATGTTTATTTTAACATTAAGATCAAGAACGGTTTTGTTCGTTAATCAAAAACGGAATGTGTATTTACCTACATCATGTGTTGGTAACACCTGCAAAGGTAATTCTAATCAACAAAGTGGAGGGATTTCAACTTGAATATTAATGCGCCCCTTCAAGTTGACAAGACTTCCAATCCCAACGATTTCATTCAGTACTCATGCTTGCTCCTTGGTACTGGTTGTGTGAGGAAATCAGCAGGCATTTCTTCGGTCTGCAAGTACCTACTTCACTTCCAGTAGTTCTTTCTTCATAGCATCACGGATAAAATGTTTCCGTATGTCTATGTATATGCTTGGTGCATGAACGAACAAAAAATCAAGCAAAAAAAAACTAATCGAGCAAAAAAAATACCCCCCCCCCCCCACCAGCACAACATTTTCTTAGCAACCATGGACCAATTTGGTTGACATTTGGTAGGTATATGGGCTTGGTAGGTAAACAGGCTACATTTGGGGTCTAGTTGAGCCACGAAGCTTTCGATGAAGGTATTGTTTTTTCATCTATTTAAGATAGTATTGAATTTTTGTAATCAAATGAGACCACCCAGAGCTTTGTAGGACCAACCATGCGCTTCCTTTGATAACCTGACGGTTGGAGTTACGATGAATCAGAAACACGAGTATGAATCTCAAAAGTGGCCTAATCCCCGTTACATTTTAGCTGACCTGATTTTTTGCGTCCTTAGCAACCGGTAATCAACTCCCTATTTCTTCAAATTGAGAGTTAAGAGTTTATTCCGTCAAAATAAACTTTGTTGTGAAGGTAATTAAGTAATAGGCAGGTAAAGGTAAGTAAAATAGTGTCAAGGCAAGCTGTGATCTTGCAGACGAGTGTTTTGAATTCGAATTGAGTGTGAAGCGTTCATTTCTACGAAATAAACATGATTGTGAAGCAAGAATATGGTTTGTAGGTTGTGGCAATGACAAAGCTGTGATCTTAGCAGGCGAGTGATCTATACAGAAAAATAATGAACCTTTGTCTAATCATTTGCAGCGTTTTTTTTCTCCGAATAGAGTTTCTAGTCACTAAGTTGTGCTTTCTTAGCAACCGAGAACCGAATTTCGTAATGAATATCAGGGCACTCACAACTTCTTCTCAAAGGTACTTTCAAAGGTACTCTCAAAGGTACTTTCTGTTGAAATACCTTTGACAATGAACCTTGAGCGAAAATATGGTAAATAGGTATTGCCTATGGAAAGCCGTGATCTTTGCAGGTTAGTGATCTACACAGAAAACTAATAAACGATATGTAATAATTTGCAGTGTTTTGAAAATATCACTAATAAATCTAAGAGGCTTACTAAAAGGGAGGACTCAAGACGAAAAAGTTGTTTGTTGTTACTCTAAATAATGCTGTTGAAAGGATGAGAAGGAAGTGGACGTCGGCCAAAAAGGGGTGACCGACAAGACCGCAGATGTGGTGATCCTCGGACCGGAGACCCCAGCTTGGTTTCTGTTGTTTTTGTACGCTTCGAGGATGGCAGGGGAAGTTCGTGTCCTGCAGTATGATTAGATGAGCAAGTTCCTGACGAAGGCGTGTCTCAATTCCCATGTGATTTGATACTTCTTTGATGCATTTAGCTTTGAAAAACATCTTCATTTACCCTTTTAGAGTCTGCAAATGACTTAATAAAAGATTTACTCTCGTAATAAAGTGAACACGTCTGCCAATATGTTCAGGAAGCCTAATTGTGAAAAACGAGTGGTAATTTATTTAGGAAGTTTTACTATCCCAAAATTAAAAACATCGGTTCTACCAAGTATTTAACCCTTTTCTACACGCAGGGAAAGAATTTTGGTTTACCATTTTCGATAATAAACTTTTGGAATTGACCAAGAAAAAAAAATGTTTAACACCCCCTCAAAATTTGTTGGTTTACGATTCAAGGTACTTTCCCCACTGAGCATTGACCGA
This sequence comes from Apolygus lucorum, assembly GCA_009739505.2. Lineage (NCBI taxonomy): Eukaryota > Metazoa > Arthropoda > Insecta > Hemiptera > Miridae > Apolygus > Apolygus lucorum. Next base: position 21,558,620 of record CM019182.2, on the reverse strand, counting down.
TTTTCATGAAATTTGGTATGTAGGCTCCATTTGGGGTCTAGTTGTGCCCCGAAGATTTTGGTTGATGTAGGTCACTTCTAAGGGTCGGAAAATGAATTTTGAAATTTTGAAAACGCCCTAACTCAAAAAACTTTGATATAAAGATATTGTTTTTTCATTAATTTAAGATAGTATAGAATTTTTTGAGACCACGCGGAGCTCTGTAGAACAAACCGTTCGCTCCCTACGAGAATTTAAGGGTTGGACATACGATAAATCAGAAACACGAGTGTGAATCGCAAATGAGGCCTAATCTCCGTTCAAATTTTAGCTGACCGAAATGCGATCGATGTTTTTCTTCATGTTGGATGGTTGGTGGTGATCAATATAGAAAAATAATAAACCATTGTGTAATAATTTGCAGCGTTTTTATTCGATTTTCGGATTCTACGAATCTTGAAACGTAAACTAACAAATTTGAGGGGGGGGGGGGTATACAATTTTTTTCTTGGTCCATTCCAAAGGTTCATTATTGAAATAACAAACCAAAAAATTCGTTATTGTCACAATGCACTCCTGTTATTTGATCCCTTTGTCAGAGACTAAAAGCTTTTTTTACTGTATCTCTTACGCTTCAATTTAATGTCAATAATTATTAATTTTCCCGGGATCTGAGAGCCAGCGTTTTTTTCTGGGTTGCACTAGAATTTCACTGGAGGCTTCCAGAATTATACTAAGGTCAAAAAACACCAAGGCCGGACTCAGTCCCGCGTGTAGAATTGTTCCAGCGGAGAACGCATATAGTTAACCCTAATTGGACCATAGTATCACTAGTGTCACCGAAAACTCTCAGAAACTCCAACATGTCACCAAAGTTAAACCGCGAGTTTGAATTTAATGGACAGCAGGATTTCTGTGGGTGTTATTGGAAGTCTCAGAATAGAGTTATAACAAACATTTCCGAAGAAATCGATGAAAAAATTGTTGTCATATTATTTTTGATTTTTGATAACTTATAAAAAATGGTTCAAAAAATTCGGCTTTATCTATGAATTTTTTAATTGCAATTTAAATCTAGTTAACCTGGTGACACCTTGGGACAACTGTGGAATTCCTTAGATGTTTTCGGTGACTCTAGTGACACCATGGTCCAATTAGGATTAATGGTTAATTTAGATAGACTCTGAAGTGGAAGCTCCACAGGTTTTGACTGTATTTCAATTTTCAAATATAAACAACGTTTTACTCCTAAAATTGAAACAACACTGTACCTAAATAGTGTTCGTCAAGTAAAACGCTGCAAATTATTTCACTAAGGTTTATTATTTTCCTGTATAGATCCCTTGCTTTGCTTCCAAGTCTAAAATGCTGCAAATTATTACACAATGGTTTATTATAGATAACTTTTCTACAAAGAACACGGCTTTGCCATTGTTACCACCAACCAACATGAAGAAGAACATCGATCGCATTTCGGTCAGCTAAATTTGATGGAGATTAGGCCTCTTTTGGGGCACAACTAGACTCCAAATGGAGCCTTGTATTTACCTTGAAACGTAAACCAACAAATTTGGGGGGGGGGGGGTTAAAATTTTGCTTCCGAGTCTACCAAGGTAGCGGAAGCTTTGTTTTCACTTTTCAAGGTTGAAAAAAAAAGTTTTCTCCAAAATCAAAACTTCCACTCGCGTTTTACGTTCCAGACCTTCCTAAACAATTTCACTTCCGTGTATGTCTGTTTGTGTATCTGTCATGAAATCCTTGCCACATCCATAACTTCTACAATTCTCATCCGATTTCGATGAAATTTTCAGAGATTTGCGGGTTGACGTGTAGATGGTCCCCTATGAGGGTAGTGAAAGGAATTTAGATATTGGTGTTTTGAGATTAGCTACTATGCATCGGATCATCTATACAATCGGGTTATGGATACGAGGAAGCTATGTGCCACACCCACTTGGCAGACATTTTTTAGTGTTCAGAGTCAATTATGTATTCAGTTCGGATCAAGATCTAATAGATGATGCAGAATTTGTTCGTTACCAAAAGGTATGGGAAGCATTGTATTAACTTTTCAAGGTTGAAAATCACTCGACTGCTTTGACATTGTCAAATTTTTTTAAGGTAATTTAAGGTATTTTTGCGATATATGTCTTCACATTTCCAAATTATGACCATGATAACGTTTCGGGAATTTTTTCATTGACTTGGGAAGAATATTATTTGTTATCAAAATATAAGTATTTCTCATATCATGTGTCTAATCACTCGTTTTGATGGTGTACCTATAGACACATTTTATCGCCTATTTTTTGGTTAAAATTTTCGAGCTCACCCAGTGTGAAATTTATAAGTTGAATAGTTGTCAGGATGGCCGAGCGGTCTAAGGCGCCAGACTCAAGGTGATTCCTTGCTCATTTATATGAGTACAATGGGCATTCTGGTCCTCTCTGAGGGCGTGGGTTCGAATCCCACTTCTGACACAATTTTTTGGTTCATAATTTTTGATAACTAAGGATGAGTCAAGAATTGATAACCTCCTCGGAAATTTGATTTTGTACGTTTCAAGGTATGAATTATTACGTAGAAGTGTACTTGATCGGCTCACTACGTCGTTTATTAGTAATCATTCTCGTTATAACCCAATAACCCTCGAAATTTGAGCTAAGTCGGCACAACATCTACACTTTGAGAAATCACGGTAGGGTGGGGTAGGGGCAACGGTTTGCAGTTTTGAATTTTCTCTTTTTTTTGAATATTTCTCTGACACTTCTGCCAAGATTATTGGTGAGGGGAGGATAAATTGCGGTGGATCCTCAGTATGTATGATGTTTATTTCGCATGTCGAGCCAGCTTTCGCCCAAAGGGTATCTTCCAGACACTTTCTTTATGATTTGCAATTGCTTTGGTGGTAGATGTACCTATGGTTGGCTTTAATTTCTACTGTAGTTACATCTGTTACATCTATTGGCCCAAGCAGAACGGTGTTGGTTAGGTAGGAGTGCTCCTCCTATTACAGTAGACATGAAAGCCAACCATACATCTACTACCAAAGCAACTCCAAATCATAAAGAAAGTGTCCTGAAGATGCCCTTTGGGCGAAAGCTAGCCCGACATGCGAAATAAACATCATACATACTGAAGATCCGCCGCAATTTATCCTCCCCTTAACACCAATAACCTTGTCAAAACGCTGCAAATTTTTACACAATGGTTTATTATTTCTTATTTTTCTATATAGATCACTCGTCTGCAGAGCCACCAACCATCCAACATGAAGAAAAACATCGATCGTATTTTGGTCAGCTAAAATTTGAACGGAGATTAGGACTCTTTTACGATTCACACTCGTGTTTCTGATTTATCGTACGTCCAAATTTTAAATTCTCGTAGTGAGCGAACGGTTTGTCCTACAGAGCTCCGGGTGGTCTCAAAAAATTCTAAAAATTCTATAGAATCTTAAATTGAAGGAAACACAATACCTTCATATCAAAATGTTTTGAGTTAGGGCATTTTCAAAATTTCAAAATTGATTTTGGAACCCTTAGAAGTGACCTACATCAACCAAAATCTTCGAGGCACAACTAGACCCCAAATGGAGCCTGCATACCAAATTTCATCAAAATCGGTCAATGCTAAGTGGCAAAAGTGCCGCGTACTGCGTACGGCGGACGGACGGCCAAATTTTTATTCGATTTTTGGATTCTACGTACCTTGAACCGTAAAACATCAAATTTTGAGGGGGTGTTAAATTTTTTTTTCTTGGTCGATTCCAAATTTTCATTATTGAAAATAATAAATCAAAAAACTATCACCACTGTCGCGAATATAGTCTTATTGCAGTTCATGTAGAAGTGGAAGCAGAAAGGACGTCGTTACTTATAGCATTCCTTTTAATTTGGCGAGCTATGGCCCCTATAACAAGCTTAAATCAATTTAGTCTTCAAATATCCAAAGGCCTTTTGGTCACCACTTACTCCCAGGAAGTGGTCATCGTTGTTCTGTACTCGTGCTGTATCCATGGAACCACAAACAGCTTGATAATGGGGCCATAGCTCGCCCCAAAAGCGCTCCCCAAATTAAAGAGAGAAATGAGTAACGCTTCCTCCTCCAGAACTACAATATGAATACAGCAGGAGTACAGAACAAGAATAATATTCTTGTGAAAATGAATGATTGATGAAAATGATGATTGATGAAAATGATTGATTTTACGTTTTGATAAAAGACTATATTATAGTCTTTTATCAAAACGTAAAATCAATCATTTTCACACCAATTCTACAAGACCAATATAATTCTGTGCGAGGAAACTCTACTGTTCACCCCACTTGGCCGACATTTTCTAAAGAATGTGGTAATTTGAGATGGCTATCATCATGTATTAATACTAACTTGATTATTAAAGTACGAGTATTATTATTGTAATAATGTGATGGTTATCATTCTTGTAGTATAATAACTTTTATCAAGAACGAGTTGGATGTAATAATTCAGCAAGTCCTCCCGAGATTTTAATTTTGACTCTTTTTTTTACCGAGTTAATCCCCCTCCATACCGACATTTCTCAGGCCTCAATTAACGCGGATGACCCTCCACCATTTTTCAGCCTCGAATTACCGAAATTTGGAGTAACTTCGTCTTTTCCTTTTTTCTTATCTTTTTTCCACCGTTACGGTTAGACGGTAAAGGCCTCTCTAAAATAAAACATCCGCGATATCATCTTCAGTCGCTGGCGGTTATAAAAAACGGAATTACTTTTTTCCCCGCTCTGCTCTCATCAAACAAACAAAGTAATGGAAAGTATCAACCGAAATTACCAAACGAGCCGAAATTACAAGTAAATAAGAAGTAAAATCTGTTCTATCAAAAGACCTTTGAGATTGTGAGCTTCTCCTCGGTTGCGAATGACGTAGGAAACCGTAAGTGGTTTTCATTTTGAGCCAAAAAACGCTGTTTTGGGCGGAAAGAGGGGTTTGTAAAATGAGAGAAGACTATACTTACCTCTAAGAGGTTTAAAGGCTCGTTCTGGCGGTTACAACTCTTACAAGAGATCTAAGTCGAGTAAACTGAGCTCTTTTGTTGTTGCGTACATGTTTCTTTTCATTTGTTTCTGGAGCAAAACGTATTATCTTTGAGCGAGGAGAAGAAGATTTTAATGAGGTTCTTCCTTCCCTTTGGTGTTTCGATAATGTTGAAATGGAAAGAATGTCAACTTTGTTTGAATGGAAGATCCAAATATTGTTCCTCGTGAAGGCCTACTTTATTGTATCCTTCTTCACCTGGTGGTTCTCACTTCGAAACAAATGCACGAAATACAAGCGCAAGTTGGATTACATTTCAGAAGTTATGAGGAATTGTTATGCTGTTTCCCATGAGTTTCATTAGTTGCTTGGGCGGATGTTGTTCGGACAATAGTCGGAGTTTCGCAGAATATTCCAGTTTACGTATCCCAAAGTTTATACATCATTCATTTTGGAAATTTTTTAGACACTACAGGGTGTTTCACGAAAAGGTTACACCCCCCTTCATTTTCGCAAAATACAGCGTAAAAAATTCCGACCAACGCAATTCCTCATGATTTTTTGTGAGGATATCAGGAAAAATACTTTTGCGCAAAAAAGTTGCGCGCAATCGTGCGCAATTGACACTAACTTCATTTTTTCAAATGGAACCCCCCTTTTTTATTACAGATTCGGATTCTCCGTCAAAATTCATGAAAAAGTCATACCCAAATCGATTTGTTTTATTGCGCGCAACCTGGCTTTTTGAACGCTCTAAATTGCGCAACTCCACAATTGCTCAAAAATTAGGTTTTGGAGAACCCTAAGTGTGGCACATGTTTTTTCATCATTTTTTTACGCTAAATCACTTGGTGTCATCCGTTTTCCAATTTGACTGGAATTTTGCTAAATGGCGGCCAAAAATTCGGTTGTTATTAGTGAAAAAATCGCTCTTTTTCGTTTTTAGGCAATTTTATTCAGTTCAAGCATGATCGTGCTGCCAGTTTTTATTTTTAACTCCACCGTAGACGGCCCCAAGCCCGTGGTTCAAAAGGAGGCGAGAAAATAAAAAATAAACATGATTTTGACCACAAAACTGATGTTTTCGTGGAAGAAATATTAATTTTTCCTCTTGAAATCTTGGTCTTCCTCAAAACGGATGACACCCTGTGATTCAGCGTCAAAAAATGATGAAAAAACATGTGCCACACTAAGGGTTCTCCAAAACCTAATTTTTGCGCAATTGTGAAGTTGCGCAACTTAGAGCGTTCAAAAAGCCAGGTTGCGCGCGATAAAACAAATCGATTCGGGTATGAATTTTTCATGAAATTTGACGTAGAATCCAAATCTGTAATAAAAAAGGGGGGTTCAATTTAAAAAATGAAGTTTCAATTCAAAAAATAAAGTGTCAATTGCGCACGATTGCGCGCAACTTTTTTGCGCAAAAGTATTTTTCCTGAGATCCTCACAAAAAATCATTAAGAATTGCGTTGATCAGAATTTTTTACGCAGTATTTTGCGGAAATTAAGGGGGGTGTAACCTTTTCGTGAAACACCCTGTATACAAAGTTAGATAAAGTTCCTCGTATCTAGTTTTATTGCTTATAGTAGTAAAGTAAACAACCATTTCAGGTTGGATTTTCGTCCGACAGCAATTTTTGGCGACGCGGACGTCATTAGCTGTCTTCCCAAGGGAAGATCAGAATTTGTTCTGATGATTTCGCTCATGGCTTCCCATTGGCCTCCCCCCCCCCAGGTTTGGACGAGGGGGAATTGCGACCGGCTTACCCGAAAATATGCTCCCGAGACGAGCCTCGAACTCACGGACCCCGCAACCGGCCCGAGTCTCGTCCCCAGAGACACGTGCCGGAACTCGCTCGGCCACAGCTAAACCTCAAGGGTGGCCTGATGCGTCTAGTTGTGGAGTGGGAGAAGCCCATAATTAATTATTACTTAATTAATTGGGGAAGGGGTTGAGTTCAGGAACAACTCAAAAATTTGAGATTGACGAAAAGTTTATATTTTGACAATCAAAACAGGTGGGAAAATATATCATTGAAAAAGGGGACAATAATAATATACATTTAATCGAGGAAAAAGACCATCGGAAAGAGGAGGAGAAAACAATATAAGTTGATCAAAGAGGTGACTCACCAGAAAGGGGATCCGGGAAGGAAGTGATCGTCTGAGGGAAAATGCGCCTATCGAGCCCCCTCTTCTCCCCAAAGGGGTAACTGCTTTGGTGAGGGGTATGCTGGGGTCTTGTTTGGGGCAGCCTCATTTCTCGCTGCGGTGGGGGTTGGTGATGCCAAGAGCTACAAGGTGTTAGGTGTGCATGTGGGGTACCTACACGGCCGTTGACGGCGTCGTGGGGTGTGGGGGGGTTGTTCGCAACGTTAACGGGATTGGTTGGGATGGTGCTTTTTTTCAGAGAGAGAGAGAGAGAGAGAATTTTCATTCGAATGTTGTTACTACTTGCGAATCGATAATGACGGGGTAATTGCACCTAGGTGAGTTTTTTTTTCTCTGTCTATTTCCTGTGGCCTTGTACATTTTATTATTATTATTTTTTTTTTTTGTAATTTTCTTGAGATTTAGGGTTTTATTTATTCATTGGTTACCACGGCGATTGTTGCCCTGCTGGTAGGGCGTAGGGCGTCTCCACTTGCCGCGACATGCCAGCAGGACGTTGGCTGGCAGGTTCTCAGGGGTTCACAGGGGTTTCGTTTTCTTCGATTCATGTATCATGTGAACAGAGAGAAAAAAATTGTCATTCATTAGATTTTTTTATGGTTCCATGTTTGATGGTGTGTTAGTAGGGGAAGAGGTAGGGGTATCATTGGGAAATTTTTTTAACTGACTTACGTGTACTGTTTTTTATAGTGGGATTCGTTTCACTTTGTATGTCGTAAGTAACAGGCGAATTAATTTTCGTGATAATATAGGGGTCGCTATATTTGTGTGATAATTTGGCATTCGCATAATCGATTCGTGAACTGATGATATACTGTTTCAATAATACACGATCTCCTAGTTTCAATGTAATGGAAGTATGTTTACTGTCATATAATGTCTTTTGACGAGTTGTCGCACGTAATAGGTTTGTATATGCATCCTGCCAAATTTGATCGAGGGGTCTGCTGTCATTTTGGTCTGGAAGGTCCCACACTAACTGCAATGGGTTGGGTAATTCCCGGCCGAAATGCAATTTGGCAGGCGTGTGATGTGTACTTGAGTGCACCTCTGTGTTGATTGATAGTTGGATGTCACTCAAATAAACATCCCACTTACGCTGGTCATCAGCATGATATGCTGTTAATGCCTGCTTCAAGGTGTGTATGACCCTTTCGGCTTGGTTGCCGCAAGCATAATAAGGTTGTGTCGTCTTATGCTATACCCCGTGTGCTAAGAGGAATGTTTCAAAAATTTGACTTTTGAATACTGATGCATTGTCGCTTACGATTTGTACAGGGTACCCATGTTGGCAAAGTATATTTTTGAGGGATTTGATGAGGACGTCACTGGTCTGCTTTCGAAGTGGGGTGAAAGTGACATATTTACTGAAACCATCGACAGTGATTAAAATATAATTGTAACCAGTGTTAGTTCGAGGAAGGGGGCCAGCTACATCGACGAATAACTGTTGGTTTGGTACAGTTGGGATTTTCGATGAGAGTATACCGTATGTTTTTGTTGTCAGCTTTACTTTTTGCACAAATCTGCCATTGTCGAACGAGTTGTCATATTTTTGTATTCAATCCCGGATGATGGAAATAACGTGTTATCCGTTCAATTGACTTATGTACTCCGGAGTGACACCCTACTGTCGAGTTGTGATAATATTTGAACACTAGTGGTATCATTGATGTGGGTAAGGCTATTCGAGTGGTGCCATCTCGAAGTTTGTAGCACACTCGGTCGTCTTGTATCTCATAATTAGCTACTGTCATTTGTGCTTTTAATTTTTGGTATATTCGAGCAATCGATTCATCGTTTTCTGGTGTTGTCGTATGGTTATGTAAAATTCTGGGTCGCTTTAATAGGGTACGTAGTGTTTATTTGACTTTCATTGTTCTGTGGGACGGGACTTGTTTTTTTTTTTAATGTGTGCTCAATTGGTGGTGTCAACATTGATGTTTGTAGGTGTTGTTTTTGATCAATGTGGGAGGTGTTCATAATTGGAGGGTAAGGATAATGCTGCCTGTGAGAGGGATGTTCCCACCTTCTTGGGTTGCTGTGTTTTTTGGTATTTTGATGTATTAATAGGTCCGCCGTGTTGTGATTGCCATTGTTTCGGGATCTCTTCGATCGTATCTAGCGGTGGCCACGGTTCGTCGTGTACTGTTTGTCTGCTGAGGTACCTAATCTGCTAAAGAGTTCTGTTTCCCAGCTATGTGTTGAATCTCGAAGTCAAACTGTACGAGGCGGGCTATCCAACGGGTTATTCGTGGGGAAGCATGTTTCAATGATACGATGGTGGCAACTGCGATCGCATCTGTGTGTAGGATAAACCGCTGGTGTCCTATGTACTGTTCGAATTTTAATGCTGCATATAGACATGCCGCGAATTCGAGTTCATATGGGCTGTAACTCTGTTCGGCTGGCTGCAATATACGACCTATGTATGCTATTGGATGATGATGGTCGTCTTCAATCTGGGTTAAAACCGCGCCGAGTGCCTTGGAGCTGGCGTCCGAGAAAATATGAAATTGTTTTTTTAAAATCTGGCAAACTTAATATAGGTGGTGTTGCGATTCGTTGCTTTAGTATTTCAAACGCCTCTTGACATTGTGATGTCCAAATAAATTTTGCATTTTTTTTACGTAATGCGTGTAGTGGGGCTCCTATTGATGCTATGTCAGGGATGAAATGTGAAAAAAAAATTATTGCTCCCATAATTGTGCAATTTGCTTGGGATTGGTAGGGGGTGGAATATCAAGGATTGTTTTAATTCTGTCATTGCCAATACTAACTTGTCCATTGCTGATTTGATGGCCTAAGAATTGTATTATTGTTGTGGCAAATACACATTTGTCTGGGTTAACTGTGAGATTTGCCTGTTGTAGGCACTCTAATACCTGGTCTACGTTTTGTTTGTGTTCCTGCATTGTTTTACTGAACACGACGATATCATCTAAGTACCATAGAATGGTTTTACCATGGTATTGTCCTAATATTTGCTCGTTAAGGGCACTCAAAATTTGCCCACCAGTTTTTCAATCCCATTGGTATGCGGGTATATGAATAATTTCCGAATGGGCACTTGAAGGTTAGGTATTTTTGACTCCGTTCTGTTACTGGTATTTGGAAATATGCACTTTTTAAGTCGAACACCGAGAAATATATTGCACCTTGTAAATATGACATCAATACGTGGATATTTGGGACGGGGTATTCTAGGTTTTGTATGATTTTATTCATTGATCTTAAATCAGTAATTAATCGATAGGTTTGTTCCTGTTCTTTGAAATTTTCTTTTTTGGTACTAAAAAGCAAGGAGCTACACTAGGGTTGAGGGAAGGGGTAATTACTCCCTGTTGTAACATTTTATTTATTTCTCCACGCATGTGTGTTTGTAAATGTGGGGGAAGTTGGTAATTGGGCAGCTTTTTGGGAGTGACGCGCCTTCTATAAGCTGAATATCGTGTTTTATCAAGTTGGTACAACCTAGTTTATCAGTTAACACTGTTGGATATTTTTGTTGGAAATGTCGGGCAAACTCATTGTTTGATTGCAATGCTGTTATATTTGGAATTTCTTCGATCGGTAAAGGGGGGAGTTGTGGCTAAGGGTAACGTGTTGGGGGTTTCTCATGATCAAATGAAATTTCCTGAGTTGCAATGTGAATTGTGGCCTGAGTTTTTTGTAGAAAATCGGTACCCAATAGCACATTTTGTGAAAATTTGTCGATAATGAAAAATGTATGCTTATATGAATTGGTACCTATTGCTATTGGAATCGTGATCGTTTTTGATGCCTTAATGATCGAACCGTCCCCGATGACTA
>CM019182.2:21470681-21547535 GCA_009739505.2 Apolygus lucorum | reverse complement strand
AATTTTAAACTTCGATTCCGAACATGCTCCCCCCCCCAAATTCCCGACCAGGTTCAACCCTTTTGAGTCAAGGTAGTGGATATCCTGAATCGGCAGCAGCACCATTTTCCAGCTGGTCTACGGTAGCTGCTGCTGGAGGTTTTCACAGTGACAACCCTCACAACTCCATCCTTGCCGGATGCACATCCAGGATTCTGCCCATGGCCACTGGGTGGTGATGTTTTCTCATCGCGAAGGAGTACTACGTCTCCGATCTTCAAATTTTGTGTTTCCTTATCCCTTTCTGGCGGAGCTGCAGTCCATGAAGGTACTCGTCCCTCCATCGCATCCAGAAAAATTGGAACCCTTTCACGTATTAACTGCCACCGATTGAGGCGTCCCTCTGGGATACTTTGGAATCAGGCTCTGGTAATGCAGTGAGGGGCTGACCAATGAGAAAATGGCCTGGAGTCAGAGGCTCTAGGTCCTCTGAGCTAGTAGACTGTGCCTGAATGGTCTGGAATTCAAGATGCCTTCAATCTTCGTAAAAGCAGTGAGAGCTCAGGAAGGGTATATGAGTGATTTCCAAACGTTTTGTAGAAGAGATCCTTAACTCCACGGACAGATACCTCCCAACCTCCCCCAAAGTGAGGTGAGGAAGGCGGATTGAAGTTCACTTGAGATTAAGGTGAGCTGTGTGATAAGACCAGGCTGGACTTGGCATCAGTTGAATTAAAGCAATCATTAGATCCTTAAGATATCTGTCAGTCCCTCTAAAGTTGGTCCCTCCCTCTGAGAGCATCTCCAAAGGTAGTCCTCGGCGGGCAACAAATCTGTCAAATACATCGAGAATCCTTCAACATAAGTGATGTGGCAACTTCAAGATGTAGGGCGCGAGAGGACATGCATATGATAGACAGAGGTAGGCCTTATCAGTTTGTGCTCTACGAAGTGTGGAGGTTTTGTAGGAAAAGGGTCCAGCAAAGTTCCACACCACTTATAAGGAATGGGCGAACACCAGCAAAACGTGATTTTGGGAGCTGACCCATAAAGGGAAAATTGAGCTCTTTGAGAAACGCCACACGTGACACATCGGTGTCTGATGAGCTTCACAAATTCCTTGCCTTTGGAATCCAATAGGTCTGGTGAATGGAAGAGAGCAAAGCCGCTGGTCCTATATGAGATTTTTTCGGTGGGGGATCGACAATGAGGTTGGGTGAAGTAGGACGACGTGCTGGTAAGAGGATAGGGTGCTTATGTTCATAGAGTAGAGGAGCATTCTTAAGACGACCTCCTACTCGGATTAAACCCGTATCATCGAGGAAGACATTGATACGGCGGAGCTCGGGTTTCAAGTCTTGAAGGTGTGAGTGAAGACCTCAGGGTAATAACTATGTTGTAACAGCCTAATGAAGTGGTGGTTGGCTTCTCGGAATTCCTGAGGCTGATTGGTCCGATTCGACGATGCGACTTCAAGGCTTTAGGAAGGCCGGCATTGAAAAGGAAGCGTTTCAAGTAGGCGATGGTGCGTATGAAGCGAATATACGAAGAGTGGCGTTTGGCATAGTCTATCAGCGAGGAGTCCCCTTTGACTGTCACAAGAGCAAGTCGAGGTGTCCTCACTTCAGGAACCTCTACAGCAGCGATCTCTTGGAGATAGGCCATTCACTGATAGGCCGACTACACCAATAGGGTCCCTGCCACCACAAGTGTAGTCCTCAAAGCCGCTGGAGAAATACCACGAGAACCAACATCAGCAGGATTTTCTGTACCTTGATATGGTGCACCCAATCCAATTTTGTCACTGCCAGGATTTTTGTACTCTGTTAGAGACAAATGTCTGCAACAAGTGAGGTAGGGTGTGTAGCCAGGCCAAGACTATAGTGGAGTCAGTGAAACAAACCCCTGTTTCAATGGAGAGGTCGACGATGATGGGTCCAACGACGTAGAAGTTGCGACAACAGCAGAGCGCCACAGAGTTCTAAGCGAGGGATAGTCAAGGACTTGAGCGGAGCCACCTTGGTTTTGGCTTTAAGAAGGGTGAGACTGGTCTCCAATCCCGAGGTAGACCTCAAATAAGCATTGGCGCAATAGCCGCTGGCTGATGCATCACAGAAACACACCAGTTCGTAGGAGGTATCAGTCCGAGGTAGTGCCCGGGGTACTGCTATTTGTGAGACATAGGGAAGTTCCTGCAAAAACAAACGCCAGGATCCTGAACGTCATCAGGCACCACAATCATCCCAATCTAGCTTAGGAAAGCTGCCAAGTGTGTTGTTGAATGCATTTAGCATAGAATACAATGGGTGCAATGATAACCAAGTGGATCGTACAGTCGAGCTATTGTGGGAGTGGATTGCTCTCTTAGTGTATTCCTGCGGTGGAATGGACACCTCATACGAAAAGTTGTCAGCAATAGGTTCCCATCTCATGCCCAGATTTTTGTAGCTGGACGAGGTCCTCAAAACGCAAACTGACCGTTCCAGCCTGAGCGTCCATAGATTCTAACAGGGAGGATGATTGGCGTTCCATTTCCCTAGTTCAAAACCGCAACAGGGAAAGAAGTTCAATCAACTCTCTTTTAATACGACTTAGATGCTCGAGATCATCACTACCTGCCACTAAGTCATCGACATAGGCTCCACACAACAGAACATGAGCTGCATCTGGGTACTGCTCCTGATAATTAAGAGCATGCTGGCGAAGAACCCGCTGTGTGCGAGGTATGGACTGCTGGACATTCAAACGAAACAGTTGTGAGTTCATAGAACTGTAAAGGTTCAGTGGGTGAATCACGCCACGCAATCTGCTGTGTACATCGGTCTTTTCGGGTTCAGCCAAATCTGTCTGAACATTTGACTATGTCGCATCGGAGAACATAGGAGTGGCGACGGAAATTAAGAGAATTTGGCCATGTCGGCCCTGAAGTTTGGGCCCGGTGAGTAGGTGATCGTTAAGGCTACCATTATAGGGTAGGGAAACTGGCATCAAACACCACCCTCATCTTCATCTTTCCCCATCCTGCTTAAAAACTGCGTGTGAGGGATCAAATATCGAGCAGGCTCAGTTTGCTGGACGCATGTGACCCAAGGACTTGTAATCCCCCATCTGAGCAATTTACTCCGCCGTACAGACCCATTTTTAGCAAACCGGGACTCCAGGGATAAAGGCAGCTGAGAACTCTCGAAGTGCTAGGGATTAACTCTGGTGGGGCTGATTTGAATGGGAGGGATACGACATAAAATACGCCCATCCTCACTCCGATGGTGGGTTTGGAGAAACAGCTGCTCGCATTGTTCCTCTTCAGGAGAAAGACTTTCGGAATACTCGGCTCTTCAATCACACAAACACGTTCAATCATTGAATCCAAAGTAGCGTGAGTAAGAAGGGATACTCCATTCTTAGAAGGGACTCAATGACGTAGCGACCAATAACTGAAAATCCGAAAATAGTTGGCAACAGACGCGGTCCATCTTCGTATTATGTAATGGGAGAGCTCCAGTAGCCACATCGGCGAACAAATCTGCCCCTATGAGGAATGATATAGGTCCGGTTTCGGTAAAGTTAGGGTCACTGATGGGATAGGTCCGGTAGTCCACCCTTGTAACAGAATGAAGAGTCTCTAGCGGGAGTGGAGGCGTTATATTAGGCACTACAATAGCTTCTGTCTTCAGTGTGTCTATAGAGCAGGAGCCAGGAAAGACAAGTTGACCTGCCCTTGACATTCTGAAGAGGTGAGTCACTAACCCCAGAAATCGCTCCCCGGAAAGGTCGGGTGGATTTACGTAGAACTTTAGCTGCTTTCTCGGTGATGAATGAGAACAATGGATCCTGGATCCAACACCCCTCGGAAAGTATGAGAATTCCCCGCGAGTCCTGAATTTCAGCCATGACCGTGCCAAGAAGTACACCTGCACGTTCATGTGTACTGGCACCAGCAAAACCAGTAGTCAAAGCTTGTTCACCAGTTTGTGCGAGGGCACTAGAATTATTTCTAGGAGGGAGAGAATCCGGGACTGGGAGATGGAGATCCGAATGATGACGCTTTCCACAAACCCGACAGGAAGTTGATGAAGAACAAACCCTGGATACATGGTCACTCCGTAGACAGTTGCGACAACCTGGAAACGTCGGAGCATATTGAGACGTTCCGGAGGAGTGGCAGCGACAAATTTGAAACAATGCTGGAGTCGATGATCCCCTTTGCATATAAAACAAACGGGTTTGAGCGGTGGTGAGACTTCCTCGCGAGGCCGTGTAAGGTTAGACCCATGGGCCATGAGAGCTCTCCTATTAGGCATGGATAGGAAACGGTTCGGAGATTTGAACGAGTTCCGGGTATTACTATTGAGGTTGGTGTCCGAGGCAGCCACCATACTGGATACAATACCCTGTGTATGACTAAGAACAGAACATCTCTGCTGGACGAAGTTCTGTAGATCAGGAAAATTGGGAAAAGTTGTGTTCACCATTGAAGTCTCAAACAGTTCCCTTGTTGTTGGATCGAGGCTACGCAGAGCGAGCTCACAAAGCAGATACTCGGCAAGGTTTGGAATAGGTAGGTTTCGAATCGACGAAATACTCTCAGCTACACTAGATAGGTACGACTGGAGTGAATCTACCGAGGGTTTACCAGGTGGAGGCCTATAGTTTAGAAAACGATCCAAATAGGTACGTGCCAACTGCCTAGGATCATCATATACTTTAAGGAGTGCTGCCCACGCTTGTTCAAAATTTCGCCCACGGCCGTTATATGTCTGATACTATCCAGAGCTGGACCCTCTAAATAACTAGTTAAATAATGAAAACGCTCAGCGTCGGTTAATGACTGATCATCCTTAATCAATGAGATGAACAGTTGTTTAAAGGTAGGCCAACGAGTGACGTCACCAACGAATATCTTAATAGGTATCTTAGGTAATATAGTTTTGTGACCTTGAGTGTTGACAACGGCAGATTGATTGCCGAGAAACGAAGAATCTGTTATATTACTAGACCTAGGACTCTGTTTCTTAGACTCTATTTGAATTTGATAAGATTGAATTTCATAATAATAAGTTTTAATTTCACTCAAATAGTTTCTCTTCATTTGCATCAGGAAAGGCCGGGGTACATTCCTTTTCCTCACAATACATAATGGTTTCCTCCCATTTGGCCAAGAATCTCTCGTAGGTACTACCTACTGTGGCAACATTCCGCTGAAAGATTCCTATCAGCGGCTGAAGAAACAGCAGCAAGTCCCTTGTCTCGGATCGTCTTGATCTCGTCTCCTAGGGCTTTGATTTGACGAATGAACATCCGCACGCATCGATCTCGAGTTATAACAACGGCCGGCGTACTCATTATAATTGCGTGTGACACTTGTGATGATAAAGTATTTTTACGATTGTTGGGTGGATCGGAAGCGATAAAGTTAGATAAGAAGTTAGGTTCAATAGGTAAACAACAATAGATATCTTCGCTAACAGATTACGAACGAAGATCAGATGATTCATAGAGGTTAAGATGAATAACAAAGAAAAGCGTTTGGTAAGTATACCTGATTGTACAGGAACAAAGAATATACTAGCTACAAAGAAACAGAGAAGCAAAGTGGACTGAGATTCAAATTTAAATTTATGAATATATTAGTTTTAGCAGCAAGAGTACGATCACAGATCAGTACACTCTGATAGATAAATAAGATTTGTGTGCTGGTTCATTTATTTTGGCTCGAGTGACCAGAATATTTAAAACTCAGTTAAGGGAACTATCAATTACCTTACGAAGCCGGCCGGCGTAGATTTACCTGGGCCCAGGCGATGCCGCTGATTTTCTCGGAAGTCCGTGTTCCCGAATCGTGTGAGTAGGTTCCGGAACTCGCGAAGAACTTTTTATAACACTTGGGAATTGAAAGGGGGGGTGGTGTCGCGAGCAAAACTTTAACGGGCGCGGATTTGCCTTTTTTACTCACGTCCATTTGTAAAAAAACACGGGTCGTGCCTTTCTCCAGAAGGCAGTGGTTTTTGAACCAGCACACATTTAACAATTAACAATTAATTCAAACTCCAATTCAAATAAATTGATATTTTTAACAACTAGAATTAACGATAGAATTAACGAAAGAATTAAATAACAATAACAAAATAACTATAAGTTTCTGGGCGGGAATTTAAACTTCGATTCCGAACACAGGGTGTTCCATGTTAAGGACCGAAAAACTTCGGGAGTCAATTCTACAACTACGAGTAATTTTAGTAAGAAAGTGTCTCATAGAAATTTTTCGTTGGACGCTAAATTTCCGAGTTATTTTAATTTTAAGATTTTTTTCGTGTTTTCGACCTCAAGCCATAAAAGTGACCATAACTCGCTTAATTTACGAGCAATTCAAAATCTAATCACGCCGTTGGATAGGGCGTTAAATTTACCATCTTTCTAGTGGTTATACAAAATTTTTTGTTAGGTCGTGATGGGTGAAAAATCAACTCGTAAAGTCATTTTTGTAAAATTGTCAACATTTCCTACTTTTTCTTGATTGTTAAGGTTTTACTTCCACATGATTTTCTCGTACCTCTACATCAAAAACTGCGCATTTCCTCATTCACCAATGTCGAATATAGGGACATGCTTTTCATATGTAAATCATATCATTTGATCATTGCGACTGATCGGTGTAAATAAATTAAATGAAGGCTTGTTCATCAGAACATGAAGGTGAAACCGCATGCCTTTTCCTGCTTCCTTCAACTTCTTTATCAGACCTCACTGTAAACATCTTGGGACCTTCCTCTTGAAAACAACGTCAGACGTAAGTTTCGAATATCAACACTTTCCTTGAAGCTAATCAAGAAAAACAACACAAACACGATATGAAACACACGATTTGAATCACAATTATTTCATAATTTAATCCCGTAGAATAATGTGCAAGGGGAGTTGCGAGAATGAAACATTCGTGCATAAATACCAAGTAAATTGAAAAAAAAAAAGATTCGGACCTACTAAAATTCAATTCTGAGCTTTCACATACCAACGGTGATGGAATCAGTCTAATAGCGTTGAAAATTACGTGGAATTCCACCCCTAATTCGTCGAACCTGCCCGAGGCCCAATGAACCAGAAACCTTGATTTCCACGAGCGCAACCACGTTTTTTAGCATTCAAACGTATTTTCACCCCTAATTAGCGGAGTAAAATTAAAACGTATTATACCATTGGAAAACAGATCTTTGCTCAGTTTATGATGTAGAGGTACGTGAAAAATAGAATAAAATATAGAATTTTTAGAATTTTTTGAGACCACGCGGAATCCTGTAGGACAAACCGTTCGCTCCCTACGAGAATTTAAGGGTTGTACAAACGATAAATCAGAAACACGAGTGTGAATCGCAAAAGAGGCCTAATCTCCGTTCAAATTTTAGCTGACCGGAATGCGATCGATGTTTTTCTTCATGTTGGATGGATGGTGGCTTTGCAGGCGAGTGATCTATATAGAAAAGTAATAAACCAATGTTTAATACATTGCAGTGTTTTTATTTGGCAATTATTGTTCGATTTTGATGATTCCGGCGGCAATATTTCAGTTTTTCTATTCCCTAGGGCCGTGCACTAATGAATTTCTAAAATCCTTTAAAATTTCAAATTTAGGTACAACTTTTTAAGTTTTTGCGCCTTCAATTTTCATAAATACTAAAAACGAACGGCGACCGACTGAGACCCCCTTAAGAATGTCATTGTAAGAATTTGCTATCTTACAATTTTTTGGCGAAAATACATTTTTCACTGATTTGAATGCGAAATCATGTACGTAAAATAACTTAGTTTGCCTGTATGACCGCTAGAATGTGCTCAAAAACGATGAAACCTTCACATGTGCTATCTTCACAGAGCTTACACTCTGCTGTGCTCCGCTTCTCCTGCCACAAGTGATATCTCAAGAAAACCAAAAAAACGACTTGTGCTATCTTGGGGAAACAAAAACCTACGTGTGTTGCTATTTTATAAATTGTACATTTTTTTTTACAATCAACTTTTTATACATGCAATGAGGCCGGATAACTGTTGTTAAGTAAAAATATTGATAAACAAGTTAATAGTGGGTTGATAAAAACGTTTTTTGGCTCTCCTGTAAAATAACAAAAAGTTGGATAGCACATGTGGCTTCTTAAGTGGCTATAAAATCGTTGGAATCGTCACTTACGACCTTATCGTAATTACGGAAGGGTTTGCTCGATGAAAATATATTAGGAAGGCCACGTTTTCCTTAGAAGACTCCGTGCATAGAAGTTTCGGTACCGCGGTAAAATGAGCCGCGTTGGTATGTGTCGATGACACACATACAGACAGACATTCTTAGCAATTTATATAACTGGATGATCCAAATTTCCCACTAAAGTGAGTCAGTAGCCATAACTACTCAATATGTCTTCGACGACCGAGTAATAATCCCTAATCACGGCATTTTATTCATTCACAACTGAAGAGCACAGTTTTTCAAAGACCCGCCCTTCTCTTTGGTGGACAATATTGAAGTCAAGACTTCTTTTTTACTTAGAAAAAGAGCCAAGGGGGGTCCCACCGCATGCTAACGACTCTTTGCACAGGATAAGTCCGGGATTTAATCAGCCCTCCTACCCTCCCCCATCAATCTCCTTCATGCAATTTCCCTTCTGCTTTGTCGTCAATTGAAATAAATTCTGAACTTCGTTACTGTTTTGAAGGGATGGCCCTCAGGGTTTTGATTATGCTTCATTGTGAAGCCTAAGAAAATTTTTCTTCGTTAGACCTTCAGCCTGTCGAGCCTGACATCATTGAGAAGGAACCCTTACTTGAAGGAATCGTGACAACGGGCAATTATGACGGTTTTTAATTTCCCCACCCCCACGGAAAAGTTAGAAGAAAGCCCATGAACGGAAAAGAAGTAAAACCGAAAATTTGACCCTCCATGTATTAGAAAAAAGACCAAGAAATACGTTTGCCAAATACATGGGTAGTATAGTTTTCTCACAACAAAAAAATCACAGACCATTGATTAAAACACCAAGTACACATACCATCCAGGCATTGCCTATCTGTAAGTTAATTTTCCTGTGGTTTATCCGGAAAGAAGGGGTTTTTTCCTCAGACAGACAAACATAGAATCAATTTGTTGTTCGGAGAACTCTAAAACTCAAAATGCGAGTAGACATTTCGATTTTGAAGCCCTTTTCTCAAAATTATATCAAAATTGCCGCGTACGGCGGACGGACGGCCAAATTTTTATTCGATTTTTGGATTCTACGTACCTTGAAACGTAAACCATCAAATTTTGAGGGGGTGTTAACATTTTTTTCTTCTTGGTCAATTCCAAAGGTTCTTTATTGAAAATAATAAACCAATAATAAACGATGTGTAATAACTTGCAGTGTTTTTAAAATATCACTAATAAATCTAAAAGGCTTACTAAAAGGGAGAACTCAAGACGAAAAAGTCGTTGTTACTCTAAATAATGCTGTTGAAAGGATGAGAAGGAAGTGGACGTCGGCCAAAAAGGGGTGACCGACAAGACCGCAGATGTGGTGATCCTCGGACCGGAGACCCCAGCTTGGTTTCTGTTGTTTTTGTGCGCTTCGAGGATGGCAGGGGAAGTTCGTGTCCTGCAGTATGATTAGATGAGCAAGTTCCTGACGAAGGCGTGTCTCAATTCCCGTGTGATTTGATACTTCTTTGATGTATTTATCTTTGAAAAAAATCTTCGTTTACCCTTTTAGAGTCTACAAATGACTTAATAACAGATGTATTCTTGTAATAAAGTTAACACGTCCTGCCAATATGTTCAGGAAGCCTTTCACAATTATTGTGAAAAACGAGTGGTAATTTATTTAGGAAGTTTTACTATCCCAAGATTAAAAACATGGGTTCTACCAAGTACCCTTTTCTACACGCAGGGAAAGAATTTTGGTTTATTATTTTCAATAATAAACTTTTGGAATTGACCAAGAAAAAAATTTTTTCAACACCCCCTCAAAATTTGTTGGTTTACGATTCAAGGTACTTTCCCCACTTAGCATTGACCGATTTTCATGAAATTTGGTATGTAGGCTCCATTTGGAGTCTAGTTGTGCCCCGAAGATTTTGGTTGATGTAGGTCACTTCTAAGGGTCGGAAAATGAATTTTGAAATTTTGAAAACGCCCTAACTCAAAAAACTTTGATATAAAGATATTGTTTTTCCATTAATTTAAGATAGTATAGAATTTTTGAGACCACGCGGAGCTCTGTAGAACAAACCGTTCGCTCCCTACGAGAATTTAAGGGTTGGACATACGATAAATCAGAAACACGAGTGTGACTCGCAAAAGAGGCCTAATCTCCGTTCAAATTTTAGCTGACCGAAATGAGATCGATGTTTTTCTTCATGTTGGATGGTTGGTGGTGATCAATATAGAAAAATAATAAACCATTGTGTAATAATTTGCAGAGTTTTTATTCGATTTTCGGATTCTACGAATCTTGAAACGTAAACTAACAAATTTGAGGGGGGGGGGGGGTATACAATTTTTTTCTTGGTCCATTCCAAAGGTTCATTATTGAAATACAAACCAAAAAATTCGTTATTGTCACAATGCACTCCTGTTATTTGATCCCTTTGTCAGAGACTAAAAGCTTTTTTTACTGTATCTCTTACGCTTCAATTTAATGTCAATAATTATTTATTTTCCCGGGATCTGAGAGCCAGCGTTTTTTTCTGGGTTGCACTAGAATTTCACTGGAGGCTTCCAGAATTATACTAAGGTCAAAAAACACCAAGGCCGGACTCAGTCCCGCGTGTAGAATTGTTCCAGCGGAGAACGCATATAGTTAACCCCAATTGGACCATAGTATCACTAGTGTCACCGAAAACTCTCAGAAACTCCAACATGTCACCAAAGTTAAACCAGCGAGTTTGAATTTAATGGACAGCAGAATTTCTGTGGGTGTTATTGGAAGTCTCAGAATAGAGTTATAACAAACATTTCCGAAGAAATCGATGAAAAAATTGTTGTCATATTATTTTTGATTTTTGATAACTTATAAAAAATGGTTCAAAAATTCGGCTTTACCCATGAATTTTTTAATTGCAATTTAAATCTAGTTAACCTGGTGACACCTTGGGACAACTGTGGAATTCCTTAGATGTTTTCGGTGACTCTAGTGACACCATGGTCCAATTAGGATTAATGGTTAATTTAGATAGACTCTGAAGTGGAAGCTCCACAGGTTTTGACTGTATTTCAATTTTCAAATATAAACAACGTTTTACTCCTAAAATTGAAACAACACTGTACCTAAATAGTGTTCGTCAAGTAAAACGCTGCAAATTATTTCACTAAGGTTTATTATTTTCCTGTATAGATCCCTTGCTTTGCTTCCAAGTCTAAAATGCTGCAAATTATTACACAATGGTTTATTATAGATAACTTTTCTACAAAGAACACGGCTTTGCCATTGTTACCACCAACCAACATGAAGAAGAACATCGATCGCATTTCGGTCAGCTAAATTTTATGGAGATTAGGCCTCTTTTGGGGCACAACTCCATATGGAGCCTTGTATTTACCTTCGAAACGTAAACCAACAAATTTGGGGGGGAGGGGGGTTAAAATTTGCTCCGAGTCTACCAAGGTAGAGGAAGCTTTGTTTTCACTTTTCAAGGTTGAAAAAAAAAGTTTTCTCCAAAATCAAAACTTCCACTCGCGTTTTACGTTCCAAACCTTCCTAAACAATTTCACTTCAGTGTATGTCTGTTTGTGTATCTGTCATGAAATCCTTGCCACAACCATAACTTCTACAATTCTCATCCGATTTCGATGAAATTTTCAGAGATTTGCGGGTTGACGTGTAGATGGTCCCCTATGAGGGTAGTGAAAGGAATTTAGATATTGGTGTTTTGAGATTAGCTACTATGCATCGGATCATCTATACAATCGGGTTATGGATACGAGGAAGCTATGTGCCACACCCACTTGGCAGACTTTTTTAGTGTTCAGAGTCAATTATGTATTCAGTTCGGATCAAGATCTACTAGATGATGCAGAATTTGTTCGTTACCAAAAGGTATGGGAAGCATTGTTTTAACTTTTCAAGGTTAAAAATCACTCGACTGCTTTGACATTGTCAATTTTTTTAAGGTAATTTAAGGTATTTTTGCGATATATGTCTTCACGTTTCCAAATGTTGACCATTACAACGTTTCGGGATTTTTTTCATTGACTTGGGAAGAATATTATTTGTTATTAAAATATAAGTATTTCTCATATCATGTGTCAAATCACTCGTTTTGATGGTGTACCTATTATAGGTGTCTATAATAAACACATTTTATCGCCTATTTTTTGGTTAAAATTTTCGAGCTCACCCAGTGTGAAATTTATAACTTGAATAGTTGTCAGGATGGCCGAGCGGTCTAAGGCGCCAGACTCAAGGTGATTCCTTGCTCATTTATATGAGTACAATGGGCATTCTGGTCCTCTCTGAGGGCGTGGGTTCGAATCCCACTTCTGACACAATTTTTTGGTTCATCATTTTTGATAACTAAGGATGAGTCAAGAATTGATAACCTCCTCGGAAATTTGATTTTGTACGTTTCAAGGTATGAATTATTACGTAGAAGTGTACTTGATCGGCTCACTACGTCGTTTATTAGTAATCATTCTCGTTATAACCCAATAACCCTCGAAATTTGAGCTAAGTCGTCACAACATCTACACTTTGAGAAATCACGGTAGGGTGGGTAGGGGAAATGGTTTGCAATTTTGAATTTTCGATTTTTTGTGAGCCCCTATGACGAATATTTCTCAGACACTTCTGCCAAGTTTATTGGTGAGGGGAGGATAAATTGCGGTGGATCCTCAGTATGTATGATGTTTATTTCGCATGTCGAGCCAGCTTTCGCCCAAAGGGTATCTTCCAGACACTTTCTTTATGATTTGCAATTGCTTTGGTGGTAGATGTACCTATGGTTGGCTTTAATTTCTACTGTAGTTGCATCAGATGTAACATGTAGCAGATTCTGCTACATCTATTGGCCCAAGCAGAACGGTGTTGGTTAGGTAGGAGTGCTCCTCCTATTACAGTAGACATGAAAGCCAACCATACACCTACTACCAAAGCAACTCCAAATCATAAAGAAAGTGTCCTGAAGATGCCCTTTGGGCGAAAGCTGCGACATGCGAAATAAACATCATACATACTGAGGATCCGCCGCAATTTATCCTCCCCTTAACACCAATAATCTTGTCAAAACGCTGCAAATTATTACACATTGTTTATTATTTCTTATTTTTCTATACAGATCACTCGTCTGCAAAGCCACCAACCATCCAACATGAAGAAAAACATCGATCGCATTTCGGTCAGCTAAAATTTGAACGGAGATTAGGACTCTTTTGCGATTCACACTCGTGTTTCTGATTTATCGTACGTCCAAAATAAAATTCTCGTAGTGAGCGAACGGTTTGTCCTACAGAGCTCCGGGTGGTCTCAAAAATTCTAAAAATTCTATAGAAACTTAAATTTAAGGAAACACAATACCTTTATATCAAAACGTTTTGAGTTAGGGCATTTTCAAAATTTCAAAATTGATTTTGGAACCCTTAGAAGTGACCTACATCAACCAAAATCTTCGGGGCACAACTAGACCCCTAATGGAGCCTACATACCAAATTTCATCAGAATCGGTCAATGCTAAGTGGCAAAAGTGCGTACGGCGGACGGACGGCCAAATTTTTATCCGATTTTTGGATTCTACGTACCTTGAAACGTAAACCAACAAATTTTGAGAGGGTGTTAAAAAAAAAATTTCTTGGTCGATTCCAAAGGTTCATTATTGAAAATAATAAACCAAAAAACTATCACCACTGTCACGAATATAGTCTTATTGTAATTCATGTGGAAGAGGGAGCAGAAAGGACGTCGTTACTTATAGCATTCCTTTTAATTTGGCGAGCTATGGCCCCTTTATCAAGCTGTTTGTGGTTCAATTTAGTCTTCAAATTTCCAGAGGCGATTGCCTCTTGGTCACAACTTACTCCCAGGAAGTGGTCATCGTTGTTCTGTACTCCTGCTGTATCCATGGAACCACAAACAGCTTGATAATGGGGCCATAGCTCGCCCCGAAAGCGCTCCCCAAATTAAAAGAGAGAAATGAGTAACGCTTCCTCCTCCAGAACTACAATATGAATACAGCAGGAGTACAGAACAAGAATGTAGTCTTTTATCAAAACGTATAATCAATCATTTTCACACCAATTCTACAAGACTAATATAATTCTGTGCGAGGAAACTCTACTGTTCACCCCACTTGGCCGACATTTTCTAAAGAACGTGGTAATTTGCTATCATCATATAATAATACTAACTTGATAATTAAAGTACGAGTATTATTATTATAATAATATGAGTGTTATCATTCCTGTTGTATAATAACTTTTATCAAGAACGAGTTGGATGTAATAATTCAGCAAGTCCTCCCGAGATTTTAATTTTGACTCTTTTTTTTGCCGAGTTAATCCCCCTCCATACCGACATTTCTCAGGCCTCAATTAACGCGGATGACCCTCCACCATTTTTCAGCCTCGAATTACCGAAATTTGGAGTAACTTCGTCTTTTCCTTTTTTCTTATCTTTTTTCCACCGTTACGGTTAGACGGTAAAGGCCTCTCTAAAATAAAACATCCGCGATATCATCTTCAGTCGCTGGCGGTTATAAAAAACGGAATTACTTTTTTCCCCGCTCTGCTCTCATCAAACAAACAAAGTAATGGAAAGTATCAACTGAAATTACTAAACGAGCCGAAATTACAAGTAAATAAGAAGTAAAATCTGTTCTATCACAAGACCTTTGAGATTGTGAGCTTCTCCTCGGTTGCGAATGACGTAGGAAACCGTAAGTCGTTTTCATTTTGAGCCAAAAAAAAGCTGTTTTGGGCGGAAAGAGGGGTTTGTAAAATGAGAGAAGACTATACTTACCTCTAAGAGGTTTAAAGGCTCGTTCTGGCGGTTACAACTCTTACAAGAGATCTAAGTCGAGCAAACTGAGCTCTTTTGTTGTTGCGTACATGTTTCTTTTCATTTTGTTTCGGGAGCAAAACGTATTATCTTTGAGCGAGGAGAAGAAGATTTTAATGAGGTTCTTACTTCCCTTTGGTGTTTCGATAATGTTGAAATGGAAAGAATGTCAACTTTGTTTGAATGGAAGATCCAATTATTGTTTCTCGTGGAGGCCTACTTTATTGGATCCTTCGTCACCTGGCGGTTCTCACTTCGAAACAAATGCACGAAATACAAGGGCAAGTTGGATTACATTTCAGAAGTTATGAGGAATTGTTATGCTGTTTCTCATGAGTTTCATTAGTTGCTTGGGCGGATGTTGTTTGGACAATAGTCGGAGTTTCGCAGAATATTCCAGTTTACTTATCCCAAAGATAAAATTTTTATTTTATTGCTTATAGTAGTAAAGTAAACAACCATTTCAGGTTGGATTTTCGTCCGACTGCAATTTTTGGCGTCGCGGACGTCATTAGCTGTCTTCCCTTGAGAAGAGCAAAAGTAGGAACTGCGACCAGCTTACCCGAAAATATGCTCCCGAGGCGAGCCTCGAACTCACAGACTCCGCAACCGGTCCGAGTCTCGTCCCCAGACACACGTGCCGGAACTCTCTCGGCCACAGCTGAACCTTAAGGCACCTGATGAGGGACCTGATGCGTCTAGTGAACGAATTTATTAACAAAACCAGGGTGGGATTAGGTCCAAGTGGCCCTCTCTTCCATCCCCCCTGGCCAACATAAGTTATCACATCCTCGATTTCGTTATAGGTACATCATAAAATAATATAATAAATCAATTCTTAAAATAAATTAATTTTCTTATATATTGACCATCTTGAAAACTTATCATTTTCAACATCATTTCATTATTCAATTTATCATCTCACTTTTCTACAATGTATATGGTCGAGGAGGTGGGAAGTTGGACTCTAGTTCCCATGTGTTGGGTATTGTAGATGGATTATAAAATGCTGTTCGAGTTCGAGGCTCGCTTGTCTCTATAAATGTTTTAGTGTGTACTGATGGGAGGGTGGGTCTAATTTTTAGGTATCAAAATATCAAGTTTCGGGCTCTCATACGCGTAATGCACGTATTAGATAATGCTAAAATGATATGGTAGTAAATAGGAATCTATGATCTATCGTTTACTGATTGAAATTGAACGATATAATAATAATCTTTATTGCCGTAGCACAGATTGTTATAATGGTCGATCAATAGTCAAATAAAAACAATAGTCAACAATAAAAAATAACAGTCAGCTTGTCCTTGATTGAAAAAATTCTTCCATGATGTAATACTCCCTCTGGGAGAGAAACTCTTTAAGTTTTTGCTTGAGGGAATTAACTGGTTGTTCCATGGGAATCTGCTGGTGATGGAGCATGAAATGATTAACAATTTTCGTGGTTGTATACTCCAGGCTGTTCTTGAAAAACTCCGTGTTGTTACGGGGGACATGGCGCAATTCCTGTCGATAGCGGGTATGATGGCTGTGTAGAGCATGTTGCTGGAGATGCTGATAGGTACTTCTTGTGGAATAAAACAACCTCAAGGATATATAGCGAGGGAAGAGACTAGAGGTTCTCATAGTTAAAAATATCTCTACATGATGATAATGGAGGCCTTCTAATGAGAATCCGAATCGCTCGCTTCTGTATAACAAAGACTCTCTCGAGCATACATTGACGAGTGCCATAGAAGATGACTCCGTAGCGAGCACGCGACAGAAATTTTCCATAGTATGTTTCAAGGAGCGTGCTTTTTGATGTTACGGGCCGAAATCGGTGGAGGCAAAAACATGCACTACTCAACTTGGGATCTACTTCTTATCAAATGGGAACGCCTCCTGGGATTATGTTTCAAAACTACTGTTTGTATATTCCTAATCTAATACTTAGTTCCTAACATTCACAGTTCCTCACTGGATTTGTGACAGTATTTAATACTAGCGGGCACACTTTTTGTTTATAGCATGTTTATTTGAGGACTCGAATTATTATTAATTACTCAAGTACATTTACTTCAGTTCGCATGTTAGGTATCCATGAATTTTGAAACGTTGTTCAAATTCGCTGCTCGCATGTCTGTACGTGCTAAGCCAGAAAGTCGTAACGTGAAAATTTGACCAAATTGAGTTATTGGTACCCGGGGGTTTTGGGAGTCGATTTCTATCGATTTTCGAAGTTTTAGAGTCGTATCTCGACTTGATTCTGCTAAGATATTAGTCGTATCAGAGCGATTAAGAAGAAA
Source organism: Apolygus lucorum (assembly GCA_009739505.2). Taxonomy (NCBI): domain Eukaryota; kingdom Metazoa; phylum Arthropoda; class Insecta; order Hemiptera; family Miridae; genus Apolygus; species Apolygus lucorum. The sequence continues at coordinate 21,530,263 of CM019182.2, read as the reverse complement.
AAAACTCGTATTTTGACGCTGATATGGGAAACGGTATAGAATTTCGACGATACGACTTCTTGCATTTGAATCGGCATGATACGACTTTTTGCCTCTGAAAACTCAGCATTTAATGGTGACTTAAGTAGGTAACCTTCCAGAGTATAATGACGTCCTCTGCTTCCTCCCTACAACAACCTAAGGATATTTATGTTTTTAAATCACTTTGAAACAAGTTTCAGTTCATTACGAGGAGAAATGAAAATGATGTACAATGGCTCATTGAGGTAGATACCTACGGGAATAAACGTTTATTGATTCAGCTGTTTTTTCTTACACTCTGAACACAGATATGAACTACGATTGACTTTGAGCTAAGAAGGATGACAAAATAGTAGAGGTGAAAAGATTTTTTGATTCAAAGATGAAGTTTCAGGAATTAAATTGTGCTTAGCATTCCAAAATCTCATGGTTGCTTTTTCAGAACAGAAAAGTCTTAATTTTGGGTTTAAGAGAGCGTGAACTCATAGATCCGACTTTTAGTGCTAGCAAAATCGTGATACGACTTCAAGGCTTAGATGTAATGCTTAGATATGTGGCTTAAATGTAAGTAAGGTAGGAATGAGATGTTATACCGTTTTTTGACAATTTACACTCAAAAATGTTTAAGTTTTACGCCAGAAATCGATTCGGCTACTAATTTCGTTTAAGAAAAACCTTCACTTGTGGGAAAAGGAGGGAAAATAATCCCGTGAAAGAGTGATTTCACCACGAAACCTATTTAGCACGACAGTGTAGAAATGTTATAGTGGCTAGTGATGAGGGGGAGGCTCTATTTTTTAGGTATCAAAATATCAAGTTTCGGGCTCTCATAATGATGAAAATGATAAGTACATCGTCTGCGATAACACACACATAACTATACATATAACATACATATACAAATTATTGATTAACTATACATGTTAACTATACATATTACATTGGGAGAAACTGATTTGTACTTTCAATTTTATTTTCATTTATTTGAGAGCTTCCATACGTACAAGTGAGGTCATTTAAGGGCAATTTTGAGTACATTTGTGGAAAAAAATGTGTCATTCGAAGGCACGAGTTCATTACTGATAGACCCCGCCCTCACGCTCTTTTGCTTTTCTATTTTCTCTGCTCTTTTTCATCCTCGGCTGAATAGCGCCCTGTCGACCTTTGACCTTCGCAATCGTGTCGTCGTGGGGAGGATCATGCGAAGGTAATTTCAGGTTATGGGGTAGAGCGCGGATGTAGGAAGAAAGGCCTCCCTAGCGTGTTTGGGGATGCAAGAAGGGTGTAATTCCAGGGCGGAGGGACACCGTGGGCTGAGATATAACGACCACTATGGTAGGTAACGATCCCACTAACCCTTTCGTCACTCTATAAAATCCTTAAAACCTGTACAGCCTCTGCACTTCTAGAGAATTTTCGTAAAAGCAAGGTAGACAATAATTTTTTTTTTAAATAATATTTAAAAAAATTCGCATATTATGCGAATGTTGATCTATGATCTGCTATTGTTGTATTATTTTCAATGATAAACCTTTGGAATCGATCAAGAAAAAAAAGTTTACCCCCCCCCCTTCCCCTCAAAATATTTTGATTTAAGTTTCAAAGTTCGTAGAATCGTAAAATTGAATGAAAAATTTTCCGTCCGTCCGCCGTACGCGGCACTTTTTTAGTTACTATGGACCGATTTTGATAATTGACTCATGACATTGACTCCATTTAAGGTCCAGTTGTGCCCCGCAGTTTTTGGTTGATTTCAGTGACTTCTAAGGGTTGAAATTTTGAAAACACCCTAACTCAAAACATTTCCATTTAAAGGTATTGTTTTCCCATCAATTTAAGATAGTGTTGAATATTTAGAATCGAATGAGACCACCCAGAGCTCTGTAGGGCCAACCGTTCACTCGCCATGGAATCATAAGGGACGGACTTAAGATGAATCAGAAACACGAGTGTAAATCGCAAAAGACGCCTAATCTCTGTTCAAATTTTAGCTGACCAAAATGCGATCGTTGTTCGTTTCTTCGAGTTTTTTTTAATCAGTTTTGCGTCCTTAGCAATCAGTAATAAAATTTCCTCATTAAGGCACCCACAACTTATTTCTTCCTCTTGATCGTGAAGTAGGCGTAAGGTAGGTATGTAGTACTTATAATGACAATGGCAGAGCCGTATTCTTTGCAGACGTGTCATCTACATTGGAAAATAATACCTTTGTGTAACCATTTGCAGCGTTTTTCCATTAAAATCCACTTGTTATTGTTCAATTTTTATTTGTTTGTAAGTACATATTTCGGCGAGACATCGTCGCCTTCTTCGGCCTAAAATTTTTGAAACCAAATAAATTAGATAGGTTCTTATCTTAATCTTATTTCAACCTAAAACCTAAGTAATTTATTTGGTTTAAAAAATTTTAGGCTGAAGAAGGCAACGATGTCTCACCGAAATATGTACTTACAAACAAATAAAAATTGAACAATAAACTCCAACTCTTACCAACAACATGGTCTCTCCATCCACCCATCAACATATAATTCACGTATTTTAAAATATATATTTAAGCAAATAGATTTACTATATAGTTACGTATATAGAAAATGTAAACGTTACAGTTATTTAACAATTTAAACATGCAATACGACAATGGACCAATGTCCTCCTGTCAGAGAGTGACCGAGAATGAATTAGAGGTTCCAAAATCAATAAATCCAGCAAAGCTTACACAACCTTCATAACAAGCGCTTCTGATTTAACCCAGCACAGGACATTCTCCAAGAAAGAGGAATACATCCTCCAGGTCTACCATGTTGCACATTGAGCAGTCATCTCTTCTGCCTGCAGCCAGAAGGAATGGTCGGTGATTGAGCCCCAAAAGAGAGCCTCGCAGCTTCACTAGCTATCGACGCGCATGCAAGGGGTTTCCTGGGTTCTCATCTAGAAGATCACTCGAGTGCAAGGACAGGTCTAGCTCTCTGAACAGCAAATCCTTGAAGCAAGTGCACGAGGGGAGTGGCTTATGTAGAGGCTGCGAAGATAGTGAGCATTATAACTGAAGCAAACGTAAGCCCTCCCTTCACTGGGTACTATTGAAGAGCCGAGAAGAGAGTGCCACTAGCCAGTTGCGCTGCTGCTTCCTCCACTCAGCAACCACCGCCATTCAACCAACCAACTCCATGGAGCCAGGAAGGTCCACCTTTCCATGGCACCGACAGTCGAGGGTTGGGGGAAGCCCTCTCAAGCAACACTCTGCCCCACCGAGTCAGACCCATTCCAGTTAACAAAAGTTCCTCGTAACCTAAGTCCTGAATGTTTTTAGCAGCTTGAGAAATCTATCCACCTAACACCCCTTCAAAAACATTCTCACTGTCGCCACTCATGTCCCCAGTATTTGGGATCTCTCCGTCTCCAGTCGTACCTACTCAAGTCATTGCGACCCTGAACTCTCCCAGCCCGTGAAGAGACAGAGACTCATAATGCCAGTGTTGAGCTGCCTCATCAATCACCCAAGCCACGACGTCGGACTACCTTTGGACACCCGTCTCTAGAGTTTGACACAAAAGTCAAAGAGAATTATACCTTTTTATTCGCAAGTTTGGATAATGCAACGCCTTTTTGTCGTTACTGTTGCCATTAGGGCCAAGTCATGGAGTGACTCGTTATCCCTATTCAAGTTATCAAATAAGCATTTTGTTTCCTTCGTATTTTATAACTACCTATTCTGACACGTTTGAATGTCTCTTTTGTCATCACCATAATTATTGATTGTTCATATTCAAGCCTGACAATATTATTATTAGTAATTCAACATTCCTTAACTGTGTCCTTGTGCTTTCAATTCACCTGCGTCCCCTTGGTTGAGAAGCTTTTAAGTAAGTCCCAACACATTTCGATGGCTAAGAGACAACAGGTGATATGAAAAAAATGGAAATCTAGTCCTGTCGTCCTCTTTTTTGTTCGAACCACTGGACATTTTCAATTTCAAGTTGAACAACACTTGTTATGAACAACAGTTAAGACAGCAAGTGTTATCAACACGTTTTGCTACCTTGTATACAGATCCAAAGTAAGCAAAATAGAAGAGTTTTTTTGTTCTCCTGAAACCAGTAAAATTTTCATGTCACATTTTGTCTCTTAGACATCGATTTCAGATTCAGTCAATGCATAGATCATTAAATCAAGTTTATTTCATTCAATATGAGGCACGCAAACCACCTTTTATTTCTTACAGTATTTTGTGTCACGTCTTCAGCAAGGTTCAAAACTAGTGGCATATACACTAGTTGGAAATTCTTTCCACTATGTGGCAGAGTTGTAACCAACACTTCAACTCAATGCTAATGATTGGTGGCGGTGTTTCCACCAACCAGTACGTGTTCCCCATTCGTGAGCAAAGACACCCATAGATGTCAGGCAGTACAAACTCAGCCAATCTCTAATACCACAGGGGATGTCTGATCTTCAGACTGATCCCACAAGATTACCGATTTGATGAGCAAGTGAAGAATAAATGGCAGAACAAATAGTTGGCCAAACTTTCAGTGCTCGTGAAAGTTCAGAGGTAGAATACCCTGTTGTGGTTATGAAACGGAGTGTACGGGGAAGTTTAGGCGTTTGAAGCTGTTTGTTGAAAGTAATGAATGAGCCTGAGGCGACAGCGTGTTTCAAGCTGAGTATCGCGTTTCTGCTTCACTTGGAAGTATAGAAATGCGGGAAGAAGCCTTTCAATTAAGCGAGTGAAAGTAATGAACGAAACACCGATGTAAACTCGGAGATCGCTAATAACCCCGTAATCCAGTCTTGTAGTAATAAAGATTAGGACGAGCTTTGAAGCAGGAGTGAATATGTCGACACTGCAGCAGATAAAACCTGACAGATTTATGATTTTCTGACTGTGGAGCTTCTTTGTACTTAGTATTTTAGAAACTGACACAGTTTGGGCTCAACACTGAATTGATTGAGTTTAGCTAGATAGCTACGCTTTTCAGGCTATAATTAAATATTAAACATTTTCTATGAATGAATCAACTAAATCTCTGCTCTTCTCTGCTCAACTAAATCTACTCACCTTTCCGGGCATCCTTACCCAAGCACTTATCCATTTATCTTTTCAAAACTAGCAGTACTTTAAGGGATCGAGGCATCTTGATCAATAACCACATTCTTAAACAACCGTGAGTATCCATTATCATGGATACTTATGGTCCGCATACCTCTCAAATGGACATCAAAACTGTCAAAGACACCATGAATGACGACGTGGAAAGTTGGGCTATAGGCATCACTCATGGATTTTGAATTGCTAGTCATTTTCTAGTTTTTGAATGCTATCGTGGTGCTACCTCAAATCTGTGTTCAGCATAATACGAGTAACATTGTGTGATGATCATTTAGGAAGCTGTAGGTAAAAATGCATAATTTGTTTCAAAGCATACTGATTAGAAGTAAACTTTCTATTTGCCATCTGGAAAGATTACCCTGTAAGAAATTCCCAAATGTTGATGCTGTGATAAATGTAGTTTTAGAGGCAGTGTGATAATGCTTGGTTGGAAACTAAAAACTTCGATGTTGATACTGAGGTGAGAAATGATAATTTTATCAAGTTATAGTAGCAAGGGAGCTGCTGTGAATTTTACAGCTATCGGCTCGGCCCTCTCTCCCTGAGCCTCTGAGTAATTGAACCTTGATTGGTTCATTCTGGGGACAAGGAAACCTCAACGCCAATCTCACTGGAATGATGGCAGGTGGGTGTAATAGGTAATATCTGCAGGAACTCACGGGTATAATAGGAAGGTACCGAAAATATTATACCGGTATAACAGGTACCCGAACTCTCCGGTTCGGTTCAGTGGGAACACCCGGGGAAATTCAATTTGGCGACAAGAGAGGTCCCATCAAGGATGTCATTTCAGCTGGCGGGGTTGGGAGGTTGTAGCGATTCTCCCTCGAGACGGAGAGGGTTGATGTGATGTGCAATAAGCAACTGGATGGAACTGAGATTGAGGCTTCTGCTGTCTTTAGGAAATGTGTAGTCTCTCCAAGTTCGTTATTGCAGTGAGTCTGAAATTACAGATCAGTTGGCTAATATCTTTGACAATTTTCTCCCCAGAAATCCTCCTGAGTGGAGTCGTAAAGTTCGCCTCCTTTTTATAATGCTGGTAATACAAATATCTTCATTGACATTCGTGGTTTCCACAATCCAGATTCTTCAATCAGCTGTAACTGTACGGAATTAACCTTAAAATCTTTCTAGTAATTGGTAAATTTGTTCTCATGACAGATAGCTTAAATTATAGTAAGATATATAGAGTTTGTGTATCGAGATAAATGGGAAAAAAGTTCATTCATGCAGCATGAGTTTTTCAGCTAGAGGGTCTCAGTAGGTCGCCGTTCGTTCTTCGTTCCGGGTCAGTATATCTACTACTTTGGATGCCGTCTGCGATGAAACTATAGTTGGTGAGAAAAAACGATTAATTACAACTCCTAAAAGGTCCTTGAAGGTTAACATATTTAACAATAAAAATTTAATTTAACAATTAAAAATTTCATAACATATTTTTCATGCATTGAAATGCGTTTTAAATTTTCTATATGATGAGTTTTTGACCAATTCAGAAAAACTGAACATCAGGGTAACTTTCTAACTCAAACTTGAAAATAAAATTCCTCCCTAGAGGGAAAAACAATGGATCACGGATAGGTATATCCATTGTTTCTATGAATAAACAGGAATTTTTCTAAAAAATAAAAAATAAATAAAAAATAAAAAAAAATAAAAAAATAATAATAAAAAAAAACGTCTGCCAAGTTGGGTGGGCAGTATAGCTTCCTCACTCATTGTAACATGGACGTATAGAATCAGTTGGCGTTTGGTTTCCATTTGTATTTTCAACGTAGAATTTTATTTAGCGGTCCACCGTCTAGGGCCTAACCCAAACAATCCCTGAAAATTTCATCGAAATTGGTTGAATAGTTGCGGAGTTTTGGTTGTAACAATAAATTTAAAGTTCGCGCATGCGCAGCGGCTATTGCTTGACCAATTTGATTGAAACTTATAGGGTGTCTCTCAGAAGTTAGTCCCTAACTAACCTCCAAATTTGAGCAAAATCGGTTCATTAGAAACCGAGGTTCCAGGAAATTCACGTTTGCGCATGCGCACTCGCTCCTATTGGTCCGAAGGTGCTGAAATTGATAGGGGACCGTCTAGGACCGAACCCACACAATCCCTGAAAATTTCATCAAAATCGGACCACAGGTTAGTATAGTTTTTCCCGGGACAAGGATTGACCACAGACAGACCGACAGACAGACAGACACGGAACCAAAATGGGGTATTTCGGTGGGTCGGAAATTCAGGTTTTTGACCTCAAATTTGGATTCAGCACCCTTGAAAACCTGTATATTACAACTTTAAGCCCAATGATACTATAACATGTGGTAGAAAAATTAATTAAGAGATAACACGATAAAGAGATCACACGTTTGAAAAAGGCGGGCTGCTATAAATACACACACACTAGGCAAGGACTACGCTGCGGACTACGCCGCGCGCGTGTGTTAGTGCTATTTTGTAGTATCCAAGAGGTCTTCCAAGGGTTTCTGTGCATGGATACTTTTTTCAAAGACAGTTGGCTAGCTACGTCACGATTGGCTAGCTACGTCACACCATTCAAATCTTCAACTTTCCTTAGCTTCTCTGATTTTCTGAAAACATTTTCTCGACGAACAGACCCGATTACCGTTATTCCTGAGCCATACTCTTTTGAAAAAAAAAATAAAAAAAATTGACCGAAATACCCCATTGTTCGGGAAGCTCTAAAACGCAAAAAGCAAGTGGAAATTTTGATTTTGGAGGACATTTTTTTTTTCACTTCTTTCACGAATACAAAGCTTCCCTACCTTCGGTGGTGAGGAAGCAAAACTGATCGCACGTATTCTAGAAAACCTAGCTTCATAGCTACCGATAATTTTGTAGCCATGATTTTGTTTACTGAAATAGCGTTGCATTTTTTGTGGCAAAAAAAAAGTGTCGCGAAAAATTCCTTGACCCCGAGCCAAAAGACTTATCCGTGTAGAAAAAAAAAAATGTTCTCCAAAATCAAAATTTCCACTCGTGTTTTACGTTTCAGACCTTACTGAACAATTTTGGTTCCGTGTCTGTGTGTCTCAACTTCTACATTTCTCATCCAATTTAGATGAAATTTTCAGGGATTGTGCGGGTTGGGGTGTAGATGGTCCCCTATGAAAATCACCCCCGATCTGATAGTCGCTGCTGCCCATGCGCAAACGTGAATTCCTTGTAACAGCCATAACTTCTACATTTTCCAGCAATATTCTGTATAACTTACAGTCTTTTTGAGTCTATATTCATTTTCTATTCGTTTCTCTTTGAGGCATCCTCGCGGGTTGAATTAATATACGAATCTGAGCAGTATAAATTAACAGAAACTGTTCGGAATTTATAATGGGTTGCTGAGCTCAACCAGCGATCGGATTGCCCTGTCGTACCTCTCAGGTCACACACGGCGTCAAAACCGCACACTTCAAGTCGCTGTCAGCATACGCCTAATCTGCTCCTCCAACAAGCTTGCTGTTTCCCTTCAACGGAATAATTTATTTCCTGAGGATACTCTCTCCGGTTTTCATTCATCTGAAATTACCCATTCCGCCGTGACTAATGTCGGTGGTGGAATAGCGCCGGTTTCACATTCAAAAGGGGTTATTCGAGTTAATGTTGCTACTTCCGCCGATCGTATCGCACAACGTTTGAGCCGTTCTTTGAATAGTCAACTAAGGCCTCGCGGTCGGTCCCCTTTCCACTATGGAGATTCCTTGTATCAGAATGTCTTTCCGCAGAAAGTGACGCGAGTTTTCAGTAGTCCGGGAAGAAGATTAACCCTTATCTCGATCTAGATAGGAATATTGATCACAGACAAGCAATATCGTCTGAGCCGACCGTTAGAAGATCCAGAAAATCATACTGGGATGGTTTTTGAGGGCGGAGACTCAGCCTCTTACAAAGAAAGGACACACTTCCTTTAACGCTCGGGGTTCATTGAGGAAAACGCTTAAAATTATTACACAACGGTTTGTTATTTTCCTAATATCTCTGGGTGGTCTCATTCGATTCTAAAAATTTGATTCTATTTTACATGAATGAAAAATCAATTCCTTTACATTGATTTTCTCCATTTTTCACCCTTGAAAGTGACTGACCAAAACACTTTGGAGCAAATTGGAGCCTATAAACCAAATTTCATCAAAATCGGTCCTTGAGAACTAAGAAAAGTGGCGGACAGACGGAAATTTCGAATTAGATTTCTGGATTTTACGTGGTACCATGAAACGTAAACCATCAAATTTTGAGATGATTGATATTTTTGTTTACTCCAATGTTTAGAATTTAATACAATTAACCAAAAGTAAATGTTTCACATGAAAAATCAAGAAAGCACCGTCAAAAATGTTTGGAATATAGTTTCCCGATTGGAATCGACCAAGAAAAATAAATTTTAACACCCCCTCAAAATTTAATGTTTTACGTTTCAAAGTACGTAGAATCCGAAAAACGAATAGGTAACACATTTTCCTTATGTCCACCGTATTCTGGTATCATTTGGCTCCCCTTCCTTTGTCGGGTTATTTTCTTAATAATATACCTACTCGTACGTACTTGAAAGCTGTTCCACACTCTCTCAGAAGTTTTTGAGTGTTTTGTGGTTCGTCGAAAAACTTCGGGTGGAAACTTTAAGGGAATGAAAATGTTTCGTAACGTGCGTTCCGAATGCTTCCATTATTACGTCTAAACCATTACTCGTGAGTTATTCTGAAATTCATTTAGCATAACTCATTCAAGTTTCTCGGAGATTCCGCCAGGCGCCTTCTATTTGGTACTAGCGCTTCCCAGGAATACAGACGTGAAAGCGCACGTTTCCTCCTAGTCGAGAAAACTGAGTCTGGAGGGAGCACGATCGAGGAAAATGTCTGCAGACGACATGTGGGAATATGAAACGCTACAAGAGTTGATTCTTAATGCGTCTCGCGGGAGGGCAGTTGAGTAACTGAATATTAAGTAAGATGTAGGAGTCGGCAGTACCTACTTGCTAGCTACATAACCTGGCGGGCTTGAAAGAGGAACGGGACCAAATTTGTTACTGCACCCACGAGTGGCGAATATAGAATTAGGTCGACTTAGTGAAGCCCTCATACCGTACTCTGAGAAAAGTTGAGCTCGGTTCTTCTGAACGACCGATTCGGTCATGATTCATTGAATTTTTCATGAACTGTTCAGCAAACAAGATGAAATTATTACAGAGTTCTGCAGACCGCGTAGCTGAAACTTAGTTCACCGTAGAGATGGGTATCGATACTCGATATTTCAAAATATCAATACTTTCGTACCGATACTCGATATTTTAGTATCGATACTGTACTGTCCGATATTTTTGGATATCGATACTTTGGATCCGATATTTTTAAATATCGAATATCGATACTGTTCTCGCGGAAAATTCAACATAATGGCTAAAAAATGAAGAAGATAGAGAGGCTTTTGGGTCATTACTCTTTGGTTGCACAAATAACGTTTATATCAAGGAAAAAATCACACTGCTTGGACTCTTAATAGTAAAAAATGAATAAAAGTTGTTGAAAAAATTATTTTTCTTGAGAAAATTGGATGATATTGATAGTTTGTGACACTAAAGTATCGATACTCGATATTTTAAAATATCGATACTCATGCCCAACGATACTTGGGATATCGATACTCGAATACAATACAGTATCGATACAAAATATCGGTACTTTTATAAAGATACCCATCCCTAGTTCACTGTAGTTTTATAATGATAAACATTGCCAAACATGTTGATTTATTAATTAAATAAATAAATCAACATGTTTGGCAATGTTTAAAATAAACTCATATGGAGTTCAGCTGATTTCTCCAATCAAAACTCGAAACCAGGATCGTATGTGTAAGAGCTAAGTTTAGGCTTACGTTTTTAATTTCCCTGCATTTGAATTTAAGTAGGTACTTTTCACTTTAAAGTAGGTTGAGGTGTGTGAGAGGAGCTTGGCTAGCGGTACCAGGAAATTCCTGCCCCGTGTCGCCTAAGGTTTGAGGTAGATATAACTCCTCCTTCGTATCTGACACTATGCTTATGCCAGTCAAAGAGAAGGTATATTGGAGAATTTGAGCTGAGTAAATTCCGCTTGGTTCCTGTCACTATGCTTATGACACCCCGTCAAGTTGAACATCGGATCAGGTGAGGGAATTTGAAGGCTTAAAACTGACCAAGTTGTCAATTATTATCTACGTACCGTAGACATTGTAGCAATTGTATTCTTATAACTAGCGGAACTAACCCCATTCATTTAATGACCAAATTTTGATTATAGGTTTTGGCAATGTTTTAAAGAAGGAAGGCAAGTTTTTCGTCAAAGATACTGACTAGATCATCCAACCACCGAATCCCTGGCCCTTGAGGCCAGAGGCCCTATACAGGGTGTAAGCCTAACTGGTCTGCCATACGGTACCAGTCGATTCTATATCTAATTTGCAACAAAAAATGTCTCCAAGCAATGTTTTTAAAAACCCTTCGTCTTCAAGTTATTTTAACTTAAACCTTTTTTTCGTGATTTTGACCTTTTGTCATTAAGTCGGTCATAACTCCATTAATTAGCTGTGTAAATTACAATTTGAGGATACCTTAGGAAAGAACATTGAATTTCCTATCGAAAAGATTCCTTAACTTTTTTTTGTGTCGAGGTTTGAGACATGAAAAAGTCCTCTAAAAAGAGGATTTTACGTAATTTTGGAAACATTCCATTTTTTCAGTCGCAAATTGAACTACGAGAACCCTTATTTTTCCAAAATGCAAGAACAGTAAAAACTGTGCTATAATCTCAGCTTTCCAATGGTATAATTAAAAAATATTTTTCAATCAAATTTAGGGGAGAACTTTGTGTTTGAACGCGGAAAAACGTGCAGTTTTTCAACGAACTCAGCTCGAAGGTCTGAGGGGCGGGCGGGTCGGCGCCGCAGTAGACCACGAGACCTCTGGAAACAGGAGGCCAGAGCGCTGATTTCGTTGAAAAAATGCACGTTTTTCCGCGTTCAAACACAAAGTTCTCCCCTAAATTTGGTTGAAAAATATTTTTTAATTATACCATTGGAAAGCTGAGATACTAGCGCAGTTTTTACTGTTCTTGCATCTTGAACAAATTTGGCTTCTCGTGGTTCAATTTGCGATTGAAAAAATGCAAGTTTTCCGAAATTACGTAAAATTCTCTTTTTAGAGGACGTTTTTGTGTCTGAAACCTTGACTCAAAAAAAAGTTAAGGCATCTATCCGATAGGAAACTAAATGGTCTTTCCAAAGGTAGTTCCAAAGTTCCCCCACTAAAGGTCTGGGTAATACCCAGGGCCCTGGGAAACTCCAGTAGAATGACCCCTGGTTTGTTGTGGCTGTGGTTGGATTGCATCACACCTCCAGCATTAGTTCATGAATCCTCCGCTAGGGATGATGAAGCGTTTTTCCTTTGAATCAGATGATATAACCTGGTTCAAGGTAGAAATACTTTGCTATCCCTAGCGGAGGAAATATGAACTAATGTTGTACGAGTGATTTAGACGTTCGTGAACACTTGGCAAATTTTGGTTGTTTTGAAACCAAAAACTGGTTGGAAAGGCGTGTTCTCAGGAAAAATTCGGCGCTATATTGACGAGAACCTGTAAATTCGACATAGGTAATCTTCTGTAACACGAAATCCCTCTGGAACCGACGGGGCTCGATAAATTGTTATCGATGGAGCGGGCAGTTGGTAACATCTAAATCCCCATTTTTCGGCCAACGTCGGACTTACGATCCAACAATAACCGGATTAGCTTGGCAGGACTGTTGATTGAAAATAATTTCAGTTTTCCGCTGTTGTCTTTTATAAGTTACGACACCATTTGCTGAGAGGATTAAGCTTAATTCAGACGGAAACCAGCTCGCGATAACGATGATAACCACCTCCAGGGGAGTGAATAATGATCGGTAATTACGATGATTTAATAATTGATTTTTTACAGAAATTGATCAAAAGATTATTTAAAAATTAAGAGATACCATCTCAAAAAATAACAAGGACGCATAAAATTCATTGTTATAAAATGAGCGATTGAAGTGTCTAATAAATTTGCCCATGAATATGAATCATGATTTTCACGTTCTCCTTATTGATGAACAACAATTGAGAAGTTAATTTTGATTATGTTGATGAATGTTTTGTTTTTCACATTTGGCTCCTATACAATCATCGTGTAAGCTGACTGACGGCAAATGTTGACATATTTCAGAAAAATTTCCCACCTTTGCTGTCAGTTTGTACGCTGCCTATATCACTATCAGGTGTCAGGAGACTTACCAAGGGCATGAAACTCGGCAACAAATCTAACTCTGTCTTCTAGTCATAAAAACGCTGCAAATTATTACACAATGGTTTATTATTTTTCTATATAGTTACCTCGTCTACAAAATCACCAACCATCCAATATGAAAGGAAAAAAGAAGAAAAAAAAAAAAAAAATCAAAATCACCAACCATCGATCGCATTTTGGTCAGCTCTAATTTGAACGGAGATTAGGCCTCTTTTGCGATTCACACTCGTGTTTTGATTTATAAACAACTTAAAACACGATCAATATAAACACTTAAATTTTCGTAGGGAGCGAACGGTTTGTCCTACAGAGCTCCGCGTGGTCTCAAAAAAATCCTAAAAATTCTATAGAATCTTAAATTGAAGGAAAAACAATACCTTTATATCGAAATTTTTTGAGTTAGGGCGTTTTCAAAATTTCAAAATTGATTTTGGAACCCTTAGAACTGACCTACATCAACCAAAAGCTTCGGGGCACAACTAGACCCCAAATGGAGCCTACATACCAAATTTCATCAAAATCGGTCAATGCTAAGTGGCAAAAGTGCCGCGTACGGCGGACGGCAGACGGACGGCCAAGTTTTTATTCGATTTTTGGATTCTACGTACCTTGAAACGTAAAGCATCAAATTTTGAGGGGGTGTTAAAATTTTTTTTTCTTGGTCGATTCCAAAGGTTCATTATTGAAAATAATAAACCAAAATGTGTTCCAACAGCGTCTGGTGGGCTAACCTGCATTTCTACTCTGTTGGAGGTGGCAAATTTGAGCAAAATCAGGCAATTTTTCCGAATAAGGAAAATTATCATTTGTGCATGCGCAGACAGAAATTCGTGGGGACCGTCTCAGAGGCACCCCACATAAACTGGAGTTCCATCAAAGTTGGTTTTGACATTGAACGCCAACAAAGTGACTCGGAACCAAAATTGTTCAGGGAGTTATGAAACGCATAGTACCATTTTGGTTTACTATTCCCAATAATCGAGAAAGAAAAGACAATTTTAACTTCCCTCAGAATTTTCCTGTTGTACAGAAAATAGAATAGATGGAGATAGAAATTTATATTAGGTATTTTCGATGATTTTAACAACTTTTTATAATTACTTGTATGATAATAACATTGATAACAATAACTTAATAGTAATAAAATGTAATCTTTTCCTTATTACTGTACAATTATTGCAGCTTTTGTAAATAAAAAGAAAATCCAGACTTGGTGTTTTTGTTTTTGAAACCTATCATTTCTTATCATAATTGGAACAGCCATTGTAATGTACTTCGTTTTCTGACCAATATGACGAAGTTGCCTGTAAATTCGAATACCTGGCAAATATATAAGATTTTAGGGTTCAACCGTTATGTTGTCTTTAAAAAGAGCCTCTTAGTGAAAATTCAGTGTTATGATTACTCATCAGCTTTTGTGTGTATCTTTGCGTGGGAATGAGCGATTTAAAAATTTCAAGATCTCCTTTTACGCAAAATTGCATGCCCTACAACTTTTATTATTTAGCATTTTTTGATGAGCCCTTTTCTGATCACAGTCGTTTGAACATGAGCATAACTCACATTTTTCCAAAATTGGTAAAAATTGACGATTGACTGTGAATAAATTGCTCGGCCGAATTTGACGTTTCAGTAATCATTCGACGGGAAATTTAGTGCTCTTCGATCTAATATGGAGTAAAGTTTTCCATAGAATAAACCAATTTTGAGTTATATTCAAAAAACTGAAAAGAGATCGAACATTTGTCGGGTTTTCGGCTATCACAAGTTAAACCATGCTCAGAAGCCGTCGCAAACTCAAATTAGTCTTATTCAGGATTTCCAAAGTTGATGAAGATCATTTCATTTTTGGACTATGATGCACGTTTATTTTCTTATTAGTGGGTACTGTTTAACATTACTGTGTAACAGCCTGGCTCTTTGCTGACAGGTTATTTTTTTAACCCTCTGTACAATTATTTGCAATGTCTGTTTTGTTTTTGAATCGAATTTTGGATTTTACGTTGTTTTGAAATGTTAAACTGTAATTTTTGAGAGGTGGCAAACAGTTTTTCAAACCGTTGTGTAATAATTTGCACGTTTTTGGACTATCTGTACAAATTCATAGCTTTCCTATCTTAAATGGTGAACAAAATGGTTGGCTGTTGACGTCCTTCTATTCTTAGACTTCTCGTTCTTCACTGAGAAAGCCAAGGATCGGGACGAGTAATATTTATTTTATTCTCGACCTTTGAAATGGGAAAGAAGACGTTCGTCCAAAGTGGTTTTACAAGAAACTGACGGACGTGAAAGCAGCGGAGCAGAACCGCGTAGTATCGAGCCGTTCGACCGACATCATTGTTGTCCGAGGCGATCCATCATGTTCGTATTTCTCCCGAGCGGTATTTTGCGACGATCGTCTCCTCGCTGGAGAAACTTTTGATAAAACGGGCGCCAGTAAATCTTGGGAGGAAACGCGCGTCGCGCTCCAGGGAAATCTTCAAGATACGAGTAGCGTCGACCTCTTGTTCTTCCAACTATAGCTGTTTCTGAGTGACTGTCCAAGGATGTGACAGCAGTTTGTCTAGGACGTACTAGTAGATTTGACGGGCGACGTCAACTCAACTCTGCCAATTACTTGAAGCGGATTATTTTATGCTACTGTCTAGATGAAAAGAGGATTGATACTACTACGGAGAACTACACTCGATGAAGATATTATAAAATACAGGGTGTAAGCCTAACTGGTCTGCCATACAGTACCAGTCGATTCTACAACTAATTTTCAACAAAAAATGTACCTCAGAAATTTTCTTATAACCCTGAAAAAATGCACGTTTTTCCGCGTTCAAACAAATTTCTCCCCTAAATTTGATTGAAAAATATTTTTTAATTATACCATTGGAAAGCTGAGATTCTAGCGCAGTTTTTACTGTTCTTACATCTTGAAAAAACATGTTTCTCGTAGTTCAATTTGCGATTGAAAAAATGCTAGGTTTCCAGAATTACGTAAAATTTTCTTTTTAGAGGACTTTTTCATGTCTTAAACCTTGACTCAAAAACAGTTAAGGCATCTATCCGACAGGAAATTTAATGTTCTTTCCAACGGTATCCTCAAATTGTAATTTACATAGCAAATTAAAGGTGTTATGACCGATTTAATGACAAGGTCAAAATCACGAAAAAAGTTAAAAGCTAAAATAACTCGAAAACAAAGGGGTTTAAAAAAATTTCCAAGAGACATTTTTTGTTGAAAATTAGTTGTAGAACCGACTGTATGGCAGACCATTTAGGCTTACACCCTGTAAACATGAGATTAGGAAATGATAAGTGTAATTAGGTGCTCAAAACCTCCTGAAGCTCCTTTTTGACCTACTACCAAAGGGAATGTCATCAATGAATGTCTTTTGGTTCCAACTGTTGACTCACCCTTCGAGGGAATATTCTCCCAAAGTAGCTTGTCTTGACTTTGAGCGTATAGATGTTATAGATGTTACCTACTGTCCAAGGTGACGGGTACTATTCAAAACTCGATCTCAAAACTTTCCGAAGCTCCTTTTCAGGAGGTGTCGCTGTTTTCTCCAAAATCTCTGGTCAGCCCACATTTGACGGGCTGAGTAAAATGGCTGTCGTTTCACCCCAAATCAAGTCAAATTTAGTCGTTGGAGGCTTTTCTTTGGGAGACAAGGTTCCAACTGCTGTCTCTTCCTCCAGGTAAATCTTCTCGGGGTCTCAGTCTCAGTTCGTCAAACCTTTGTTCAGCTAGGTTTTTCCCATTTTTCGCTGGCAATTGTTCGATTTTGATGATTCCAGCGGCAATCGTCTACTTTTTCAAGTCCCTTGGCTGCTGCACTAATGAAATTTAAAAATCCTTGAACATTTGTAATTTAGGTACAACTTTCAAAGTTTTAGCGCCAGTAATTTAGGGAAATACTAACCCAGATTGAGGAACGAACCGCGACCGACCAAGACCCCTTAATATAACTGCATCTGACCTGAAAGGAGAAAGATCCTTCGTATAGCCCACATTCCCAATAATTGCCATTTTATCTCAAATCAAGTCAAATTTAGCCATTGATGGCTTGTCTTTGAGAGACAAGTTTCTGTTAATGTCCAAGGTGGCAGTAACAGCTCAAATTTCGTTCTCAAACTTTTAGAAACTCATTTTTGGCATACTTTCTAAGACTAGGATGGTTCATTGTACAGCCCACATCTTCAATGATTGCAATTTTATCTCATTTCAAGTCAAATTTGGTATTTGCTGGCTTGTCTTTGAGAGACAAGTTTCTGTTAATGTCCAAGGTGGCAGTAACAGCTCAAATTTCGTTCTCAAACTTTTAGAAACTCCTTTTTGGCATACTTTCTAAGACTAGGATGGTTCATTGTACAGCCCACATCTTCAATGATTGCAATTTTATCTCATTTCAAGTCAAATTTGGTATTTGCTAGCTTGTCTTTGGGAGACAAGATTCCAAGTGCTGAATCTTCCTCCTGAAAGCTGATCTTGACAGTATAGCTGTTACTGTCCTAGGTGAGAGTAACAGATCCAACTGAGTCTCAAAACTTCTCGAAGCTCATTTTTAATCTTCTTCCAAAGAGATTGATTGATTGATTGAAGCATTTATTTATTGACTTGCACAAAAATAGAGCCCGAAGGCTCTCTCTACCTTTCTGGCAAGATTATAATTACATAAATCATTTATAGAAAATAATATCAGTCTTCAAAATACATTGGCAACAAGTAAATAAATATGATTGTATTATTTTAAGAGTTAATCTTTTATAATGGTTACCTAAGTTCATCTAGTGGTTACCATAGTAATGCGTAAATATATATGTATGTGTTCAATACCTTCTAAGTAGTAGTTCTCGAAATTTATTCTTAAATAAGATTACAGAGACATTTGAATTAAACAATTCTAAATGTTCATTGTGGACTTTCACCGACTTTATATAAAAAGAGTCCGCATATTTGGCGGTTTTGTGAGGTGGCACTTTCATTAAGTTACTTGCTGATCTTGTATTCTTAGTGTGGATTTCACTCATTAATTTAAATTTATCATACAGATACATTGGTGTCTTTGCTTTAAGTACTTTATACAACATCACGCCTGTTCTATAGTCTCTCCATTCTCTAATTTTCATAATCTTTACTTTTTTGTAATATGGCGTAATATGCTCAGAGATAGGTATATTTAGTGCAAAACGCATGCACGCATTTTGCACCAATTGCAGTTTATCATATAATTCATCTGTTAGGTCAGAGTAAGGGACAGCGCAATAGTCTAAGAATGAAAACAACATTACTTGTACAAGTCTCAACTTCACTTCTTTGGGCAAATGATATCCAAGTCTACGAAATTGATACAATCCCTTGTGGACTTTACTGATAACAGTTTGAACTTGTTGTTTCCATGACAGCGTACTGTCAAATTCGAGCCCTAGGTTTCTTACTACACTTGCATAATCTAACGTCTCCGTAGCAATCTTCAACGGAGGAAGTGTTTGCAAGTCTATTTGTACCAATATTCGCGGGTTCCCTATCAACATTAATTTGCTTTTACTGGGGTTTATCTTTAATCCATGCGCAATGCACCAACTATTCAGTGATGCGAGATCCTCATTCATTTTCACGATTGCATTTGCTAAATCATATTTATTTGTATCTAAGTACATTTGTAAATCGTCAGCATAAAGAACGTATCTCGCATGCTGTATACTGCCGTCCAAAGGAGAAAAGCCGTAGACTCGAATTTTACCGAAATTGAGGTTTTGGTATCATTGGATTCGAAGTTTTAAACTCTATTTTTTGTTTCTGGTGAATTGGTAAAGAAAAATTCTCCCAATTCGTAATTTAGGAAAAACGAAACGGAATTTTGACTTTTTGAGGGTTTTCCAACAGTGAAAAACCGTAGAACTTCTTCCAACAAAGAAAGACCGTGGATCCCTAACCTACGGTATTTATTCGTTGGAAAGTTCCTCATGATGTTTCAGCTCAGATAAAAGGTACTGCTTTTCTCCGTTGGAACAAACTCTATTAGGCCTCAATGCAAAATACGGTACGGTTTTTTCGTATTGCAATGACCGCCAAAAGCTTCACCGTTGCGCCGCTGGGGTTCTCTACGGCCTTTCTCCGTTGTATCACGTTCGTAGCGATTTTTTCCAACGCAGAAAAGCCGTAGCAGTTCCACTACCGTTTTATCGACCGCAAGTATTGCCGGTTATAACAACGGTGAAAAACAGTAGGTCGAATTAAATCATGTGTAATCACTCAAACGTAATAAAACTAGATTGAATAAATGCAGTAACTCATTCTGAATCAGTAGAAAAAAAATCTTGGAAAAATATAGAGAAATAGCTGTGCCACAGCTAAAGAACTTTGGGTTCATTTTTCTCAAAAATGGTTTTCTTCGGTCTACCGCTTTTCTCCTTTGGACGGCAGTATACTGGTCGACACTCTATTTATAAAAAGTACAAAAAACAAGGCCGACAAAATTGAACCTTCGGGCACCCCTACCACTACATTACACCAGTTCGATTCGTCACCTAAAGGGGTTTTCACTTTTTGCATTCTACAGCAAAGGTAGGATTCTAGCAGTTTTAATAAGTTGTCCGCTAGCCCAATAGAATATAGTACTGCTATTAATAAATCATGACGTACAGAACTAAACGCTCGTGCGAAATCTATCAGGCACAAAAGTGTTAACTTGCGATCATCCATTGAATTCCGGATGTCATCTGTCACCCTTATTAGTGCAGTCTCAGTGCTGTAACCCCTCCTGAAGCCTGATTGGAACTCATTGAGAATATTATTCGAATATACATGATCACTTATTAAATCATATATACATCTATCCATAATCTTTCCCATTACACAAAGGTTATTTATCCCACGATAATCACTTGGAGCTACAGGCTTATCTACTTTGTTAAGGGGTAGCACTATAGATTTTTTCCATTGGAGAGGATAGGTACTACTTTGAAGTGCATGATTAAACACATTTTTCAAAACTGGGCATATTATATCTATGATCATTTTTAATAGGTCAACTGGAATTCCATCGTTCCCTACTGCTCCGGATGTGATTAAGGCTAGTGCTTTTTTTATTGCATCCTCGGTTATTTCAGAGATTGAGAGTTTCTGTTCTACTGGTACTACTGCTTCTTTATAATATGAGATTAGGCCTGGATCGTATAAATTATTATCAAACCTGCATAGATGACTATTCAGAACATCCAAATCAACATTTATATTTACACTTGATTTCTTATTTGTTACTAGACCTTGATTGCGTAGAATTTTCCAATAAGTTTTACTAGTTAAACAAAAGAGAACCGAGGTATAACGCGGTAGAAATAGACGAAGATGTACAATTGTGCCATTCGAGACAGCATGATATTCATACCAGACCCAATCCTGAATGAAAGAAGATATTTCAATAAACAAAATATAACAGTAAATAAATGGGGGAAACAATTAACAGGCTGGGTATGAAGTTTATCGAAAAGTTTGCCTCAATTAAGCCAAATTTAGTGATTCGGAGCTTATCTTTGGGAAACAAGATTTCAGCTGCTGACTCCAGAGAAATCTCCCAAATATAGCCCATCTTTGAATCTATAGCTGTTACTGTCCAAGGTGATATGGCTGATTTCTTCGTACAGCCCACATGTTCATGACTGTCAGTTTTCCTCAAATCACTTTGTCTTTAAGAAAGACCAACTACTGACTCTTCCTCCAAGGAAATCTTCTTCCAACTTCACGTAATTCTTACTCTGTCCAAGGTGACAGTAGTTTTTCTAGGGAATCGATTTGACGATTGACGTCAACTCGCCTCTGTCAATTACCGCTGCTACCTTCACGCTACAGAATAGACGGAAAGAGAAGTGAATTGAGTACGGAGAGTCTCCGTTATCACAGAGAACTGCTCTGAGGAGGATTTTCGTAATTAGGAGCCCAAAATCCTTTTGAAGTCTTTTCTTGACCTATTTTCAAAGAGGACGAGAGTCATTTTGTTTTGCTCTCTCATTATCGAAGATAGGAAAATCTTAATCAAAATGTTCACTCGCATTTTGCGTTTTAAAGTATTTTGAACAATTTCGGTTCAATATCTGTATTTATTAGTCTGAAGCAAAATCACACAAAAATATTGAACTATTTTAATGGAATGTTCAGGGTCAGTCTTAGACGGTCGCTCTGCATGCATGTGGCGGTTGTATAGGTGTTATTTCTAACTCACTTACCAAGGGTGTAACTGTAAATGTGGTAAATTCTCCATCTGCTTGAAATTTCTCAAGAGACTGCACTACTTTCCAGGCATTTCTGGTCGGCCTCTTATTGTGGTTTTTAATTCCTGAAAAAGTTAATTACATGCTACAAGTTTCTAGGCACTGGGAATGGGAAGGTCATTGGAATAATTTATGAACCTTCATATTTAAGATTTACGACCAGGAACAATTTGATTGAAAACTCTAGCCTCAAATGTGCAATTGCCTTGTCAATTCACTATGTAAATGGAAGAGTTCTAGCGCTATTCGCTCTAGTTTCGCTTGCGATCGAACAACTACTGAATCGAGTTGAGGTCATCTAACTTCTAGATGGGGGATTGATCGGCAGAGCCTGTCTCGGTCTTCGTGGCTCCCAGAGGACCCTAATGAGGCGACCCGATCATTGGCATCGGACCCGCCTCTGGTCAGTTGGCCAACTGCCCTAGTGCTTTGGGCCGGAGCCCTTAGTCTTACTCAGCCTTACGGATACCTTACATTATAACTTTCCTGCTGTAAGCACGATAAAGGCTAATTTAGTTCGAAATCAGGAGCCCAATTTATATTAGAGACTCAGCACTGCATTTTTCAGATTCACATTCCGCTCGTTGCTAACGAATGTCTGTCTTTGTAAAGAAGGTCCAATTCGTGCATCATGAGTGAATGAGCAAATTTTCAATGAAATATTGTAACCGCTTGTCAGCCGTTATTGTTTTCAATAATATTCTCTCACTTTATAAGGTAGATGTTTGGAGAAGATACTCTAAGCATCATCTAGCGGTGGAACGCAGAACCACTACCTTCCACCCCTCTCAAAACCACCCTCCCTTCTACGTCGAAGAAATCACACCAGTCGCGAGTCAAGCCCCCGTCCCGTCCGTCTGTGAAGTACATTATTGCAGTATTTTGTATCGTTTCGTTCATTAAATCAAGTCAGTCATTCGTAATTCTTAGCTTCTCAATTCAAAAACCCCTATACAGTCCACTTGAGTTATCGTGACCCTACATTTTGGTCCATACGCCCCGGATTTACGAGCAGAAAAGAACACGACGTCGGCCGAAAACAACTAGTTGCAGCAACTCGCCATCTTGCACCGTCGCCCGATTCTCGAACTTGAACTGGTAAACCCGTCGTTTTCCTTTCCGATTCCAAGGTAATCCTTCATTCCATTATTCATTTCGTTATTCATAATTCGTTTTATTCATTCTCGTCACTTTATTCATCGTCATTCATTCATTGGTCGGATGTAAATAACCTTGTCTACATCACAAAACAACTTCGTTGGGTCAGCACAGTATGCAGTAGGAAAATTTTTAGGTACCTACCTTCGCCACAATACTTTCGTGTGATCCCATTATTATATTCTTTCGTACAAATTCATAGTCGATTTATTCATTCTTTTCTATTATTATATTCTTTCGTACAGATACACAGTCGATCTTATTCATTCTCGTTATTCAATTCTTTCGTACAGATTCATTGTCATATTCATTCTCGTTTATTGTACCTACTTAAATTCTTGTTTCGTCGAAATAATTCATATTCGTTACTTACTCAATAATTCATATTCGATACCTACTCTGTTTCTCGTTAGCTTATTCGGTTTTTAATCGCCAATTTTCATGTTTGTTCCTCGTATCTATGTTTTCGTAGTTTTTGTTGCGTTTTACTTTTAATTCTGTAATAGTTCATTCGATATTGTAACCATGTCTCCTTCAGAAGACGTTGCTAAAAAGTTGAAACGATGCTACACCAAGCGTTCAGCTATATTCTCTCGACTCGAAAGTTTAATCGCATATTTGTCCACGGACAACGTCACACTCAAAAGCCTTCATGTTCGACTTGACAAAATCGAATTAGATTGGGACCAATTTGATAAAATTCAATCGGCAATCGAAGAGTTGGTACTAGACGACGAATCATTGTTAGATAAGGAAGTGGTCGAAAGGTCGCGCTTTGAAACCCTTTATTTTGATGCGGTCGGCAAGGGTGAAGACGCTCGTACGCTCCTCACGCCCCTCCCCGCTACGCACCCTTCGACTTCCCCACCTCCTACCCACTGCCAAGTGTCTGGTGAATCTTTCAATGACGTCAAGCTTCCGGTCATTCAACTTCCGACCTTCAACGGTAAATATGACGAGTGGTACCCATTCTACAACTTATTCATTGATGTCATCGGTAGTAACAAGAACGCTTCCGACTTGAAAAAGTTCAAGTACCTCAAAACTTACCTTCGCGGTGAACCTTTGGAACTCATTGATAGTTTGGAGCCGATCGACGATAGTTATGAAGTCGCGCTTGACCTACTCAAAAAACGATATGATAATCAAGTCATTATTGTTCAAAAACACGTTCGTGACTTATTCAGCATCTCTAAAGTTGAAAAGGAAAATTCTTCGTCCTTGAGATCACTCATAGATTCAACTCAAAAACACCTTCGTGCTCTTAAATCGCTCAAGCAGCCTACTGATCAGTGGGATGCGATTCTCGTTCATTTAACTTGCTCTAAACTCGATTCTATCACTTTCAGTGAATGGCAAAAGGTTGCTCCCTCCCAAGAGTTACCCACATTCAAAGTCTTGGCTGAATTTTTGGAACATAGATGTCGTGTATTGGAAGCAGTTAAAGCAAATCAATCATTCGATAAATCACATAGCCAATCAAACTTCTCGAAATCATCCCAAATAGCTAATCAGAAATCTTCGATCTCAAAGTCCTACCAGAAAGTAGATAAGAACAATTCTACTAGTTGCTTGCTGTCACAAACGGAAAATAAATCTCGAAAATGCCCGCTCTGTGATTCTAGCTCTCATTCTCTCTACTTTTGTGACGATTTTGGGAAACTGTCAATCAACGAAAGACTCTCTCTGGTCAAATCCAAGAATCTCTGCCTTAATTGCTTGAAAGGTGGTCATAGACTAGACAAATGTTCTGCTATGCGTTGTCGCACGTGTGGTCAACCACACAACACTCTCTTGCATCGTGATTCTGGACCATCTTCCATGAATCAAGGCACCATTCAGTCAACTAATCTCGAATCACAACAATTGTCGAACTCGGTTGCCTCTAGTGGCTCAGGTCAAACAGTCAGTCTCACTTCTAGGGTGCTGAAACCACAACCGTCTTCAATTATGCTCTCTACAGCAGTTGTGTTGATAGTTGGAGCTGATGGAAAGCTCACTCCTTGTCGTGCCTTACTCGATTCTGGATCGCAATCTAGCTTCTTGACAGCTTCATTCTGCAATCGACTTGGATTGAAGCTACTCAATACTTCAATCGCAATTAGTGGATTGAACAATTCTCCATCTACGATTTCGCATTACACAAGAGCGAAAATCGATTCTAGAGCTTCAAATTTCTCTTGTCATGCCAATTTCCTAGTCGTTCCGAAAATAACGGACTACACTCCCAATCAATCGTTGGATATTCGAAATATCAAGATTCCTCGCAACATTGTTCTTGCAGATCCTGATTTCCTGCAGGACACTGAGATAGATATGCTCATTGGAGCTGACTTATTCTGGCAGCTGATCGGACGTGATCAAATCGATTGTCCTGAACAACATTTGTCGTTCAGAGAATCCAAGCTTGGCTGGATCGTCTGCAGTTCTATTCTTGACTCCTCAAATTCTCAGGCTTATTGTCATCTTGTATCTTGTCATATAGCTACCGACATCACTCTCGACTCTATTGATCGCACCATGCGCGGATTCTGGGAAATAGAAAATCTCGATAGCTCCACTCAGGATCTCTGTGAGGACGATCGCACTTGCGAACAAATCTTTCAAGAGACAACCTTTAGAGAGTTGGATGGTAGATACGTGGTTCGCATGCCGCTGAAAGACGAACTGAACTTGTTAGGTCGTAGCAAGGAAAATGCCATCAAGCGTCTAATGTTGTTGGAGAAGAGGTTCCTTCGCAGTCCTGAGCTGAAGACTAGATATCAAGACTTCATTCACGAATACATTCGTCTAGGCCACATGAAACTGGATGAGGCTGATTCTCGTAGTTCTTCAATCTCCTATTTTGTTCCTCACCACCCAGTTTTCAAGGAAACGTCTAGCACCACGAAACTTCGTGTGGTGTTCGATTTCTCGTGCAAGACCTCCTCAGGTCACTCCTTGAACGACGTATCCTACATTGGTCCGGTGATTCAACAACCTCTAGTCACTCATTTGATTCGTAGTCGCTCATACCAAATCTGTATCTGTGGTGATCTCGAGAAAATGTTTCGTCAGATCAGAATGAGTGATGATCAAATCGATCTTCAAAAAATAGTTTGGCGCGATTCCCCAGATGAGCCAATTCAAACCTATTCGTTGCTAACAGTTAGCTATGGGACTAGTTCTGCTTCTTGGCTAGCTACCCGTACACTCAAACAGCTTGCTTTGGATTACCAAGATAAGCATCCTGAATCATCCAAAGTCATTCTCGACCATTTTTACATGGATGATTGCATCAGTGGAGCGAACTCCATCGATGAAGCAATTGATCTCAAATCAAAACTTACTAGTCATCTCGAACTCGGAAGATTTCGTATCAGGAAGTGGAGCTCTAATTCTCCTGAATTCATTGATAGTGTTCCCAAAGAAGATCGTGAACTGAAGACGGAAATCGGATTTGATGATGAAGTCTCGGTTCGAACTCTTGGCCTACTTTGGTTACCAAACGTCGATTCTTTCACTTATTCCATCGATCACATTCTACCCTCAAACAATTCGTCGGAAAATCCTACCAAACGATCAGTTCTATCTACGATCGCCAAAATCTTCGATCCCCTCGGGCTTCTAGGTCCTGTGATAGCCAAGGCCAAGATAGCCATGCAAGGATTATGGCGACAGGAACTAGATTGGGATGAACCACTCTCGAATGCGTTCACCAAGAAATGGCGCATATTCTGTAGAACCCTTTTGAAACTCAAGGGATTTCTTATTCCTCGTAAAATAGT
This sequence comes from Apolygus lucorum, assembly GCA_009739505.2. Classification (NCBI taxonomy): domain Eukaryota; kingdom Metazoa; phylum Arthropoda; class Insecta; order Hemiptera; family Miridae; genus Apolygus; species Apolygus lucorum. The sequence goes on along the minus strand of CM019182.2, from coordinate 21,503,633 downwards.
CGCTCCTAATTCAGTACGCATCGAAATGCATGGATTTTCAGATGCCTCTATGGATGCCTATGGTGCATGCATCTACTTGCGCTGTATTGATGATCAGAATCAAGTCCATGTAAATTTGATAGCATCGAAATCACGCGTAGCCCCAATCAAAACTCAATCGCTGCCGCGCCTTGAATTGTGTGGTGCACACCTCCTTATCGAACTCGCAGAAGTAGTAAAAGCTGCTTTGGATTGCTCTATTCACCAAACGATCTTCTGGACAGACTCTACAGTCGTACTCTCGTGGCTTCAAGCTCAGCCAACGAAATGGACTACTTTCGTAGCCAATCGAGTCTCAAAAATTCAAGCCCACTCAAAATCTAGTGATTGGAAACACGTCGCATCAGTAGACAACCCCGCTGATCTCATTTCACGAGGAATGTTCGCTGACCAATTGATCGAATCTAGACTCTGGTTTCGTGGACCTCATTGGCTCAGTGAGGATATTCATTATGAACCTTATGGAGAATACCAGGTGACGAACGATGACGAACTCCCTGATGTTCGCAAGCAGAAAGGTGTAGTTCTCGTCAACGTAGCCAAACCTGATCCTAAGTTTCTTTTGGAAATTCTTTCGCGTGTCTCTCAATTCCATAAATTGATTCGAATAATAGCCTACTCTCTTCGTTATCTTCGTCGTCGAAAAAATCCTAAAGGCTCGAGACCTCATGGATCAATCACATCCTCAGAATTCAATGAAGCAAAAATTCTCGTGTTGCGTCTAGGTCAACAACTCATGTTCACTCAAGAACTAGCTGATTTGAGAAAAACAAAAACTGTTTGCAAATCCAGTCGATTAGCTTTATTATGTCCCTTCATTGACCAAAACGGTCTAATCAGAGTTGGAGGACGTCTTGAAAACTCTGACCTCACGGCTGATCGAAAGCACCCTATCGTCCTATCATACGGAGGCCAAGCGGACATTAACAAGTTGTCAGAACTCATAGCTCGATCCGTACATGAGAAGAATCTGCATGCCGGACCTCAATCGCTGTTATCGTTCATTCGTGAAGAATATTGGCCAACAAATGGGCGAAATCTTGCTCGCAAAATTTATCGTAAATGTGTCGTCTGCTTCAAGTTCAACCCGAAATTCGCTGATCAGCAAATGGGCTTTCTCCCAGAACCTCGAGTAGAAGTCACTAGGCCATTCTATCGATGTGGAGTTGACTACGCAGGGCCCATTTATATTCGTAGTAGTTCTCTAAGAAAAAATTCACTTCATGTTAAAGCTTATATAGCCTTGTTTGTTTGTTTATGTACTAAGGCGATTCATATAGAATTAGTTGAAGACCTAACCACGGCTTCATTCTTAGCTTGTCTCAAACGATTCATATCTAGGAGAGGAAAACCTCTAGAAATCCATTCTGATAATGGTACTACTTTTGTAGGATCTAAACGAGAATTAGAAGAGCTAAAAATCTTGTGGCAATCTGAAATTCATAGGGACTCTATCGTATCCTCTCTCGCTGTAGATGGAATTTCTTGGAAGTTCATTCCACCCAGATCGCCCAATTTCGGTGGCTTGTGGGAGTCCAGTATTAAACAAGTCAAATTGTATCTTAGAAAAGCAATAGGTAAGGCTAACCTAACTTACGCTGAAATGTATACTGTGCTTACCCAAGTAGAAGCTTGTGTAAATTCTAGACCTTTAACGCCCATATCTTCAGATCCTAACGATTATTCAGTCCTAACTCCCTCTCACTTCCTCATTGGAGACCAGTTGACTGCACCGCCAGAACCCAATCTCAGCAGTCTACCTGAAAACCGGCTTACTCGCTGGCAATTAGTCCAAAGAATTGCCCAGCATTTTTGGCATCGTTGGAAGACCGAATATCTCCACGAGTTGCAACGTCGCTACAAATGGAAATCCGCCTGCAACAATCTGCAGAAAGGTACTCTCGTTCTTGTCAAGGAAGACAACTCCCCGTCGTATGCTTGGAGCCTCGCTCGTGTCGAAGACACTCACCCTGGATCTGACGGACTTGTCAGAGTCGTTACTCTTCGCTGTCCTTCTGGACTCTTCAAGCGCAACATTCGCTTACTATGTGCGCTGCCCATTGATGACAACAGTTCTAATCAAGATGGTGCTGCTCCTGCTAGAGTCAGCACTCCTCAAGGCTCAAGGCAATCATTTTGAAGTTGACACTTCAAGGTGGGCGGAATGGAGAAGATACTCTAAGCATCATCTAGCGGTGGAACGCAGAACCACTACCTTCCACCCCTCTCAAAACCACCCTCCCTTCTACGTCGAAGAAATCACACCAGTCGCGAGTCAAGCCCCCGTCCCGTCCGTCTGTGAAGTACATTATTGCAGTATTTTGTATCGTTTCGTTCATTAAATCAAGTCAGTCATTCGTAATTCTTAGCTTCTCAATTCAAAAACCCCTATACAGTCCACTTGAGTTATCGTGACCCTACAATGTTCTTATAGAATTGGCTAAATTGGTCTATCAATTTCCCGAACTTCGGATTACTAAGCATTATTTCTCAGTTTCCATCCGATTTCAGCGAACTATTAAGGATTGTAAGAGTGGGGCTTGAATGAAGCCTTATGAATTTCACAGTGTTGGGATCATCGGTGTATTGTTTCCATCCAACTTGAAGGGTGATTCGGAAATTACGTTTTGATGATTCTCTGTGCATCAAAGCATATGTACACATAGAGATAGCAACGTGCCACACCCACTTTGTAGACTTTCCCAAGTTTTTTTCCACTTCGATCAGTAGCTGTAAATAATCAAGCAAGACTAAAAAACGTCTGCCAAGTGGGTGTGGCACATAGCTTCCTCGTATCCATAACCCGTTAATATCAAACCATCGAGCTCTAAGTACCTTCCACTACCCTCATAGGGGACCATCTACACGCCAACCCGCACAAACCCTGAAACTTTCATCGAAATCGGATGAGAATTGTTGAAGTTATGGCTGTGGCAAGGATTTCATGACAGATAGATAGATACGGAACCAAAATTGTTCAGGAAGGTCTGAAACGTAAAACGCGAGTGGAAATTTTGATTTTGGAGAACTTTTTTTTCAACCTTGAAAAGTGAAAACAAAGCTTTCCCCACCTTGGTACACTCGGAAACAAAATATTTTACTATATTTTGGGTTAGGCCGGTTTTTGAGAAGCTTGGTACCAAAAATGTAGGATATACCCCAAAACACCTTCAGGCAGAGAACTCAAATTGCACGTTTTTTTTTTCTACGTTAATCAAGCTAAGACGCTACACGGAAGAGCTAAAGTTTGACTCTCAACTTTTTGGGGTTTCGATCAATGAGCCCCTGATGATCTAGAGCGCATACACTTCGAATGCAGCCTCTTGATGACACTGTAGGCGATTCAGATTAGACAGATCAGCTGTGTGAGCAATAGAGCTAATTTTTTCCTTTATATATTTTGTTTAGTTCTGCCGACCATAATACCGGGGTGGATATAAACACAAGGGTGTTTGGTTGTCTCAACGTGAATACATGCATTTTGCTAAGCACTTTTTGATTCCGTGTCTACCAAGGTAGCGGAAGCTTTGTTTTCACTTATCAAGGTTGAAAAAATGTTCTCCAAAATCAAAATTTCCACTCCACGTTTTACTTACTTTTCAGACCTTTCTGAACAATTTTGGTTCCGTGTCTGTCTGTTTGTGTGTCTATCATGAAATCCTTGCCACAGCCATAACTTCTACATTTCTCACCCGATTTCGACAAAATTTTCAAGGATTGTGCTGGTTGGCGTGTTAGATGAATCCGCTGTGACAACCGTTACACTGCCTGATAGTAGCTGCTGCGCATGCGCAAACGTGAAATCCTTTCCACAGCCTAATGGCTGTGGCTATTGGCTTCTACATTTCTTACCCGATTCCGATGAAATTTCCGAGGATTATGCAGGTTGGCGTGTAAATGGTCCCTTATGAAAACCGTTGCTCCCAGACGGATAAAAGCCACTGCGCATGAGTAAACGTGTATTTCCTTGTAACAGCCATATCTTCTACATTTCCCCCATCTGATTTCGATGAAATTTTTAGGAATTATAAGAATTAGATTGAAGATAGCTTCTAAGAAAACCATTGCCCCCAGACTGATAGTAGCCACTGCGCATGCGCAAATGTGTATTTCCTTGTTACAGCCTTAACTTCTACATTTCCCATCTAATGGGGGGTGCGCCTTGATTTTTTTCTTTAGATTTTTATTCGAAAGTAGACTACATCCTGAGAATTTTGGCACCAACCGCGACCTTCTAGCGTGAGTAGATCTGTTTCTATGATTTTTCAAAGTTTTGACCGTTTATGACGTCACGCGCCCCTCTCGCCTGGGCGGGACCCCCCAGCCCACTGTGACGTCATAAACGGTCGAAACTTTAAAAATTAATGGGAAAAGATTTACACTCGCTAGAAGGTCGCGGTTGGTACCAAAATTCTCAGAATGAGGTCTACATTAGATTAAAAATAACAATAAACAGTTTTTCCTACCCAGGCGCACACCCTATTTCGATGACATTTTCAGGAATTATGCGAGTTGGGGTGGAGGATGGTCCTCTATGAAAATCGTGTCCCCCAAATTCAAAGTATTTTGTGCCCATACGCAAACGTGAAATCCTTGTAACACCCATAACTTCCTTATTCTTTATCCGATTTCGATGAAATTTTCGGGGATTATGCGATTTTCCAACAATATTCAGCTATTGTGCGGGTTGACGTGTAGCTTTCATCCCCTATGGATGGTGTAAGGTACTTAGAGTTTGCTGTTTTGAGATTAACTAATATGCATCGGATCATCTATACAATTGGGGTTTTTTTTCACATGGAATGTGTGTTGGAGGCTCATTTATATAAGAAGGAGATGAAAATGGAATAACCAGGAATGGCTCAGAGAGCATATTTCACTCATGTACGTGTTGTGATTTGCTATCTCTTTGCACCTCGAGCATTCACTTCCTTGCCTCAAGTGGTAGCGAGCTCGACTCGGGATTGTAACTATAGTTTATTTGAAAAGTCTGGAGATCAATCTCCGGTTGGAGGAAGTAGATTTTTATGACGTAATATTACATTTTCAATTAACTGTTTTATATTAAAATACTCGAATAACACATAGTGTCGTCATTAACTACTCATAGAAAACCACATTGGTGAAGGGAGGGGAGCACTCTATGAGGGGTCCTATTCGCAAGTCAATGGGGGGGGGGGGGTGCCTGATTTTTTTTTTTTTTTTAATTTTAATCGAAAGTAGATCTTATCCCAAAAATTTTGACACCAGCCGTTCTCTTTTTGGATGAGTAGATCGATCTTTTTCTATGGAATTTCAAAGTTTCAAATGTTTATGACGTCACGCGTCCCTCCCGCCAGCCCACTGTGATGTCATAAACATTCGAAACTCTGAAAAATGTTAGAAAAAGGTCTTCTTACGCTAGTAGGTCGCGGATGGTGTCAGAAGTCTCAGAATGAGGTCTAGTTTAGATTAAAAATAATAATAAACAGTTTTTCGACCCATGCGCACACTCCATTAGTCCAGTCGTGATAAGTACTTGAAGAGTCTTGAGGTCTTGTGCTTGAGGTCTTGAGAGTTTGTTGTAAGAGTGCGTGCGAGCCCATGAAAATTGTTGTTTTGCTAAATTCTAAAACCCCTCTAAACATTAACTGATTATCAAATGCCTCGAGGGGGAATTTTTCTGATTCGGGTTTTAAGAAAATTTGCATTTCATTAAAGCAGCTTGGTTTGAAACGTGAGTGTGTCCTCTCTTTGCCGCAGATCACTAGGAAGGAGAAATAATGAACGAGAGCTAGTAGACATTACATAAACAATATACGAGAAAGCTATGTGCCACACTCATTTTGCTGAAGTGTTATTATAGTAGTAAGGCAAGTACCCCTCCAACCATAGGTCTACTATTAATTATTATGAACGGCTACATATTCAACTCAACAAGACCATAAAATGGCGTTAGTCACGTACTCTCATGATTTAAACGTGCATACTAGAAATCCTCACCGTTATAATGAATGTACTTAAAATGGGTTCCTACATAAATAGCCAGCAATTCAACACGGCCTCCTCTGAATAGGGTCATAATCACCTTCTCCGAGATCCAGTCTCTTCGGAAGGAGGTCTTTGATCCCAGCTACCCCGACCAACTGTTCCCATTGTCCCCCATTGTTCATAACGCACCAGAAAGGTTTCTCCTTTTGTTCCAACTTGAATATTTGCCGTATTTATCTTGAGTTATCTCCTTGAATCTTAAATTACGGGAGAGCGATCGATGAGTTCTTATTCCTCCTCCCTCTGGATAGCGGGGTCCCTTTGTTTCAAATCGCTACGACCCGTTTTAAAAATCGAAAAAAAAAAATTATAATGAAGTGGAGAGAAAATAAACGCTTGCTTTAATATGTTCTCAAGCAACAAAAACTTGCATTGATATCGCATAATGGAGCCCCACTAAAAAAAAAAACCGCCAAGTAGGGTGGGTAGTATAAAATCTCCCTCATAAAGAGAGACAGGTGTGAAAATTATCGGTTCGATCGGATCGCAATGAAATTCGTGATCATAACCAACTTCCAACTACTTATTCTTAAAATTTGAGTGACACCGGTCCATTACAACCTGAGAAAACGATGTTCAAGGAAAATCAAACCAAAACCACGTACCTACGTAACGCCAGGAAATGTCATCGATATTGTACCACATTTTTTTGAAGTCTTGCCGAAGGTGGGGAATTGAATATTTTCCTTAGCTATTCCTTCCGATGTAAAAGTAATGAAATATAGAACTAAAACTAGTGGCTTCCGATCCAAAATAAAGAAGTTTGGAACTAAAACTAGTGGCCTCCAGAAGTTTACATTCGTACATGCGCACTACCACAAATCTGAAGGCAATGAAACGCATCGGAGATGGTCCATTTCTTGAAAATGTCATCAAAAACGTGCAATATTTTCGTAAGGTTTTGTCTGCCAAAAAGATTTCACCTTGAACGACCAGCAAAAAGATGGATACAAAATCAAAAATTTCCAAAAAGCAATGAAACGAAATTGCGAGTAAAATGGATTTTGGAGAACCCATATTTTTCTGACTTGCTGCCTTAACAATTTGTTATTTGGAAATAATATCGACTATTATGAAGAGATGACGTGGTCTCGTCTAGCTATGCCATCAGCTCACTATTCACTCCTATTATGTTTGAGTTCAGCTCCATGTCCCATGAGAATGAAGACTCCTGTCATCCGTAAGGGTATCCGAGAGGTCGTCCATTCTAGATAAATAACGAGCATTCCATAATCCCTGTTAGGAAATGATTCCTGCAATCCCCCTTTTCGGGTGTATATTGGCTAGTAAAGCTGCTGCCTATAGCAGTGATTGTCTTCCAGAGTCAGAAACCACTGACACTTCAATAATGGTGTACCTAGAAGGTCTGGTTTGTAATCTCATTGCTCCAAGTTGGAACAAAGCTCGACTCATACTGCGACCTCAAAGGCATTCAGCTGGCTATGTTGTACCATGGAAGAGCAAACCTAAAGCAAGTTGTGTTCTGTTGTTTTGTCAGTTAGACATGTTTTTCTGTATAGATGAATGCTAAAATCGTCCTGATAGTGGTAAACAAACTTTATTTTTGTTTGGAATCTTCACGATTTTTATTATTTTCAATAATGAACCTTTGGAATCGACTAAGTTTAAACAAAATTTGTCAAAATTTGTTGGTTCACGTTTCAAGGTACCTACGTAGAATCCGAAAATAGAATAGAAATTTTGAGACCGATTTTGATGAAATTTGGTAGGTGCGGTGAGGTACGATGGTGAGCACCATTCGGGGTCTAGTTGAGATCCGAAGATTTTGGTTGGTGTAGGTCACTTCTCAGGGTTGAAATTTTGAAAACTCCCTGACTCCCTGAAAAAATCGTTATATAAAGGTATTGTTCTTCCATCAATTTAAGATAGCACAGAATTTTTTGAGACCACGCGGAGCCCTGTAGGACAAACCATTTGCTACCTACGAGAATTTAAGGTTTGGACTTACGATGAATCAGAAACACAAGTGTGAATCGCAAAAGAGGCCTAATCTCCGTTCAAATGTTAGCTGACCGAAATGCGATCGATGTTCTTCTTCAAGTTGGTTGGTGGTAACAATGGCAAAGCCGTGTTTTTTGCAGACGAGTGATCTACATAGAAAATTAAAAAACCTTTGCGTAATAACTTGCAGCGTTTTTCCAAGGATCCCAAATAAGACCACGGTGCCCATTGCGCACGTGCGCAATCGTACAAAACGCACTCCAACTTCGTTATCTCAAATGGGATCCCCTACTTTTATTACATATTTGAATTCTTCGAGAAATTTCATGAATTTTAGACCCTTCAACCGATTTTTTTGGTTGAGCACAACCCGTCCAGTTAGCGCGCAAACATCCGAAACCTCTGGATTGTGCCAAAATTTAGATGGGGGTAGACCCCAAGTGTGATACATGTTTTTTCATTAACTTTCGACGCTGGATCACGTGGAGATATCCATTTTTGGATTTTACTGGAATTTTTCGAAACGGTGGTCAAAAATTAGGTGGTTTTTAATGGAAAATCGCTCTTTTTCATCCTTATGAGTTACGACGCAATTTTAATTAGTTTGGGTGGCTAACGTTACCCCCTAAATTTTATTGTCTTTCCCTCCTTCTTTCTCAAAATTGGGTCGTAAAATAAGGGTGGAAAAAGAGCGATTTTCCATTAAAAACCACCTGATTTTCGGCCGTCGTTTCGAAAAATTCCAGCAAAATTAAAAAATGGATACCACCACAGTCCAACGTTGCGCTAATCTGCAATAAAAATAGCGGTTCCCATTTGAGACAACAAAGTTGGTTAATTATGAAGATTTAAAAAAAAAATCCATAACATAGCGTGTTGAATATTGATGGTCTGGGTGTTGTATAATGTCTGGGTGTTTATGAAAGTGAAGCAATACTTTTTTATAAACCAACAATAAAAAAACATCGATAGTTTGATCTCTCAATTCTATTTCATCGAGTGATTATTGATTATTTACCCACCTTTCGAGTTCCATTTAATAACAATAATTATTTACTTACAACCGAATTTGTGAAGAATTTCGCCGGAAAATACGAAGCATTTCCCATTTTCACAGACATCGCGGGTTTTTGGCACACCTTTCAGGTGCCCCGTCGAACGTAACTTTGAAAGTTGCAATTTGCTTTAAAACTCGGGCTATGGAGACCTGGCGGGGGGATCCTTGGCAGGCTGCCAAAGCAACAATGACTGAAGATCAGGAGTCGAGGGAGGTCGTGTCTTTCCCACCTCAATCATCTTATCTGTCCTCCCGAGTTGAAATGGAGCGATGCGGACTTCAATTTCCACCGTCCAGCCCATTTAATATCGCGCTGACGCGATTGCAAGTCCCATTTTATTCGTCTGACGTTGGAAAACGAGTATTTGGGGAGTATGAGTTGAAAGACGAGTCGATGGAAGGTTTTAAAATGTGACTTTTTGAAATAGCAAATTCTGAATTAACCTAGAAATTACGGTTACTGCGTCTTGTAATGAAATACATCTGATATATCTATAAAGTTATAGGCAAGGGGGATGATGACAATTTTTAATTCACATCAAGTTCCAATTACAATCATGTCTGTAATAGCAAGGAAAGGCACCCGTCATGAGTGGAGTGGGAATAGTGTCACGGGGTTATTCCAGTTCGACTTATCGGCAAGTTTACTCGGCACCATCACCATCCGTGTTCTCCTTGGCTTATTTACTAACTAGTTGTCAATGTGTACGAACATTCAGGATGTTTCCCCACCCTACTTCCGTTTCGTATCGGTGATTTGTTTTCACCAATTTTTTTACTGTGAGTCCGATTTCGATAAAATATTCAAAGAATGTGCGGTTTAGACCGTTGATCTTCACCTAAAAGTTTTCATCCCGTCTCCATGGTAGCATCTGCAGTTTGCGCAAGCGCAAACTTAAAATCCACTAAAAATATTATATGGGTATTATTATGGTGACTTAGACTTTGGACGGTCCCCTACGTAATTCATAACATCATTACATCTCGAACTATTATCTAGTTGGATTTCGCTCAAACTTGGAGGATAGTTGAAGTCTGAAGTTTCTACTGTTTCTCATGAATTTCATCGTGATTGGATCATCACTAACTACTACACTAAATAAATCTTCAGGTGTTTTTACTCAGGTCGATTGTTAATAGTTTTATTCTCCTTTATTCAGTCCTAACTTTTCGCACTTATGACAAAGTGCAACATCAGGAGCTTCATGGTTCTTCATTTCTTAAGTAATTGCGTCAGATTTTTGAAAATTTCAATCCCAACCACCAACCAAATGGAAATGAAGGGTTGGAATTTTCAAAAATGCCCTAGTAGGTAGTAGGTACCTATGGTTGGTAGGGAGGGATCTATACAGAATGGTGATCTATACAGAAAATGTTAAACCTTTGGGCAATGATTTGCAGTGTTTTTGCAAGATACTCACAAGGATGTATTCTAGAGATGGAGCCAATGAAATTCCGTTTGTAACTTCTATCTCGTGGATACAGATTTGCGTGTCCCAAAAAACATACTTAGATTGGAAGGCCACTTTTATAGTTTCGTGTAGGTACTTGGGTTAAATAAAAAATCAACAATCTATTTTCACTCAAAACCCTTGGCTCAAATGTTAGTTCATATGTGGAAGAGGAAAGTGTGAAAATTCGATTAGATCGACTTACCTAATGGTTAGTCAGAAAATAGAACATGAATGTGGTGAACCACTACTTATTATAGTATTTTCGCAATAAAAATAACGAAAGAGGTCCCGGCAAAATAATAGGAGCCATCCCCCGCAGGGAGAGCCCTTCCAGGGTAGGAAGGGGGTGGCCTCGAGTGGGGACTCACCCCCTCTCGCAACTACCCCTTCGTTATAAGGGCGTACGCCGGCCCTTGAGGATTCATTCAATTCAAAAAGTTCTGTCAGTATCTTGATCGAAGTGTTTTCTGAAAAAATTGAAGTTTTTCTGTCAAGATTTCCCAAGTCAAGTCTTTGCTTACTCCAAACCTTATAAGACCTTATAAGAAGGAAATGCTGATCGCTATTCGACCAGTAAATAGTAATTAGCTCAAGTAAATCCAATTTTAAACAAGTTGTGAGGTTGAAATGAGACGTTGCTAAGTCAGTTCCTATCAACCTTACAACTTGCACTTTCCAACTACGAAATGACTACCGGCAATTGAATTGAGACGTCTTCGAGTCAGTTCCAGTCAACGGTCGGTAGTTATCTAGTAGTATTGGTAGTAAATTGGCATGCTGACGTCATTCGACTGCTCGCCACCAATTTGGATGCATCAATATCTAGTCAGTAAAATCGTGCAGGGTAGTAAGGAGTCCAGTAGGGGGAGGAGTAAAAAAAAAAATTGTCCTGAGACAAATTGTGTTCCCTTGGATTCAGAACAATGAAAATTACCCATTTTTCTACATTAAAAAATAATCTTTGCTTATTTTTCATTTTTTTCTATTTGACCGGCTTGGACAAAATTTACAGCAAACATGCATACAGGTGTGAAGAACATTGCCTTAAAATTTCAAAATAATTCAGTTGAATAAATTAAAAAATTAGTTGAATAAATCAAAAAAATTCAAATAATTTAGTTGTGGGAATTGTGAAATAATGAATAAATTGGGAAATAATAACTTAGTTGAAATAAAAAAAATTTCAAATAATTTAGTTGTGGGAATTGTGAAAGAAAAACGAAAGGAAGGCGCCCGCAGGGCGCTAAAAGCGGACTGCTCCCCTTAAATTTCTTTATACAAGTATAACTTCCACTTTTTTCAGTCAAAATTGTATCATACCGTATAATGGTGTCACCTAAAAAAACCCTACAACTTCCATTGCATTTATTATGATTAATTATTACCATGTAGATATGAGAATGCTTTGTGCCACTCCATTAGCAGATGTGCAAACTCATAAATATTTGCTGACTTTTACCGTTTCAATTTATTTCAACTGAAACGATGGAAAAATGCGTTCTTATATTTTCCTTTTTTCTTTTTAATCGTGATTGGGAAAAGTGGGTGGATCAATTTGATTAGTCGAGTGGAGGTTCCAGAGAGTGAATTAAACTTGGAAATCCCGACGACGAGTTTTATGTTTACAACTCGACGGTTTCAAAAGGGAGACAACTTGGGAGGTGTTCGAGTAGCTATTTGAACAACCCCGCGTCAACACTGTGGCGATGTTTGAGTTGGCAATCCACACTATTCGTTTGATAGATTCAACACTGAAGTTTCGTAAACTTCGACCGTTAAGAAAATTGGTTCGTTCCACTAATTGAAAAAACGGAAATGAAAACCAAATATTTGAGGAGTTTCGATGGAAATTTCGTTGGATATCTATGTAAACATGTTTGCATTTTTTCAAAAACCATTCTTAGTATGTATATACCTTTTAGTTGTTTGAAGCAAAATCATCTTGTGTGAGGTAAAAAAAATTAACAACCATTTCAGGTTGGATTTTCGTCCGACTGTCATTCCTGGCATTCAGTCATGACTTCCCATTGCCTCACCGCCCTGGGTTTTGACGAGGGGGGCGGTGAGCCACGAACGAATGAACCCCGTCGGCGAGATTCGAACCCACGACTCCCGCAGAAGTTGGTCCGAACACCACCACCAAATAACGCGCGCCCCGGCGCCCACGGCCACACCGAATCCCTCTTGTGTGAGGTTTCACAGTACTTCTCTCATCCATAGAAAAAATCGTGATTTACGGTTTTATTGATAATTTTGGTCATTGGAGTATCAAGCAAGATGATTGCATGTATACTGCAACGATCCTTATTCAATTTCTTTAACGGGATTTTTTTTTCAAGCTACGCTTTTCCGTCAAAATAACAACAAAAGGAACTAACGCGACAGTTCTTCACTATCTTCAGGAGGTGGGACTTATGTAAGCGTGTGAGCAGGCCACCTATTTAAGGAAAAAACGTCTGCCAAGTGGGTGTGGCACATAGCTTCCTCGTATCCATAACCCGATTATATAGATTATCCGATGCATAGTAGTTAATCTCAAAACACCAATCTCTAAGTACCTTCCACTAACCTCATAGGGGATCATCTACACGCTAATCTGGACAATCCTAGAAAATTTCATCAAATTCGGACGAAAAATTAAGTGAGTAGATGTATGTGATTGGATCAAAAAAATACTTAGCTCCGGCTGGGATTCGAACCCGCGACCCCTGGAAGACAGTTGAAGTTATGGCAGTTACAAGGAATTCACGTTTGCGCATGAGCAGTCGCTTCTATCAGTCCGGGGATGATGATTTTCATAGGGGACTATGTACAACCTAATCCACATAATCCCTGAAAATTTCATCGAAATCGGGTGTAAAAAGTGGAAGTTATGGCCGTTACAAGGAAATTCACGTTTGCGCATGCGCAGTGGCTACTATCAGTCCGAAGGTGATGATTTTCATAGAGGACCATTTAAATACTAATCTGTAACATCCCTGAAAATTTCATTGAAATCGGATGGAAAATGTAGAAGTTATGGCCGTTACAAGGAATTCACGTTTGCGCATGCGCAGTCGCTTCTATCAGTTCGGGGATGATGATTTTCATAGGAGACCGTCTACACACCAACCCGCACAATCCCTGAAAATTTCATAGAAATTGGACAATAACTTCGTATAGTTATGCGCGTTACAAGGAATTCATGACAGACAGACAGACACACAGACAGACAGACACGGAACCAAAATTGTTCAGAAAGGTGTAAAACGCAAAACGCGAGTGGAAATTTTGATTTTGGAGAACTTTTTTTTTCGTCCTTGAAAAGTGAAAACAAAGCTTCCGCTACCTTGGTAGTCTCGGAAGCAATTTGAAATTGAGTCCAGCAACAAACAAATAGTACAACAGGTCTTCAGGAGTTGTTTAAAAAAATATATAAATCAAGTTATCCCAATTCAAATTTATTATCTTAGAGTGACATATTGGAATGATTGTTTCTCTAATAAATATTGTACAACAGAGCACCTCTCCACAAACAAATTGTTTTTTAAAAAAGAGGACGTTATTTAAATACGAATGGCAATATATGGCACTTACTTTGTGCATGGATGTTTTAACGTCCATGCATTAAAAAATTTTGCTCAATTCGATTTCCAGCTCCAATGCGGGATGAGATGGTGATGACTGAAATCGTTCATCGACAGGTGTTTCGGAATTTCAAAATAATTTCCACAGACAGAACGACCGGAGAAAAGATACAGGGAGGCAACCATGAGCCACTACACCACTATTAATTTCGTTAATTATTTTTCTTAAGTGATTACTCGAATGCAGGAGAAGAAGGGGCCTGCCCTCTCTCGCCTCCACCTCTCTACTCTACCCTCTCTCCTCCCCCGAGTACCCCTTCCGCGATTAATACTGTGATTCCTCTGAAGAGGGCATCACAGCACCTAGTTCTATTAATAGACTACACTCACCTCCCTCCCTCTCCTTGTTGGTGCGAAGAGAAGGAGAATGTGTTGACTCTTCCATTTCCTCATGACGAAACTTCGTTCTTAGGTCAGGTATGACGAGGTGAAGTACCTTTTGAGTGTTTCTATAAGCAGAGTAAGCAATGAAGCTCATCATTTAGTAATTGCTTCTCTTCTGATCATTCTAGATAATTTATAAGTACACAGATGACTGGAAGTAAGTCGGGAAATTTAGAACCACCGGATGTGATTGTAAGGTTGTGTATGAGTTGACTGAGTCTATCTTTCGGGGCGTGGATGATGGGAAGTGTGTCCTTGGCCTGTTTTTGGACATGACTGAAGCATTTGGCCTTGTTCCTCATAACCTTCTATTGTCCATGTTGGAGTATTATAGTGTTAAGGGAGTTGCGTTGGAATGGTTCAAGTCCTATCTTTCTGACAGACCTTGGAAGGTTCATGTGCCCAGCCCGGACGGTTTTGCTTACTCAAATACGAGGTACTTGGACAGATCGGTCCCACAAGGGAGTATTCTGGGGCCTCTATTGCTTTTGATGTTCATCAATGGGTTCCCGGACTTCATTTCCACGATTGACAACGACTGTATGGTAGTTCAATACGCTGACGACACGAACATCATCATGAAGAAGAACACCTGCCTGAAGCCATAGAAAAGTGCTCCTTTCTTTATTGGCTAAGGATTATGCTTGAATGAGTTGAAGACCTCGTGTGTTTTCTTCAGGGCTCCACAGTCAAGACTAGCTCACCCAGCGACGATTGTGCTTGACGGTTTGAGTGTGTTGGTTGAGGAGGAAACCCGCTTTTTGGGGCTTCACATAGATGGTCGCCTTAAATATGATACACACGTTTCGAGATTGTGTAACCAATTGAGCAGCTACACCTTCTGCCTGCAGAAGCTGAAAACAATGGCGAATCGCTCCGTTCTGCTGTCACCATACCACTCTCTCGTGATGTCACATGCTACCTATGCAATAGTATTCTGGGAGTCAGTTACAAATCTGAAGTTGGTTTTCAGGATGCAAATATACTTTTGGGACTGAAACCTGGGTAGTCTTGTAGCAAAAAATTCAGGGAAAATAAGCTGATGACTGTCCCAGCCACTTATGTGTATCGAGCTATCTCATTCGCTCAGAAAACTTCGACCGCAGTTTGAGGATATGGAGTTCGACCATAATTATTCCACACGACGAACCGACCTCAAGGTGGTCCCACGTCACCGAATGAAGTTTTTTGAAAGATGTGCTATTATCTTCGCCATTATCAAAATTTTAAACCACATTGGAGATGGTGTCCTCAGCTGCCCGATTGGTAAAATAAAGTCTGCGCTAAAAAAGTTTCTTATAAACTCTGAATTGTAAACTGTTGATAATTTCTTTCAATCAGTTGAGCCACCCTTGGCTGATGAAGTAAATAGGTAGTATAGTTATCCTCTTTTTTGTGTTTGTTTTCGATTTTGTTTTCAATTCAATTTCACAATTTCATTCATACAATGTTGTGAAAATTGGAATTAAATATTATTTTTGTTATTATTATTACGGAAGGTAGATCAGCTTGGTGAACGACTAGAGAGCTGAACTTCGTGTGAGGAGAATGCCTAGAAAAAAGGCACAGTTTTCAGTTGAGGGGAGTGAATGAAGGTCAAGTATTGGATTTCTAGGAGTACCTTCATGGATACTAAAAAGTATAGACATGGAAGTTAACTTCGCTGTGTAAAGCAATTAAAGCGAGAAGCTACCAAAAATGATGTTTTCAGTCACCACTTTTAGTTAGTTTGTAGGTAGTACTAGTATTGTTGACTCGTGTGCCGTATATACCTACTTCCCCACTTCGTAATCATGTGTTTGCTAATCCAGTACACAAACTTCATAATGGAAAGTAACCAAGGTGGGACTGATCATTTGTCCTCTCGTTAATTACAAGCTCTTTTTTTCGCTTATTGATTCCCAGTTGTGCCTGTCTGTATCGGGCATCGTATTAAGAAAATGTCTTGTAAAATTGTCGGAGGATTAGGAGGTGTCAGGAACAGCAGGAGGTCCAACCCTTAACGACACTGTCACAAACACCTCACTTAAAGTGATTGTCTCGGATCCTCTTGGTGGGCGGTGAGTTGAGGTGCTCTTTCATCGAAGGGTCTTTTGCTCCTCCTAGAGATCGAACTCTCCACTGAGTCTTGGCGAATTATCAAAATAGATCCAATTGGACTCTGGCTGCCTGAATGTAATAGTATGCCAATAACTAAAAAACTGCTTTCTATTGGGGGGGGGGGGGGGGGATTGAATTTGGCTTAACCAATCGTTTAGTGGATGTGAGGTTATCAGGGATGTTAAAACATCAAAACTGCCATATTTGTATTTCTTGAGATAAACACATGGCTTTGTAAATCTCGGCACGTCCATTCGGCACACCCCAACTCCGTCAGGAAGCTTTGAAAAACTCAATTTTGGTTTATTATTTTCAATGATGAACCTTTGAAATCAACCAAGGAAAAACATTTTATCCATCCCCCAAAATTTTACGGTTTACGTTTTAAGGTACGTAAAATCCAAAAATCGAATAAAAATTTTTTCCGTCCGTCCGCCGTACCAATTGTGATGAAATTTGGTATGTGGGCTCCAATGTGGTGTGCGCATGGGTGGGAAAAACCGTTTATTGTTATTTTTAGTCTAAACTAGACCTCATTCTGACAATTTTTACACCAACCACGACCTACTAGCGTGAGAAGACTTTTTTCTGTGGTTTTTCAAAGTTTCGAATGTTTATGACGTCACAGTGGGCTGAGGGGTCCCGCCCTGGCGGGAGGGGCACATGAAAATTGAAAAAAAGGTGTACTCATCCAAAAAGAGAACGGCTGATGTCAAATTTTTCAGAATGAGGTCTACTTTCGATTAAATTTTTTTTTTAAATCAGGCGCACCCCCTGTTTTAGTTGTGCCCAGAAGCTTTTGGTTGATGCCAATCACTTCTAAGGGTTGATGGATAAGAAAATTTTAAAAACGCCCTAGCTCAAACAATTTTGTTACAAATGTTTTATTTCATCAATTTAAGGGGGCACATTCCTACACCAATGTCGATTTTCGGTCCGGACGCACAAACATTTTTTTGTCCAAAATTTGTTAATAGACTCAATTTTGGAAATTTCAAAAAAAATTTCTAAATCCGATGAGTAGAGGTACTCTAAATTTGGGTTGGAACCTAGGGAGTCACTAGTGCTCAGAAGCACTCGGAAGCGCTGTAGAAAGAATGATGCACAGACTGAGATTTATTTATTTATTTTGTATAACACGGGCTAGTCAGCCCAATAAGAAAAACGTCAATTGAAAAAATAAATTACAACGGTTATGTTGATCGGACTTTCTTTTTTTCTTGAAAATCCGCGTAGATTTCGGCATTTTCGATTGAAAACTTCACCACAACACGAACGCAAAAATAAGACGAGCTGAGAAGTCAAGTAAACCTTCACAAAGGCTATCATTCCTTGAAGTTTTGACGCTGAAAGATGATATTTATCGATGTTGAACTATCGCGAGTTGATACCGTAATTCTATTGATTGAAAACAGACAGGAACAGTCATTCAACTTTCGATAAACCAGACTTCCCTAACTCGGCGTAAAACTTA
This sequence comes from Apolygus lucorum, assembly GCA_009739505.2. NCBI lineage: Eukaryota > Metazoa > Arthropoda > Insecta > Hemiptera > Miridae > Apolygus > Apolygus lucorum. The sequence continues at coordinate 21,485,507 of CM019182.2, read as the reverse complement.
AAATTACGTTTTTGAGCTTATTTGTTCCCTTTTCCTGAGAAAAATCCGATTGGAACCAAATTTTTAGAATATGTTCCTCTAGTACCTATGTACCTTTGATCATGATGGAGGATTTTGCGGAATAACGCCATGGAGCTTAAATATGGGTGTGGGAAAATTCAGAATATCGCTAAAATTTAAAACCTTCATCACTTTTGGTTTTTTATTTTCAATGATGAACCTTTGGAATCGACCAAGGAAAAAAAAATTTAACACCGCCTCAAAATTTGATGGTTTATGTTTCAAGGTACGTATAATCCAAAAATCGAATAAAAATTTGGCCGTCCGTCCGCCGTACGCGGCACTTTTGCCACTTAGCATTGACCGATTTTGATGCAATTTGGTATGTAGGCTCCTTCTGAGGTCTACTTGTGCCCCGAAGATTTTGGTTGATGTAGGTCACTTCTAAGGGTTCCAAAATCAATTTTGAAATTTTGAAGACGCCCTAACTCAAAAAATTGTGATATAAAGGTATTGTTTTTCCTTCAATTTAAGATTCTATAGAATTTTTAGAATTTTTTGAGACCACCCGGAGCTATGTAGGACAAACCGTTCGTTCACTACGAGAATTTAAAGTTTGGACGTACGATAAATCAGAAACACTTGTGTGAATCGCAAAAGAGGCCTAATCCGTTCAAATTAAACTGACCGAAATGCGATCGATGTTTTTCTTCATGTTGGATGGTTGGGGGCTTTGCAGACGAGTGATCTATACAAAAATACTACTACTACTATAGAAAAATAAATATTATAATAATAAAATAAAAATAAAATAAAATACTAATAAGTACTACTACCGCTATAAAAAAATACTATACTACTACTACTACTATAGAAATTGTACTACTACTACTATACTATACTACTACTTCTATAGAAAAATAAAATACTACTACTACTATAGAAAAATAAAAAATAATAAACTATTGTGTAATAATTTGCAGCGTTTTTTTCTGTGAACTTCATAAATACTTTGTTAGCCATACCTATTTGCTTCACTAAGTATACTGAATGTGCTGTCAAAATTATAGATCGATAGGTTGAGTCTTCTGAGAGAAAAAGGAACATTTATATCAAATATTTCGGTTTAGAACAGCTCAAGTTTTGAGATGTACCTATTTTTGGTTGGTCATACTGAATTCAGATTTTTAACATACAATCAGAATATTTTGAGAAACAATCCCTGAGAATTTCATCAAAATCGGACGAACCATTGAAAACATATCGCAAAAAAACCAAAATTGCTTCCACAGCGCGGAATTGAAATGTCCTCTTAAAATAGTATTGAATTTTGGAATCGAATGAGACCACTCAGAGCTCTGTAATCAGAAACACTAGTGAATCGCGAAATAGGCCTCATTTCCGTTCACATTTTAGCTGACCAAAATGCGATCGTTGTTCGTTTCTATGAGTTGTACTCAGTTTTGAATCCTTAGCAACCAGTAATTAAATATCCAAATCAAGGCAACCACAACTCTTTATTTTTCCTAATTGAGTGTGAAGCGTTTATTTTTGACATGGATATGTCTTAGTTCTGGGGGTCATTCCAAAATTTCCGACACACAAAACAATGCAACGTTTTTTTTCTGATGCTGTTGAACGCAGGAAGCTGAAATTTGAGAGGCAGGGTCAATCGATACATACCTACTTCTATACATCATCAAAGTTGATGATCATTTAAATTGCCACCATAAGACATATCCATGTACAGATGTATTTGCATGCAGAGTAGATACTCGTTTATTAGATTTTTGGATTCTACGTACCTTGAAACGTAAACCATCAAATTTTGAGGGCGTTTTATAAACAAAAACAAACTTGATTGTTGAGCCAAAATATGGTTGGTAGGTAGTGAGAATGGCAAACCTGTGTTCCTTGCAGGCGAGTGATCGATACTGAAAAATAATGAACTAAGTATTGTGTAATAATTTGCAGTGTTTTTTTTTTCATTTCCGTTTTGTCACTTTCATTTTCATGGATAGGAAACAAAATTTGGAAACATGATGTTTTAACTACTAAAGCAGAAAGGGTGATCATAAATTCGTTAATATTTTATTAACTATAATAGTTTTACGAAATGTCGTAACGATGAGCACATTTCTGGTAAACAATTTCCAATTTCCCTAACAACCGACTTGAGGTACTTAATCAGCGTTAAATCACCGAAAAATCGTCATTATTGGGTCATCACTACCTACCTGCATGATGAGTCACTCAGGGGTTCCCCTCCATGTCCTTTATTGGAGAACTAAAATATGCGAGTGAAGAAACATTACATTACTTACTAGCAGGCTTTTCATGTAAGGTGGAATATACCCATCTAGAATTCGACTAGTTCGGAGTAATATCGACTTGTGGAATCGTAAGTCTTTTCTTTTCAGAATGCAGGTCAAGAATTTAGTGTCCAACTGCTGGCCACAATATCTCTACCACCGGAGTCTGGATCGTGTTTAGGTACGGAACGTCCCCCTCCGCCTTGGATTCCACAAAGTCAACCGAGTAATATGAACGGACGATTTAATCGTTGAAAGGAGAAACGAACGATGTTCGGAAAACCGGCGGGAGGAAAAATATCCCCGGAAATAAAAATCCCCCATCTGCTACCAACTCTGCGAACGCGAGCGTTTTTCTTCCTTGGCAAGACCAATTCGATAAATTAAATTAAATCGCGGTTTCTACTAGAGGAGGTAGTAAATACTCTCGAGACCAAACTATAGTGAAGGGAAAGAAGAATAGTTACACTCCACCCAGTCACCCAGTAGGGCAGTATATAACTGCGGGTGTTTTCATTTAGGTCGGAAACGTCCAACAAGAAAATAAAGCACCTACCTACCTTACCTCCGTACCTCCTAATTTGAGAAATTACACTATAACTCAAAACGAAACCCGGAAAACACGTTTTTGGGTGTAGTTAGTTTCTGATCCGAGGTATATTTTCCTCGATGATGTCAAGTTTTTGAAATTTAGAGCATCTGCATTTCCAAAAAGACGCAAAATGTCTAACTTAATTTTTCTATGATTAAGACTTTAATGGGGAATTTGACGTTTAACCATATTTTTCGCCAGGAAACTAACAAAATTATTTAATAATTGACGGCTGGTGCGGCCGTTCCCATTGTTGGAAGAAAGTTATTAGGTTTTTTAACGGAAAATTAACGTTTTTCGAGGTTTCCCAAAACTTTGGAAAATATGAAAAAAACAAGAGTAGTGAGGGAACTGTTTTGGATAATTTTAAAAACGCTGCAAATTATCACACAATGGTTTATTATTTTTCTATATTGATCACTCGTCTGCAAAGCCACCAACCGATTTTTGGATTTTTCGTACCTTGAAACGTAAACTATCAAATTTTGAGGGGGTGTTGAAAAAAAATGTTTCTTGGTCGATTCCAAAGGTTCGTTATTGAAAAATAATAAACCAAAATGAGGAATTTTCCAATAATTCATAGTTGGTATCTGAATAATTCGATTTGTCCCTCAGTGTTTATTAATAGGTACAATGGGAGAAACTCATGCGTGTTAATAGTTGAACATTCACGCGTTGAAAAGTATTTTTCATTCGTCCAAGAAGGAACTACAGACGAACGCGAAGCTATCGTTATTAAATGGAAATTATTCTCTGGATATTGCGATTCGCGAAGGATCCCTTTGATATTGCCCCTTGAGAATCAGTCATAAATCTAAAAGAGGGCAGCGATGAGTGAACAGGAGGGGGGGGGGGGGCTTCGTATCAAAAGGAAAGTCGCTTGGAAAGATTTCCAACCTTCTTCACTGAAACCAACAATTTTCTTATACACCATCCCACCGAAAAGAGAAAAAGCAAGGCATTGAAATCGACTGAATTTTTCCAAAACGACTTTACACTGTGCCATCAGCATAAATGCTACTCTTATTAACTTCTTACAAGCATTTTCACGTGATTCACGTGTTCAAGGATGAACATACAATCTTTCGAATTCCGATTTCATCAATATTCGTGACTACCAAAAAAATGTTTTAATCCAAAAAAATCGCAACAATTTAAGCATTTCAGGTAATTTTTTAAGGTTCAAAATCTTAAGTATTTATTAATGTATTTGAGCCAATGGTTCTATATTTGGTTAATGGTTGAGGAATTACATGTTTTTTGCGTGGTACTTCTGAAACGGTCCTCTAAGAATTTTATTACCATTGGACCGTTAGGAGCGTCTGGCGCACGCGCAAACGTTTCTTACGGTCTGATTGTCTGATTTTGCTCAAATTGGGAGGGTAGTTCAAGGCTGATATGACTACTTTTGATTTCATCACGAACAAATCAGTAGGAGCCATAGAAGAATGAATTCATAAAAAATAAATTCATCAATATTGGCGCGATCAACTTCTTAACCCGCTCCTACTTCCCTTCAGCTTTATTCCTCGTTTAATTCGCATCGTTAACTTTCTAGTCTGTTAATTTCCCTCACTACTATTTTATTAGTAAGTTTTTGAATAGTTCGTTGGAACAAAAATGCTTCTATTCGCTGATGATGAGGATTTGAGCACCCGAACTCACTCTATTGATTTTGTGTCATGGGGTGGTCTTCTCAGGACGACAAAAGACGTTATCAGAGTTACGAAGTTCATTTACCACTTCATCCAGGATAGGAACGATAACTCGTCGTTGAGTGACGAATTGATTACGACGAACGCTCGTTTATAAAAAGACTCATTGTTCAGAGGGCATGTATATGAGCCATACAGTGACATACTTCACGTTCTGACGCTATAAAGATTTTTCGCCACCACCTAGCGCATTTAAAAACGGAGGAAGAAAACGTACGCAAACAAGGTTGGAGACAAAAACTGACTAAACTTATATTATTTAATAACGTGTAGTAGGTAATTAAGGCAGTATAAAAGAAACCGTTATTGTCAGATGTTTGATTATTACTAAATTTCTTGTCAACATTACCTTGTTCAATGAAAATCCATGAATCTCTTGAGAACCGACGGTCTTTTATTTATCTACCCCAAACCCTTTTTCTTTCATTAACCCTTGGCTACACCCTAGGTGGGGAGTTACGTTCGTACACGCTAGCGGGGGAAATCCCGGCACATTTATTTCAACACAATTATTAATTTATGATACACTGAAAGGCACGAATTAGTTTTAAAAAGCCATGGATATAGGATGAGCTTCAACTCAATACATTTTTTATTCAACTGGTAAGTAATAAAAATATGAATTTTGAAGTAGAAAATACATGAGTAACAAAATTTATATTTATCATAATAATCAAAATTATTATTATGATTATTCAAGAATGAGGAAACATGAAACTATATATCAAGCAAAAAATACAAACGTGTGAAATCATAATAGTAGAAGTAATATGATTATAATCATAATCATGATCATTTGTGTATCAAACTTCGCAGTCTGATTGCATACTGAAGGTAAGGTAAATAATTGTTAAGGGGATCATTGTTTACTCAGGTAAAGGTCTGAGAAAAGATACCTTGGACAATAGAGGGACAATAGTGAACGGTTCATCATTCTATTTCTGTTTTTCTGAAAATGCGGGCAAATCCCCGCCTAGCGTGTAGCTAAGGGTTATCGGGTTATTGGAGCCCTTTCATTACGGGTCAAATTGCAACTATGAGGAGCTTCTTTAACGCAAATAAAATGCTTTTTCGTTTTGATTGAAGGAATATTGTTAGAAAGACACACAGCGTAGGAGTCATAAGCGAAAACCAAAAACTTCCGAAAACTGTGGCGTGAGTCCTCGGGAACCAGGCTTTTCGTGACCCCAAAGGGTGGGAGAAGCCCTCCCGGGGCTCGGACCACTTTCCTTCACGCGGTGGGCAATCCAGGTAGTATAATACAGCGATGGATACGCCCTATACAATTACCGTGGGTTTTAGCGGCAAAACGAAAGATTATCAGTTACATTCAATGCTTAGAACGGGGACAGGTCGAGTCTACCGCATTCTGTATAGCGGGCGCCTGGTAGTGCAACTTTTTTTGCAAATTAATTTTTTCCTTCTATCAAAATTTTATTTTTTAAAACTTTTTTTCAAATGAAGAGGTTATGATACTAATTTTTGAAGAATTTTTGATTTTTTGGCTAACGTTCAAGAAACTATACTCCTTTGTATTTATGGGATATGCAATTATTCCAAAGACCTTTTCTGAGACTCCTTTTTCCCATGTGATTGAATTCAATAATCACAAATTTTCTCAGATTTTTTGTAAAATTTGTCAATTGAAATGGGTGCCAATTTTTGATTTAGAAGTTTTTTTTCACCTCTAGTGGTCCGATTGGCACGTCGGTACCAATTTTAGACTGACAATGTAGAAATTATCAGTTCTTGTTACTAATCCAACAGTGAAGCTATTATGGAAATAAGAGAAGTTATATTTTGAAAGAAAGTTCGATGAATACATTTTGTTGTTGAGCCCAAAACGTTCCAAATATATTTTCAAGTAATAAAAAATGGGATATTTTTCTTTGAAATAATTCCGTTATACGAAAAAAACCACGACATACAGATGATGAATTCAATGTTCTATACAAACCACCCGGTGGTAGGTTACTAGGCGGTGTTGCCGTTTGTCGATTTTGGAAACTATTGGTATGATTTGATTTATTTATTTACGAAAGAAAAAAAACGCTGCAAATCATTGCTCAAAGGTTTATTATTTTGTGTATAGATCATCCTTCTGTATAGATCACTGGTTCTCCATCAATAGCACCTACCACCATCTGTATTCTCCCTTGACCTTCCCTCTCAAATTTCAGCCCCTGCGTTCAATAGGATTGAAAATGGCTTCGGAGCTCACTCAGCTGATCAGTGATCTGAAGAGTGAAGAAGATCTCCTCGAATGCTGGAGACGCCTGGAAGAGCACTTCCATTCAATAGGATTGAAAATGGCTTCGGAGCTCACTCAGCTGATCAGTGATCTGAAGAGTGAAGAAGATCTCCTCGAATGCTGGAGACGCCTGGAAGAGCACTTCCATTCAATAGGATTGAAAATGGCTTTGGAGCTCACTCAGCTGATCAGTGATGTGAGGATTGAAGAAGATCTCCTCGAATGCTGGAGACGCCTGGAAGAGCACTTCCATTCAATAGGATTGAAAATGGCTTTCGAGCTCACTCAGCTGATCAGTGATGTGAGGAGTGAAGAAGATCTCCTCGAATGCTGGAGACGCCTGGAAGAGCACTTCCATTCAATAGGATTGAAAATGGCTTTGGAGCTCACTTAGCTGATCAGTGATGTGAGGAGTGAAGAAGATATCCTCGAATGCTGGAGACGCCTGGAAGAGCACTTCCATTCAATAGCATTGAAAATGGCTTCGGAGCTCACTCAGCTGATCAGTGATCTGATCAATGAGCAATGATTTGCAGCGTTTTTTACCTACAAACATTGTTTTACCTACCAATTTTTTTTACCTACCACACCTACCTATAGGTAGGTACTACCTACCACACTATAATGGCTTCACACCTTCACAATCAAGTTTATTAGAAAGAACTAAACGCTTCACACTCGATTCGAAAAATAGAAAGCTTGATATGGAAATTTGATTACTGGTTACGCAGAAGGCAAAACTGTATACAAATCGAAGAAATGAACAGCAATCGCATTTTAGTCAGATAAAATTTGAACGGCGATTAGACCTCTTTTGCGATTCACACTCATGATTCTGTTTTATCGAAGGAAAACCTTCAAATACTCGTAGGGACCGAACGGCTTGTCCTACAGAGCTCCGGGTGGTCTCAAAATTTTCTAAAAATTCTGTACTATTTAAAATTGGTGGAAAAACGATACCTTTATTTCGAGAGTTTTCGAGCTAGAGCACTCTTGAAAATTTCAACCCTTAATTTTCACCCCTTAGAAGTGACCTACATCAACCAAAAGCTTCGCGGCACAACTAGACCCCAAATGGAGCCCATATACCAAATTTGAACCAAATCGGTCCAGTGTTGCTAAGAAAAGTGCCGCGTACGGCGGACGGCGTACGGCGGACGGACGGAAATTTTTTTATTCGATTTTCGTATTCTACGTACCTTGAAACGTAAAACATCAAATTTTGAGGGGGGGTTAAAAAAATTTTTTTCTTGCTCGATTCCAAAGGCTTATTATTGAAAATAATAAACCAAAATACTTCAGGGTCGCATTAGGAAATTTTTGCTCATATAACAGGACCCGTAATTACAAAAATACAAAAATTAAATGCTAACTCCTTACAAATTGAACATAACGTCTACCTAATTATTAAGAGGATTCTGAAGAATGGGATTTGAGACACTCTTGAGGCCTCCGAGGGAGTCAGTGGGCAATCCATCAAAAGCATACTTTTTATGTTCACATTTTTCTTGTTTTTGAAGGAACCTCAATGAGACACTCAAACCCGGTTCATGATGGATCAGTTAGGTCCTCGACAGCACCACACACACATACATCATGCATGCATTTATCTCTGTCCACGTATCTGGTCATGAGGTTCTGGTGTTGTCATGAAGAAAGTCAATATGCAAATTTCCTTTCTTGTCAGGATCACCATCCGCCTTCTCGCCCCCGTCAGGATAAGATGCTCTCCAAGTCCCTCCACGATCGACCTGATTCCCCTCACATGTCCAAAATCCCTGGCTAACAAACTCGTCTTTTCATTGGTTATTTGGATATTTTGATGAACTCTTTGGCACAACCTTTGAATTTTGGCTAATAGCTCTTGTTATCGTCCGAGGCGAAACGAATATCGCATTTCAAGAATAGTAGAATGACACGTCCAAAAAAATCCGGTTTTGAGTTTTTTGTATAGGCAGATAGATTTCGTGACGCCACACAAGAATATAGCATCGTTACAATCCCTATATCTATAGCTAACACTTGACAACAGTAATTACAATACTACGCTAAACGATGGAGGGAGAGTGGGGGGGATCTAGGAGACATTATTCTCCAAAGTACTTTTTCATTGAATATAATATTCATTGCATTGATCTAGTCCTCCAATATATTAAAATTGAATGCAAAAAAGACTTTTTAAAAATGAAAATAGAGACAACATTCTGTAAACTTCGGGTAATTGTCTTGTTAGTACCCCGGTGACACAATTTTGTTTTTCCAAAATCATGTCGGAATTTGGTTCGACATTTTTTGAGGGGTTTATCGTGTGGATATCTTGTGAATGCTCAAGCCACTTTTGATCGACGATTTTATGAGTAATTATCAGAACTGAAAACGTCAAATGGATTTTCCCGAAGGAAGTGATTTTCGACTTGTCACAGTGCTATTCTCGGGGAAGAGGATCAGAAACGTCGGTGCTATCAATATCTAAAGTACTCGTCACGTGATTCTGAAGAACGTACGAAAACCGTCTCAAGCCTTGGCTGTAGGGCTTGCTAGTCTGTCAACATTATACCTTCAAGGTGTTTAATATTGTTCTGATATTTAATATTTGATATTTATTATTTAATATTTCGGCGAGACTATATTTAATTCCACAGGAATACCCGAATATTGTTTCTCATCCGATTCATTCAATTTCAATTTGCGTATCCACATCAATATAACCAGCCAATCATATAAATTCATCAATAGATTATTCCTCAGTTACGCCTCGCTCGTTGTTAAAACCAGTACAATGGATAATCCGTGTTCAGTTCAGTGTTCATAATCCGTGTGCATTCACCTATAGCATTCGATTCCGAAGAAGGAAAAAATCCCAGATATTTTACGGAAATAGCCACCTTACTGAGGAATATAACGCCTACTTTACGGAATATATATTTATGTAGTTATTACACATACTTTATATTCATAGTTCTACACTGAAAACCTCGATGAACACAATTCGTCCCGTGCAATAATCATCCAAAATCCGACCCCAGCCATTAAGGGGGCCTCAGACGGTTGCCGCTCGTTCCTCGTCCCGGGACAGTATTTCCCTAAATTGATGGGGCTCGAACTTTAAAAGTTGTACGTAAATTTGAAATGTTCAAGGATTGAGCGTGGTCAAGTGGCATTTCTGAAAAGTAGGCTTACCTCGATTTCACCAACTCGGTTTCACCACTCTCTAATCTCTAAGTTTTGCGGCTTTACTTCCCTGCCTCTTTAAATTGTGAGAAAAAGGAACTTGATATTACATTTTTGTGTTGTTTTCAATTGTTGTGTTGTTCTTCTTTGCTACATTGTAATCTTGGGATAACTCCAAGTTAGAGGATCGACGGTAATGCGGTCGCGAGTGTGATCACCTGATAAGATATCAGAAATGGTAGTTCGTTGAAGTGGCGGTAGGTGGCGCTGAAACCCGACAATACTTTCTGGGGGCTAGACTCTCCTGTTGTTTACAGTTCTTTTAACTCAGGGGTACATCTCAGTTTCTTCCATAATTACAGTAGTTTTGGGAGTATATAAGTCAAGCATACATTTGGGGCTTTCCAACGAATCGTGAACGATTTTTCTACGAACACGAATGACGAAGTACCTTTTCCCTAACAACGACTCGTTTGCAAGCGGAAATCATCGGAAAACCAAACTTGACGCTTTTTTTAACGCGTTTTTCGTTTATGTGCCTAAGTAACGACCTAAAATGTCAATAATGTTCATTTAAACATGACACTTCAGCATGACTCATTTACCTTCGAAGATAAACGAATAAATATACGAAACATGGAACATTTCAGTTTTATCGACAGCACCTCAACAATTCTCAAAAATAAACAATTTTCATATCATTTTGTTTTTAACACAGAATGTGTTTTTGCGATGACCTACCGAAAAAAAATCGTCACGAAAAAGCGACAGAAAAAACCGTTACGCGCCTTTTATAATGATTTTCACGTGCAACCAAGCCGTTGGTAAGGAAATTGAACTCCCGCAGTGTTCATTGCACAGAAATTGTTCACCATTCGTTGGAAAGCTCTCAATTTATATAGTATTTTTCTTGTAGTTACATATTTATTTATATAACATTTATAGGGTTTTAGACCAAATTAAATGTCTAACAATTATTTATTTTATTATTGCCAAAGACTCCACATTTATTATTGTTGTTTTTTATTTAACGGATGACTAGCATCGCAAAAACACATTCTGTGTTCCTATAATTTCATACAGAGTAAGGAAAAAGAAATAAACCGGGGGGTGCAGGGGGGCGGAGCCCCCCGCCGAGGCGCAAAGCGCCGAGTTTTGTATTTACTACATGTAAAAACGTGTTCAATTTCAGAAGTCGTTTAGAATGGTCCAAAATGGATTTCAGTTATACAAATTTTCAAAATTTGCCGCTTTAAAAATTGTGAGTCCATTGCAATAGCTTCATTTTTTTTCGAATATTCGCTAAATGTAAAATCTTGCAGGTTAGTTTGTTTAACAATGTCTATTGCTCACAATTCCTCGAGAGCTGCGAGTCAAAAAGGCGACCAAGAAAATACGATAAGAATGTCTAGAGATGAAAGGCGAATGAAGTTGTATACAATTGAGATGTGAAAAGGCCATAAAAGGGGAAGTTTGAAGGATAAAACGGGAAAAGTTAGTTCGAAGGGGGTGAAGGTTGGGGGAGGAGGACCTACTGCAAAGGTGGGCGGGACACAGACCGTGAAAAACCCGTGAACAGCTGGCAGGCACTTCCCGAGTTTCACGAGTCAAGAGTCCTCGTCGGGAGAACTCAGTTGGAAAACTATTTCGGGCTTCAACTCTGAAAGCTAGTTAAACGTTTTTACAGTGGGTCGCTCGTAGTTCTCAAATTAAGCAAGTTGTCGGAGTGAGCACTGTGTGAGAATGGTGGTCATCAAATGTACTAGGAGTATCCCTCTTCTTGAAGGCACACTGGCTAGTCTTCACACTTCAGCAACCAAGGGCCATATTTTTCAAGTAAAGTTATCATGGCTGCTAAAGTTACTAGGATTCAAGCTGAAAAAGGCAATTAGGTACGCATTCAGCGTGTATTGTATCTATTTACACTTATCTATAAAGAAGTTCGACGTGATCTATGTGATCTGCTACAAACCACCCCATCCCTAATAAGAACTAACTGCAAACCCCAACTGTCGAACTTTGCTGAGAGTTTGGAAGTTCTGCTCAATCTTGTCTTGCATATAACTAGTGATTGGTCAGTAATGCTTGAGAGTTTGTGGGGTGTGAACTTAATTGTGTAGAAATTGCTGTAGGGTGTGATCCTGATGTTTTATGGGTGAAATGATCTTATGTGGTGACATCTTTCGAAGGCTCATTTGTGTCGTGAACAACTTTTGAGGAACTACAACATTTTTCTCCCCTGCGCCGAATGGGTTGGCTCTTGAACTATAATCCTATAACTATAATACCAATGTATCTTGGACAGTTTCGATGAATTGATCTCGTCAGTTGAGAAACTCCATCAACAAGGACAGTCAAAAATGTGGTTAAATATCATTATAGAGGATTGTACAGTGTGCAGCAAGGGTAATTTCTATCTGGCTCGAAGGACCAAATGTATAAATTGCTAGCTTTAACTTTGCTATAGTTTTAGCTTTACATAAGTTATACGAGATCAGACACTTTCTTTTTTTTTACTACTTTGGAAAACTCTTTATTTTTAGACATTTTTACACATACTCGATTTGAACATATGATAATAATAATGGAGCAGCCTCATTCCTAACACCGTATTTTGTAAAGATGAGCATTTTGATAGTCGTGACCGGCCATCTTCCTGAATGCTGCAATTGAATCATGTCGTGGGGGATCTGGTGATAATGATTGAACTGAGTGGCTGACTGTTCTTCATCTGCCAACCGCTCTTAAACCTCATGCAGCCTCCCGTTAACGATAATATTGGCAGGTATATTGGGCATGGCCATCTGAGAGCCTTCCGTAGCTACAGCATTGACTCTTTCATTTCCCCAAACTCCAACATGCGCAGGAATCAGCACAACTGTAGCCGAAGACACTAGAAAACGTACCCTCCAGGACATCGTGGGATTTGATTTGACCATTGATAAACAAACTCTCAATTGTAGCTTGGGAGTCACATAAAATCACTGCTGACAATTCTCAGAGTATTTTCAATGAGAGAATATGTTCCAGCGACCTGGAAAACCGGGAATACCTGGAATACGTACTTCGGGAATTTTACTCCCCTGGAATACTCAGGGAATTTCATTTTTCTCCCGAAAAACCTTGAAAAAGCTTGAGCGCCGATACATTTTTGTGGAAAGTTCCGGCAGTCTGAGAGAGAAAAGTTTAAGCACTGTTTCAGAAGTATTTTTCAATTATAGATGTTCCAATTGTAGAAAATTTTCTCTACTAAAATATTTCAATTATAGATTTTTATTTAAATTTTGTTTTACATTTTGCTATTACAATTTATAATGCCTTTGCATTTGCTTAATTTTTCTCTCAAAATTTGCTAAAAGTGTTCATAAGGGCACACCGGCAGCTAATAATCCTAACCCGCACCTCCTACCTATTTTCTCCTCAACTTACTCGACTAATTCTGGTTACCTTATTAACTTTCATGACATTTTTTTCCGAGACTACCAAGGTGGCGAAAGCATTGTTTTCACGTTTCAAGGTTAAAAAAAAAAAGTTCTCCAAAATCAAAATTTCCACTCGCGTTTAACGTTTCAGGCCTTCCTGAACAATTTTGGTTCCGCGGTGTCCTTGTAACGGGCAAAACTATACAAATTTATTAACTTCTTTTATAACTTCTTCATTTTCCATCAGAAGAAATTTTAAGAGATCGTGCGGATTGGGGTGTAAATTGTCCCCTTCGAAAATCGCCCGCATAACAATATATTTCCGTAAAGAACTTAATCTCACAAAGAAGTACTTATATCATCAAAACTTGGAAATTCAATTAAAATTCGTATAAATTTTCAAGGAAAAAGCAGTAGGTAGGTAGCGAAGATTAGAGAGAAATAGTATCAGCCTCCGAAGATATCGGACAGAAGAATCGTAAATTCTTCACATTCTACAGCCAAAAACTTCTCACCATTTTCCCAGAACGCCTGCAATTCGCAGAAATCTTCGCTAGGCTAATTTTCGCGGATGAGTTAATTTGATTCGAAAAAAGTTTAATTTGGTTTGGAAAAGGATTCTTTTGGTTTGGAAAAAGATTAATTTAGTTTGCAAAAGGATTCATTTGGTTTGGGAAAGTATTAATTTGACTTGGAAATCGTTAAAAATTAATTAGGGATTATGCGGATTGGCGTGTAGATGAAAATCATCGCCCCTGTATTGACAGTAGTCTTTGCGCATGCGCAAATGTAAAAACCACAGTTTCTATATTTTTCATCCGAATTTGATGACATTTTCAGGAGTTGTGCGGGTTGACGTGTAGGTAAATGGTCCTCTAAGAGGGTACTGTAAGGTACTTAGAGATTGTAGTTTTGAAATTAGCTACAATGCATTGGATCATCTATACAATCGGTTTATTGATACGAGGAAACAATGTGCCACACTCACTTGCCAGACGTTTTCTTATGCTTTTGCATTTCAAATTATCCTTGAAAACCTGAATTTTGAAAAATTATTATCACATTAATTTATATTTTATTTCATTTATAACCCTGGAAAGAGACGAATATTGATCCTGGAAAACTCAGGGAATTTTTTTTCGGGGAATCGCAGAACACCTTGTCATCCTACCATATTTTTCAAATAAATCCATTAAGATCGCTAAGGATTCTAAAGACTGAAACATCCGATAAGGTTTCTACAGTTTGTTACAAATCCGCACTATACAGAGTAAAATATTAAAACTATCACAGTTAAGGTATTGCTCTCCTCGGAATCCGTTGCTTGCGAAATTGTCCAAAATCTTATGATTTACGGTTTGGG
>CM019182.2:21421540-21470581 GCA_009739505.2 Apolygus lucorum | reverse complement strand
CCAAATTTCAAAAAAAGTGAAAAAAAAGTCAAAAAACGAGTTTTTTCCGTTTTTTGTGGTTAATACCTTCACAATCATCATAATATGTGGTATATTCGGATTCAGCTCAAAATTTCTGATTTAATGAGTTTTTCAAAAATGAAATTGTCCAAAAATTAAGAAAAGTATGGATATATTCATATATATAATGAGAACGCACGTATATTTGTCGTACCCAGAAATAGAGTAGCCATGTGGGTACTCTATGAGTTCGTAGAGACGAGTAGAACATGAATATGGACTCCTAAGATCTTCAAAGCATACCCAGTGCATACAGTATGTTGGTATGGTATACTGAAAATAGAAAATAATGAAACGTGCGTATATTTGTTGTACCCAGAAATGGAGTAGCCGTGTGGGTACTCTATGAGTTCGTAGAGACGAGTAGAACATGAATATGTACTCCTAAGATCTTCAAAGCATACCCAGTGCATACAGTATGTTGGTATGGTATACTGAAATTAGAAAAAAAACAACAATAGCCGTGTGGGTACTCTAAGAGTTCGTCGAGACGAGTAGAACAAGAATATGGACTCCTAAGATCTTCAAAGCATACCCAGTGCATACAGTATGTTGGTATGTTATACTGAAAATAGAAAAAAAACAACAATAGCCATGTGGGTACTCTATGAGTTCGTAGGGACGAGTAGAACATGAACATGGACTCCTAACATCTTCAAAGCATACCCTGTGCATTCAGTATGTTGGTATGTTATACTGAAAATAGATCTTAACCATAGCTTCAACTGAAAGATTTCTTTGAAAATTCGCTCATTGATTCATGCTGCATGAATGGACTTTTTAACTAATAATATACATTATAATAACTAATAATATACATAATAAGTCTCTTTTGGATTTTATGTTTTTTAACTTCACTTGATTGTATCTGTGATACTCTGAGTAATTCTGGAAGGATTGAAATTTCCTATCGAGTAAAGATTTACCTATACATAAATGTCTTCAAAATAAATGTTTGAATCTTTTTATTTTGAATTTTAATTTTTTTTCTTCCTTGGGTTCATCCCCGTTTATCGTCACAACCCTGAGTCGGTTAAATACTAACAGAAACAGTGATGCCAGCACACGCGAACGAATTGAGAAAAAATTCAGGAGTTTTGAAAAGTAATTTCAGGAGTTTTGAAAAGTAATTCTCTCGTACGTAATCTGTACATCCGAACGAAGAATGATTGAATTATAGATGAGTAAATAATATTGAGAGACAAATCAAATCATTTTCCATGTTTGAGCTCAAACAAGCAAATAAGTCGTTGTTTTTGAAAAAATCCAATTCCAATGCGTCGTAGTTTTCACAAAATGAAGAATCCCTTTGTCAATCGGATTTTTCCCAATTTCCACGGTTTGAAATCATCATTGGCTATGTTCACACTGAAAGTTTGCCACCCTCTCCACAGATGGAAACGAACTTTCAATACTCAACGTTGTTTGTGATCTCATCAGTGAGAGACAACAGAATTAATATTTAATTTGTATTGACTCGAATAAATTCAGCCAAAAGACTTGAAATGGTGGAAGCAAACACGTCGGACCCAACCACCGTATTATCTGTTTATTCCGGATGGTACACAATGAGATTGTTCATTAACTGAGTTTTTGTACTATCTCGGAGTACTTGAATTTTTCTGATTTTTCACAACAGTAGTAGGAAAGCCTTGCATTCGTGGGACAAAACAATAAATGTGGGTTCTCTAAACTGGAAATCTCCCATCGCATTTTGCTGGATTCAGAGCTCCATACCAGTTTTTGCTCCCTACTTGTCAGTATGTAGTTGGTAAACTACTTGTCCTGGAAAATACTATACGAAAGAGAACTGACATTTTTGTGATGAGTATTCTTGATGAATTTTACGGATTTAGGAATGCTGTTATATGATTATATTATATAACGTTTTGTGGTACTATTTATGATCGGCTCACGCAGTTCATGACATGGCTTTAAGCGCAGGGACTATACCAGCTCTGTCAAGAGTATTAGAGGTGGACGTAAAGAAGTCCATTGATAAATCGAAGAAGCAGCTGAATGCCCCTCGGCGGTCGATTACCGTAAAAAAACTAGGGAGGCAAGACTCAGGACAGAAAGATGGAAGTTACAATCCATGAGGACGGCAGGGAGGATGGTTTTATCTTAGAACTTACGCCCAGAGTCTTTGCTCTCTCCTGAAACTGCAAAGAAGCAGATATGAGAAACACTCAATGCCAGAGAATAAGGTTTAAAAGTTGATGAAATAGGATCTGAGTTCCAAAATGGGGAAAAAAGGAGGTGATTTTTTTTTAGTAGGATTGAATAACCTGAAGACGTGGACCATTCAGGTATTTTACGAGACCAACTCCACCTGTAGAACTCACCTGCCGAACAAGAAAAGAAAAAAAGATCAATGGAGAAATTTCGATGAGTCGCAAATGCGCGAGGACTTTGAATCAGTAAAGAGAAGACAAAGAACGTCACTTTGGGTTGGAGGACATAATTTCCCAGCCTGCAGCCTGCACAAGTATCTTGGAGCCCATTTTGACAAGAGATAATGATGTGAGGGTAGAATTAAGGGATACTCAGAAAACTCCATAATTCGGACCATGATTTTGGGTAGTCAAGAAATTGACCACAGACAGACTCGGAGCCGAAATTGTTTAGGAAGTTTTAAGGCAGGCAGGAGATAGGTAATGTACTGCGTCCGCTAGCACTTCAAGGGTCGAGCTGGGAGGTCGCCCGTGCTGCCGCTGATCTTGATTTTGTTAGATGGCAGCAGTTAGCATGGTGAGACCGAGCAACAACATCTGCTCCAAAACCCAGTTCGTCTGCTGAGTTTGCTGCTGCGCTGCATGAGTCAGTAGATGGTAAATACTGGAAGATAGGGCGTCGGAGGGCATTGGGGCCTGCGACTACCGAAACGTCCACGCCGTCTGCGTGGCAACTTTGCCAACTGCGGTGCTGTGTTCGAGAGGAAGTCGTGGGACAACAGGTACCTTTTGCCACGCTTGTCGGAGTGGAAATGAGCACCTGTATCATGTAGTGCAGCGGGCCGCATTCTACGTCATGATGCGGTCGCCCAGAAGATAGCAGGTGCTTTGTCATCTAGCGGCTGGGATGTTGAGAGGGAGAGATTGTATCACAAGTGACCAGGGTAAGAAGCCCGACATCGTTGCCGTCAAGCCCGACCAGTCTTGCATTATCCTGGATGTCCAAGTCGTCATTGGCAGCTTGGACATGGTATGATAGAGATGATTTACGGCAATGGTATGATAGAGATGATTTACGGCAAGCGGTGTCGGAGCTAAAAGGAGTGGCAACCAACAAAATCAGGTTGATGGCTGCAACATTGTCATGGCCCGGGGTGTGATGCGGGAAAAGTGCCTCGGAGTTGGGCGAATTGGGCATCTCAGTAGATGTACTGCATGGTGCCACCACTGCTCGACTCATATTTGAACTGGAAGAAGAGGCACTTCTCTTCTCATCTCCACCTTCCTCATCTTCCCTCATCTCTAGGGCCGGCGTTGGGTGAGTCCTGGGCGTCCTCTCCATTATTTGATTTGTTTTTTTAACTTTTATTTATGGAGGGGCTTCCGTCTTTGAAGGGGAGTTTATTTGAAAAAATGAATAAATAAAGTAAATTAATAATAACACATACCCCGAATCCATGTTGTACATACCCAGCTTACCTACTGGTTCTCCCAAAATGCACGTATTACTAAACAAAACGTGCGATCCTATGGAGGGTCCATAAATATCTGAGGACTACATAAACAACTACAACATATACTCGTAAACAACAACCCAACCCAAGAAATATTGAGCGTAGAGAGAAAAAACCTTTATGATATCAGTTTTCGAAATATAGATAAGACGTTTTAAATTTTAATACCTAACAAATAACGATATTTTATGTGACAAACAAATCTTTCATCATCATCTCTTTCTGAGCAAATCGCATCGCATCTTGAATTTATCTTCTTTAAAAGTGTACAAAATGGCGCCAAATAAACATATCTATCTATCTTTTGATAAAAAAATCTTCATCTGACTGAAGGAATCATGTAATTTTTGGATTAAAAAATAGGGAAATATTCCCATTTATTTATTTATTATAATACGGGCAAGCCCAATTTACATGATTAAAAAAAAACGTAATACAAAGCTACTGTTAGAGGGAAATGAATTAATAAAGAAATATATACTATTGACAGATGAATGGAATTTAAAATTAAACAGGAGATGATAATATGAGTGGTGTAAGTTGTGTTGAAGTACTATGGAAAAAGTCAAAATCAGGATTTAATTAATGAAATACCTTGCCACCACCATTAGAAATTCTAATTTAAAAAAAAATCGAATGTTATATTGGCTAAGTAATTTTTGGGTACTTAAATTGACATATTCGGTGTTTATCTGTGCCCTCATATCATGAGCATGCCTCTTAGAATAACATATATTTCATGTACGGACAAAGAGGTTCTATTTACTAAGATATTCTCGGTATGAAAAATACGGAATCCATGAGAAATTCTCCAACACATTCTCCGTTGCTCCAGGTCGTAGTTATTTGTTCCGACATTCATAACAATAGCTGGCCGTGAAATTGGAATTTTCATCGTTTGCGACGACGTAAAGGAAAATATTCATACTCACTCTGATACGCCGTTGCGGCTTCGGACGCCTGCGGAAGGGCTTTTGATCCTCGGCTACCTGAACCAATTTCGAATCCCTCAGAGAAGAAACGGGAAAAGGGCTTCTGCATGTGGAAGCGAAGGGAAGAAAAATATCGTCCGGACGTATCGCAAGGTTCTCCATCCCTTTTGTCAGACGGGAGAAATAGAGCTCATAATCAGGCGGTGAGGGGCGGTATTCACGAGAATTGAAGGGGTAGGGAGGAGAGCGCGGAAAATGAAAGGGCTACACGATATAGAACCTCCGCCACAACTGGTCCGGGATAGGAGGACCGCAAAAGGTGTTTTTTCTCCAGGTAAAAAGAAGGGAAAAAAGAAGAAGAAAACCTTGGGGAGGCCTTAGGCGTAAGCCCTTATACGTTATTCTGGTTTAGTGTCTGCCTGGTCCTACTCCCAGCATGTGCTCCGTATTACGCCCGTCAGCATTCCTCATTATTCAGCAGCTCAGTAGGTACAACTCAAGACGCTCCCTTCGGCTTCTTACTCAACTAAATAATACCAGCTCTTCCAAGGGGCGCCTCTTCTCCGTCTCTTTCGAGGATAATCCGCAAGATTATGTTTGAGAAAGAAAATCTGATCTTTCCATCATTCCCAACTTGCTCTGGTGATAATCCTAATTGCTCGATTTAGAACCAATATCACAGCTAGAGTCAAAGACCCTAAAGGGAAAATCGGATCAAAAGCTTATAATATAAGCTACATAATAAGGAACATGATATAATGTCCTGTTAATAAAAATTAACTACCCTCGACTGGAGACCGATCTCTAGACTTCCGGCTGTACAACACAAACATGAGTCGAGCTCTCTACCACTGAGCTAAGGAAGTGAAAGAAATGAAATGCGAAGAAGTAGCTGAACACAACATATCAACTGGAAGTTCCTTTTCATCACCTACTGGTTCAGAGTCTGCCGACGTAGCGGAAGCATTGTTTTTACTTTTGAAAATTAGAAAAACGATACTTCAAAATTTCAACTCGCGTTTTACGTTTTAGACCTTCCTGAACAATTTTGGTTTTCTGTATGTCTGTCTAACAGTTGGTCTAGGTGTCCGCAATACGTTGTAACGGAAGTAATTCACTGACCAATAAGAAAAATGTTTCGGGCTCCAAATTAGCTGATAATAATGTATTTTGGTCTTCTGGACACGAATGTGACAATAACATTTTTTGATTAGCTCTAGTTTCCAAGATACAACAATGGTGAGTGTTTAAATCATTATTATTGGTTGGCGTGAAATTTAGTGTAAATAGGTTGGCTGCATTGTGTAGGATGATGCAAAATTGTGATTCACATCATCAGCTAGTGTGGTTCACCCTTCAATTCAAGAAGGCCATGAAGGAGTCATATGAAAACGCTCGATTCCATAAAATACGCTAACCATAAATGGCAAATCTGTGGCGATTTTAAAGTTATTGTCACACTCCCAGAAATGCAATTGGTCTACACCAAGCACTGCTCCTTCTTATGCATGTGGGACAGTCGCGATTGAGAGTCTCACTACAAAACGCTGCAAATTATGACACAATGGTTTATTATTTTTATATAGATCACTCGTCTGCAAAGCCACCAACCGTCCAAATTGAAGAAAAACATCGATCGTATTTTGGTCAGCTAAAATTTGAACGGAGATTAGGCCTCTTTTGCGATTCAGACTCATGTTTCTGATTTATCGTACTGGACGTACTACGAGACTACCGTTTGCTCACTACGAGAATTTAAAGTTTGGACAACTTTAAATTCTCGTAGTGAGCAAACGGTTTGTCCTACAGAGCTCCGGGTGGTCTCAACAAATTTTAAAAATTCTATAGAATCTTAAATTGAAGGAAAAACAATACCTTTATTTCAAAATTTTTTGAGTTAGGGCGTTTTCAAAATTTCAAAATTGATTTTGGGACCCTTAGATGTAACCTACATCAACCAAAATCTTCGGGGCACAACTAGACCCCAAATGGAGCCTACATACCAAATTTCATCAAAATCGGTCAATGCTAAGTGGCAAAAGTGCCGCGTACGGCGGACGGACGGCCACATTTTTATTCGATTTTTGGATTCTACGTACCTTGAAACGTAAACCATAAAATTTTGAGGGGGGTGTTAAATTTTTTTTTTCTTGGTCGATTCCAAAGGTTCATTATTGAAAATAATAAACCAAAAAGCTGAGCGGCCAGCAAGAAATCTCAAGCCTGGAGAGAAAAATGTCCAGAATGAGCCTTTGATAGATCCTAAAACCGTATTTATTCCTTCCTCACACATCAAACTGAGACTGATGAAGAACTATGTAAAAGCAATTGATCAAGAAGAAGATGCTTTCAAGTATTTGAGAGAAAAATTCTCAAGAGTAAGGTCAAGGAAGGAATTTTCGATGGACCAGAATGAGCCTTTGATAGATCCTAAAATCGTATTTATACCTTCCTTACACATCAAACGGGGACTGACAAAGAACTATGTAAAATCAATTGATCAAGAAGAAGATGTTTTCAAGTACTTGAGAGGAAAATTCCCAAGACTAAGGTCGAAGAAGGAATTTTCGATGGACCGCAAATTCGAGAAATTTTTAAAGATCCTAACTTTGATCAAATGCTGAAGGGGAAAGAGAAGGCAGCTTGGGAAGCATTCAAAAATGTGGTGCATGGATTTCTCGGTAACAGGAGAGCCAGTAATTACCCACAGTTGGTGAAAGAACATCTTGAAAATTATTGCGCTCTAGGTTGTAATGTTCATAAACGCATATTCTTCACTCTCACTTGGATTTTTCTCCGAAAATTGTGGAGCGGTTAGTGATGAGCATGGAAAGATTTCATCAAGACATTGCTTCAATGGAGGAGATATACCATGGCTGTTGGAATGAGTCAATGCTGGCAGACTACTGTATGCAGAGATATTCCGGAGTTTGTGTACACGCGGCAGACTAAAAGGAAACGCTCCCACGAAGTCACCTCTTACTCGTCGATGAAACTTATACTTACTTATCAAAAGAAATTCGCGCTCAATTTAATCATTTAATAACGTAATTTACAATAAATATAGTAATAGTATGTTTTTGAAATAATTTCAACTTTAAAAAATGGAACATTTTTTTTAATAGTATGTTAATGTTTATTATTATGTATCTTGGAAACGGTGGCTAATAAAAAAAATGTCATTGTTCTTTTCGTTGTTATTGGCCCAAAAATATTCAGAAATAGTTCAATTAAGTTAGGAAACATTCCAAAAAAAAAACTTTTTGTTGGTCAGTGAAATGTTACTGTCCGAATTTGATAAAATTTTCAAGGATTGTGCATGTAGTTTTACGAAATGAACGGACGAGACTCTGAAGGGTTCCCTATATATTCATCGCAATGTGATCATAAATTCGGAGAGTATTGGTAGGTACTTGTAGATTGAATTTCATGTTGAATCATTCATGGTAGATCCTGATCGCAGAATAAAAATTCCACAAAAAACATGTTTCTGAAAAAAAAAGTCTAGTACGTACAATGTTTCTGAAGCAGGTTTCCGTTAAATTATTAACTCTGTATACAATATGATGGAAATTTTCCTCTCTCGGTAGAAGCCTACCCTGTAATTTTTTATGTAGGTACGAGTATAATACCCGGTGATTGTGTTTTTTGATCTCCCCCGATTCAATGAACTCACTTTCTCATTTGTCTACCTTTCCAACAGATTTTCACTGGGAACGTCCCCCCTCTCCCAAATGTTTCCGTATTAACATGGGTATTGAAAAAGTTTGTCTCGCCGGTTTTAATCAGGGACTCTGATCCGCGGAGGTTAAATATAAAAGTGAACTTCTGGGAAGGAGGTGGGGGAAGGTGATCCAACTTACAGTTTCTCCACCCGTATTTCACTGATCAGAGCGTAAGTTTCGCAGGTCCAGTCTGAAAAGAGTCAGAGTGGGTTTTGCTTTGAGAGAACTGGTAATTTCGTTCAGTGTGGTAATGAATATAGTTGGGTACGTAATTAAAACCTATTGAATCTGCTACGCTTCTTCAAAATATGATGTTCTGCGTTCGAAGGTTTGATTTTTTGTGAATTTCAACGATATGTGACACGGACGAATCGATTGCGAGGAGAGTCAGTGCGTCGAACAATGAACTCGGATGGCAACCCACGTCTTTTGATTGCCAATAAAAAAGCATCGCTTCTATCGTTTTCAAACTTTTACAACATATTCTTCACATCTGTATTTAGATTCTGTAAAAATTTGAAAAACTTAATTTAAAAAACGAGCATTATAAAAATCGTCAGAATCGGATTTCAAAACTCCAGAATTCGCTATTTTGAAACTATTCACGCCAGTAAAACTATGTTTTGAAATAACGTAAATATAAAGTTTAAGAAAAGATTGGCGCAATTAGTTTGACGAAAAAAATTCGGGGAGCAAGGTACAATAAAATATGTAAAGTATCAAATTATTCGACTTTTTTATGGATTCAAACGGCCGTATCTCTTTTTAAGGAAAATATTTTGATAAACTAGCCGCTCCGGATTATGTGCGAAGACTAAACTTAAAACAAACAAAAAAAGTAAGTAAATACCTCCAGTAATTTACGAGATTCGTGTACCTGAACGTTGATAAACACAACTTTCCAGGGCATTGACGTTTGAAGCTCACGAAGCTAACATTCTACGAGGAAACCATTTGAAAATGCAAGTAAATTTTGGCATTGGGTTAGCAGCCAGGTCATTTCTGCTTGAAATATCGCAACGAAAAAGATTGAAGGAGGTTGCTTTACGGCTTTGGTCCCGTAAAGCAGCTCTAGAGATGACAAAAGAGAAAGAGACTTGACAGAAGAAATCTAAAGCCATGAGAAGATTAGAAGATCTGTGGTAGCAGGAAGAAGACACCATCCTGTGCTCCAAGCGAATTCAAACCTATGTTTGGAAGGTTAGAAAAAGGTCTTCCAGTTGGAATTTTGAGTTGCTATTTTTTAAATGTGCAGAACAAATTCAATTTTAATAAAAAAATTAAAAACCAAAAATCGAAAAAAAATACTTACATGTTAAAAAATTTCAAAAGTGAGCAAACCCCCCAAAACACAAACGGTGGATACAGCTTTCGTACAAGTACGCAACCACGAGAGACATTTTATGTATTATGTTTAATAAATTGAGAGCTTTCCAATGAGTGGTGAACGATTTTTGTGGGGTTGAAAATGAGGAAGTTAGTTTTCCCTAGGAACGATTGGTTGTACGTGAAAATCATCAGAAATTTCCGCGTAACGCTCCCCTCATAACGCTCCCCGCATGACGATTTTTCATTTATGTGCCATAGTAAAGACATAAAATGTCAAAAAAATTTGCAGTTGAACCCCTTTAAAATAATTGTCAGTCTTCCGATTAGAGAATGCGTCATGTAATCACAACTAATTCTTTCTGCTATTAATTTGAATGTAATCGTTGAGTAGACTCAGGACACTTTCAAACTCATCAACAAGAGCACTGTATTAGAATCACTGTATAGGACAGAGAGTTGTGGATGTAATGTTGTGGTTCATACGTCTCAAAACAGCTAACGAATAATTGGGAGGAATGTGAAGTTTCAGTGGAAAGTGGAGCTTCATTTACAACTACAAAGTTTGGTCGTGAGTTTCTGCTTATTCCCGTGGGAAGAACCTTTCCACAAAGGATGAAATGTCTAGGCTGGAGTCTCTTGTCGCTGAATTGGCTTCTTCTATTAGGATTATGAGGAACTTACTCTTTTGTTCATATACAGATGGAGGTCTCTTCCCTGTGATGGAGCTAAATTAATTTATCAATTTCCCTCCTGAAACCCCTTTGACACAGGATCAGCATAGTCACACGCGGCGAGGATAGCTGGTCCTGAGGTCCTCTGGTCAGCTTAGAAGATGGCTTCACCTCCCCCTGCTCTTCAGACTTGGTGTTCCTTTCTTGAATAAAATAACTGTTAGATGTAACATAGAAGTTCTTGAAGTTCTTTTTGCATTATATCTGGTTCAGAGTACGAAAACAAGAAGCAGTGCATCGACACACCTCGTCACATTTGGTTGAAATTCCCTTCAGGAAACTGAATCAGCCCATAAAGCACGGACACACTTGTGATTCATTTGCAACATAAGCCCTTCAGGCCTTTAACTTTCAGCTCTTCATCGCCATGAGCCGCCACAGATTGCCAGAGTCATCACAGGTAAATACCTCACGCTACCCTCTCAATTCTAAAGTGTGTGTTTCGATATTTTGTTGTTTCCCCACAGAGCTTAAGCCACACCTTAATCTTCCCCGTCCTTCAGACAGTTTTTACGTATCTTGCCACCAGGAGGCGGTTAAGGTTAAAATCACAGCTTACAGAGGCATTCGCACTCACTTGGAGGGATATGGAATCTGGAAAACGGAGCTCTAACAGGTTCTCTTGGCGGCAGACAGACAGTGTTGGTCAAATATTCAGCTGCTTGTTCTTTTTTTGGTAAAATACCAATTTTATATACCTGGCGGATACCGAAGCTGATGTCAGAGTCCTTCCAGTACCATTTTTTGATGTGCCAATTTTACGCCTCTTGCATCATTCGATGAATAAAAGGTCCAGTTGAATTTGTGATCGTCACAAACCCCATCAAGTCACTTGAAGTGACCAAACTTGCACAGCATACTAATTGTGACGTCCTCAAGTTTGAATGTGTCCTGAGCTATACGAAGAACAATAGACTTGCAAGAAATGACACATTCCTCATTGTCTACATCTAGATGTTGGAGTCACACTTGTGACAGAAATTCTGTGTGATTTATATCAACATGCTGACTAATTTGTGTAGGGTTGGGAAGATCGGTAGAAGTCAGGTGTAGTGAATCTCCAGGGCTGGACGCATGTAGCTTCTATCAGAGTCTCCGTGATGAGAAGCAGAAGCAAAGAAGAGGAGAGAGCAAGTTGTCTTCAGAATGCTGTCTCTTGTTGTTCTGCAATTTGAGCTCTGAGATCGATAATGCATATTTCAAGCGGATCACCATCTGGTGGATCTGGAGGCAAAACTATTCAATGGAAAAGACACTGTCTGGACACTCAAACATGACTGGATATCTTCGAGAACCTTTGAGGCATAGCATAGTAATACTTATGAATCAACACACACTGCCTCCAACTTTCATAGGAAAAACCTTCTTGCACGGTCAAAACCCCATCATAAAACACATATGTAAAACTAGGTACTAGCTGGAGTAAAGTATTCGAAAAATGAATATTTCACGCAGACACCCTTATGCATGAAAATACCTAGATGATGGCCCATATATGGAAAGTTACGAGTTGTTGGCCTTCAATATGGTGTTTTCCATCTTTCGCTGCAGTTCTCAGGTAACAGCGATCTCTCTCGAACCTGCCAACTTCCCCTATAACGACAACATTTATAATTCGGAGGTGGGAGGCCTCTAACGGCTGAAATCTAGTTTCTAGAGAAGAAACGCGGTGTTAGCTGGCAATTAGGGTTGATTTATTCCCCTTTTTCGGGAACGACCCATCATCCCCGGTCCAACGCCTTACTATAATAATTCACGGGCCTCGGTTTCAAGAGTTATTTTTTCGGTATCCTTTTACCGGTGAAGTAAGAGGAAAACGGTCATTATGAAGAAAGAGGACATTTTCCACCTATCTCGTTTTTTTTCGCTACGGAATGATGGGTTTTTGCAGAAGAGGGGATGGTGTTTCTTTGCCGAGTAGCATCGTCCGTGGCACCCTTCTTTTCAGAATTAAGAATAATTTAAGTCCCTTCCATCGACAACGCAATATAAATACAATAAAAAGTACGATATTCAGACTAAAAATTGAAATTCAATTTGACTACTTGATATTGTCCCTTTGCAATAGCTGAATTTCATGAAAAATCCGCTAAAATCTAATTTTATGTACATACTTATCAAAAATTTCATGTCAAGACATCAAGAGAATCGAGTATATTCCGGTACATTTCATGGGAAAAGTTATTCCGAATGCTAATGAATCCAAATACCTAGGCATGACACTAGACGCCAAACTTAGATGGAAAACCCATGTCAAAAAAAGAAGGAAGAACTCCTTCTAAAATCCAGAAAAATGCATCGGCTAATGGGGAGACGGTCGAAGTTATCAATCCAGAACAAGCTTACGAGTAGTCGTAGATTGTACAACCAAGTCCTTAAACCAGTCTGGACTCATGGAGCTCAGCTTTGGGGCTGTACGGCTCAGTCAAATCGAGACATCATCCAAAGATTCCAGAACAATGTGCTAAGAACGGTGGTCAATGCACCATGGTACTTTCGAAACGAACGTCTCCATCATGAACTTCGGATCGAAACAATAAACGATGCTATAAAGCGACAACCTATGAGACACCTACAGTGGCTAAGATGTCTCATCAACGAGGAAGCTGTCCAACTTCTCGACACAAGTAATATCATCATAAGATTGAAGCGTACCAAACCGTACCGAACTAGCTTACTTGTGAAGCAGTGAAGTGAAACATCCACCATAATCAACAAAACTCAGTGATATATCTTAGTTTTGAATATTTGTCCATATTTTCAAAATAATATTGTTAATAAGTTATACTTGGTGCAATAAAGAATATTGGAAAAAAAATGTCAAGACATTATCACAACGGTTCCCGAACTTGCCTTCAGCGATCTTTGTATGTGAACCGACCTGTTTATTTGTGTAGCCTTGATGAAACCGACAGGTTTCACCACCACAAACAACAGCTGCCGAGTGAACGACGTTTGTGGTGGTTGTGGAAGGTGTGGATTCGCGTCAAAGACATCTTTCCGCCGCTACGCTGCTTTTATGAGATTGTCTCGCGCCTGCGGTCGACCTCATCGAGTTCAAAGAGAATTGAGACATCTTCCGACTAAATTCGTTGATTCGTGAGTTTTCCTCGCGATTGATTCCCTGTATTCAACCGCCGTGAAGCGAATCTCAGCTTTGTATTCGTATGTATATTTCTTATATAGAAGTGATATCCCCTCTTTGAAGGAGCGCATCTATTCCAAGATTTCCCCACAACTCTATATATTTACACAAAATCAGTACTAATATATGTCAGCAGTTATCTCAGTTCTGATCTTAGTTACAGTTACACAAATATGCGACTCCAAGTAAGAAGTAAGACTTAGTATACCCACACATTCAACTAAGAATCATAGTTGAGACATAACAGAGTGTCATCCGACATTTTCGGGGTCATGGCTAGGGTATGTGAGGGAAAAGTGCCCCGGAGTTACTCGAGTTCAGCGTCTCGGTAGACGTACCACGAAGTGTCATTACCAGCTTCCTGCTCTGCTCTTCCTTTTAGGAATTTCCCCTGATCCTTCTTCCTCCTCCTTCCAGATGTTGGATAATTGGATGATCTCATTATTAGAACCATCACGAAAATTTCCTTTCCCAAACCGTAAATCATAAGATTTTGGACAATTTCGCAAGCAACGGATTCCGAGGAGAGCAATACCTTAACTGTGATAGTTTTAATATTTTACTCTGTATAGTGCGGATTTGTAACAAACTGTAGAAACCTTATCGGATGTTTCAGTCTTTAGAATCCTTAGCGATCTTAATGGATTTATTTGAAAAATATGGTAGGATGACAAGGTGTTCTGCGATTCCCCGAAAAAAAATTCCCTGAGTTTTCCAGGATCAATATTCGTCTCTTTCCAGGGTTATAAATGAAATAAAATATAAATTAATGTGATAATAATTTTTCAAAATTCAGGTTTTCAAGGATAATTTGAAATGCAAAAGCATAAGAAAACGTCTGGCAAGTGAGTGTGGCACATTGTTTCCTCGTATCAATAAACCGACTGTATAGATGATCCAGTGCATTGTAGCTAATTTCAAAACTACAATCTCTAAGTACCTTACAGTACCCTCTTAGAGGACCATTTACCTACACGTCAACCCGCACAATTCCTAAAAATGTCATCAAATTCGGATGAAAATTATAGAAATTGTGGATTTAACATTTGCGCATGCGCAAAGGCTACTGTCAATACAGGGGCGATGATTTTCATCAACACGCCAATCCGCATAATCCCTAATTAATTTTCAACTATTTCCAAGTCAAATTAATCCATTCCCAAACCAAATTATTCCTTTTGCAAACTAAGTTAATCTTTTTCCAAACCAAAAGAATCATTTTCCAAACCAAATTAAACTTTACGAATCAAATTAACCCATCCGCGAAAATTAGCCTAGTGAACATTTTTGCGAATTGCAGGCGTTCTGGGAAAAAGGTGAGAAGTTTTTGGCTGTAGAATGTGTAGAATTTATGATTCTTCTGTCCGACATCTTTGGAGGCTCCCGAAGATGAGGCTATTGAGTATTCCTCCCTGATACTATTTCTCTCTAATCTTCGCTACCTACCTACTGCTTTTTCCTTGAAAATTTATACGAATTTTAATTGAATTTCCAAGATGATGTTTTGATGATATAAGTACTTCTTTGTGAGATTAAGTTCTTTACGGAAATATATTGTTATGCGGGCGATTTTCGTAGGGGACAATTTACACCCCAATCCGCACGATCTCTTAAAATTTCTTCTAATAGAAAATGAAGAAGTTACAAAGGAAGTTAATAAATTCGTATAGTTTTGCCCGTTACAAGGACACCGCGGAACCCAAATTGTTCATGAAGGCCTGAAACGTTAAACGCGAGTGGAAATTTTGATTTTGGAGAACTTTTTTTTTTAAACCTTGAAACGTGAAAACAATTCTTTCGCCACCTTGGTAGACTCGGAAAAAAATGTCATGAAAATTAATAAGGTAACCAGAATTAGTCGAGTAAGTTGAGGAGAAAATAGGTTCGAGGTGCGGGTTAGGATTCATTAGCTGCCGGTGTGCCCTTATGAACACTTTTAGCAAAATTGCAGTTACTGCAACGGCATTATAAATTGTAATAGCAAAATGTAAAACAAAATTTAAATAGAAATCTATAGGAGAAACTCTATTTCTCTAATCTCTAATCTATTTTTATTTATTTTTCTCTATTTTAGTAGAGAAAATTTTCTACAATTGGAACATCTATAATTGAAAAATACTTCTAAAACAGTGCTTAAACTTTTATCTCTCAGACTGCCGGAACTTTCCACAAAAATGTATCGGCGCTCAAGGTTTTTTCGGGAGAAAAATGAAATTCCCTGAGTATTCCAGTAGAGTAAAAATCCCAAAGTACGTATTCCAGGTATTCCCGGTTTTCCAGGTCGCTGGAACATATTCTCTCTTTGAAAATACTCTGAGAATTGTCAGCAGTGATTTTATGTGACTCCCAAGCTACAATTGAGAGTTTGTGTATCGATGGTCAAATCAAATCCCACGATGTCCTGGAGGGTACGTTTTCTAGTGTCTTCGGCTACAGTGGTGCTGATTCCTGCACATTTTGGAGTTTGGGGAAATGAAAAAGCCAATGCTGTAGCTACGGAAGGCTCTCAGATGGCCATGCCCAATACTCCTGCCAATATTATCGTTAACGGGAGGCTGCATAAGGTTTAAGAGCGGTTGGCAGATGAAAAACAGTCAGCCACTCGGCTCAATCATAGCAACCGTGTTACACCAGGTCTCCCACGACATGATTCAATTGCAGCATTCAGGAAGATGGCCGGTCTCGACTATCAAAATGCCCATCTTTACAAAATACGGTGTTAGGAATGCGGCTGCTCCATTGAGCTGTCACATGTGTTGATTATTATTATTATCATTATTATCATAATATTATCATATTATGTTTAATTCGAGTATGTGTAAAAATGTCTGAAAGTAAAGAGTTCTCCAAAGTTGTAAAAAAAGAACGTGTCTGATCTCGTATAACTTATGTAAAGCTAAAACTATAGCAAAGTTAAAGCTAGCAATTTATACATTTGGTCCTTCGAGCTGGATAGAAATTACCCTTGCTGCACACTGTACAATCCTCTATAATGATAATTAACCACATTTTTGACTGTCCTTGTTGATGGAGTTTCTCAACTGACGAGATCAATTCATCGAAACTGTCCAAGATACATTGGTATTATAGTTATAGGATTATAGTTCAAGAGCCAACCCATTCGGCGCAGGGGAGAAAAATGTTGTAGTTCCTCAAAAGTTGTTCACGACACAAATGAGCCTTCGAAAGATGTCACCACAGAAGATCATTTCACCCATAAAACATCAGGACCACACCCTACAGTAATTTCTACACAATCAAGTTCACACCCTACAAACTCTCAAGCATTACAGACCAATCACTAGTTATCTTTCAGTAAAATTCAGGACAACTCCCATGCAAGACAAGATTGAGCAGAACCTCCAAACTCTCAGCAAAGTTCGACAGTTGGGGTTTTCAGTTAGTTCTTATTAGGGATGGGGTGGTTTGTAGCAGATGACATAGATCACGTCGACCTTCTTTATAGATACGTATAAATAGATACAATACACGCTGAATGCGTACCTAATTGCCTTTTTCAGCCTGAATCCTAGTAACTATAGCAGCCATGATAACTTTACTTGAAAAATATGGCCCTTGGTTGCTGAAGTGTGAAGACTAGCCAGTGTGCCTTCAAGAAGAGGGATACTCCTAGTACATTTGATGACCACCATTCTCACACAGTGCTCACTCCGACAACTTGCTTAATTTGAGAACTACGAGCGACCCACTGTAAAAACGTTTAACTAGCTTTCAGAGTTGAAGCCCGAAATAGTTTTCCAACTGAGTTCTCCCGACGAGGACTCTTGACTCGTGAAACTCGGGAAGTGCCTGCCAGCTGTTCACGGGTTTTTCACGGTCTGTGTCCCGCCCACCTTTGCAGTAGGTCCTCCTCCTCCCAACCTTCACCCCCTTCGAACTAACTTTTCCCGTTTTATCCTTCAAACTTCCCCTTTTATGGCCTTTTCACATCTCAATTGTATACAACTTCATTCGCCTTTCATCTCTAGACATTCTTATCGTATTTTCTTGGTCGCCTTTTTGACTCGCAGCTCTCGAGGAATTGTGAGCAATAGACATTGTTTAACAAACTAACCTGTAAGATTTTACATTTAGCGAATTTTCGAAAAAAATGAAGCTATTGCAATAAACTCACAATTTTTAAAGCGGCAAATTTCGAAAATTTTTATAACTGAAATCCATTTTGGACCATTCTAAACGACTTCTGAAATTGAACACGTTTTTACATGTAGTAAACACTAAAACAAAATAATATGAAAATGGTTTATTTTTGAGAATTGTTGAGGTGCTGTCGATAAAACTGAAATGTTCCAGGTTTCGTATATTTATTCGTTTATCTTCGAAGGAAAATGAGTCATGCTTAAGTGCCATGTATAAATGAACATTATTGACATTTTAGGTCGTTACTTAGGCACATAAACGAAAAACGCGTTAAAAAAAACGTCAATTTTGGTTTTCCGATGATTTCCGCTTACAAACGAGTCGTTGTTAGGGAAAAGGTACTTCGTCATTCGTGTTCGTAGAAAAATCGTTCACGATTCGTTGGAAAGCCCCAAATGTATGCTTGACTTATATACTCCCAAAACCACTGTAATTATGGAAGAAACTGAGATATACCCCTGAGTTAATAGAACTGTAAACAACAGGAGAGTCTAGCCCCCAGAAAGTATTGTCGGGTTTCAGCGCCACCTACCGCCACTTCAACGAACTACCATTTCTGATATGTTATCAGGTGATCACACTCGCGACCGCATTACCGTCGATCCTCTAACTTGCAGTTATCCCAAGATTACAATGTAGCAAAGAAGAACAACACAACAATTGAAAACAACACAAAAATGCAATATCAAGTTCCTTTTTCTCACAATTTAAAGAGGCAGGGAAGTAAAGCCGCAAAATTTAGAGATTAGAGTGGTAAAACCGAGGTGGTAAAATCGAGGTAAGACTACTTTTCAGAAATGCCGCTTGACCACGCTCAATCCTTGAACATTTCAAATTTACGTACAACTTTTAAAGTTCGAGCCCCATCAATTTAGGGAAATACTGTCCCGGTACGAGGAACGAGCGGCGACCGCCTGAGGCCCCCTTAATGGCTGGGGTCGGATTTTGGATGATTATTGCACGGGACGAATTGTGTTCATTAAGGTTTTCAGTGTAGAACTATGAATATACAGTATGTGTAATAACTATATAAATATATATTCCGTAAAGTAGGCGTTATATTCCTCAGTAAGGTGGATATTTCCGTAAAATATCGGGGATTTTTTCCTTCTTCGGAATCGGATGCTATAGGTGAATGCACACGGATTATTAACACTGAACTGAACACAGATTATCCATTGTACTGGTTTAAACAACGAGCGAGGCGTAACTGAGGAATAATCTATTGATGAATTTATATGATTGGCTGGTTATATTGATGTGGATACGCAAATTGAAATTGAATGAATCGGATGAGAAACAATATTCGGGTATTCCTGTGGAATTAAATATAGTCTCGCCGAAATATTAAATAATAAATATCAAATATTAAATATCAGAATAATATTAAACACCTTGAAGGTATAATATTGACAGACTAGCAAGCTCTACAGCCAACTGAGACGGTTTTCGTACGTTCTTCAAAATCACTTGATGAGTACTTTGATATTGATAGCACCGACGTTTCTGATCCTCTTCCCCGAGATATATCTTCCCTCAAGAATAGCACTGTGACAAGTCGAAAATCACTGCTTTCGGGAAAATCCATTTGACTTTCAGTTCAGATAATTACTCATAAAATCGTCGATTAATTTCTTGATCAAAAGTGGCTTGAGCATTCACAAGATATCCACTCACGATAAACGCCTCAAAAAATGTCGAACCAAATTCCGGCATGATTTTGGAAAAACAAAATTGTGTCACCGCGGTACTAACAAGACAATTACCCGAAGTTTACAGGATGTTGTGTCTGTTTTCATTTTTAAAAAGTCTTTTTTGCATTCAATTTAAATATATTGGACGAATAGATTAATGTAATGAATATTATATTCAATGAAAAAGTACTTTGGAGAATAATGTCTCCTAGATCCCCCCCACTCTCCCTCCATCGTTTAGCGTAGTATTGCAATTACTGTTGTCAAGCGTTAGCTATAGATACAAGGATTGTAACGATGCTATATTCTTGTGTGGCGCCACGAAATCCATCTGCCTATACAAAACACTCAAAACCGGATTTTTTTGGACGTGTCATTTTACTATTCTTGAGATGCGATATTTGTTTCGCTCCGGACGATAACAAGAGCTATTAGCCAAAATTCAAAGGTTGTGCCAAAGAGTTCATTAAAATATCCAAATAACAAACGAAAAGACGAGTTCGTTAGCCAGGGATCGTGGAGAGCATCTTATCCTGACGGGGGCGAGAAAGCGGATGGTGATCCTGACAAGAAAGGAAATTTGCATACTGACTTTCTTCATGACAACACCAGAACCTTATGACCAGATACGTGGACAGAGATATATGCATGCATGATGTATGTGTGTGTGGTGCTGTCGAGGACCTAACTGATCCCATTCATCATGAACCGGGTTTGAGTGTCTCATTGAGGTTCCTACAAAAACAAGAAAAATGTGAACATAAAAAGTATGCTTTGATGGATTGCCCACTGACTCCCTCGGAGGGTTCAAGAGTGTCTCAAATCCCATTCCTCAGAATGCTCATAATAACTAGGTGGACGTTATGTTCAATTTGTAAGGAATTAGAATTTAATATTTGTATTTTTGTAATTACGGGTCCTGTTATATGAGCAAGCATTTCCTAATGCGACCCTGAAGTATTTTTCTTTCTTAATAAATAAATCAAATTATACCAATAGTTTCCAAAATCGACAAACGGCAACACCGTCTAGTAACCTACCGCCGGGCGGTTTGTATAGAACATTGAATTTATCATCTATAAGTCCTGCTTTTTTTGTGTCATGGAATTATTTCAAAGAAAAACTATCCATTCGTAATAACTTGAAAATATATTTGAAACATTTTGGCCTCAACAACAAAATGTATTTATCGAACTTTCTTTCAAAATATAACTTCTCTTATTTCCATAATAGCTTCACTGTTGTAAACAACAACAGAACAGAACAACTACACAACAACAACAACTGATAACAAGAACTGATAATTTCTACATTGTCAGTCTATAATTGGTACCAACGTGCCAATCGGACCACTAGAGGTGAAAAAAACTTCTAAATCAAAAATTGGCACCCATTTCAATTGACAAATTTTACAAAAAAATCTGAGAAAATTTGTGATTGTCGAGTTCAATCACATGGGAAAAAGCAGTCTCAGAAAAGGTCTTTGGAATAATTGCATATCCCATAAATACAAAGGAGTATAGTTTCTTGAACGTTAGCCAAAAAAACGATCTTGTACGTCTTCAAAAATTAGTATCATAACCTCTTCATTTGAAAAAAAGTTTTAAAAAATAAAATTTTGATAGAAGGAAGAAATTAATTTGCAAAAAAAGTTGCACTACCAGGCGCCCGCTATACAGAATGCGGTAGACTCGACCTGTCCCCGTTCTAAGCATTGAATGTAACTGATAATCTTTTGTTTTGCCGCTAAAACCCACGGTAATTGTATAGGGCTTATCAATCGCTGTATTATACTACCTGGATTGCCCACCGCGTGAAGGAAAGTGGTCCGAGCCCCGGGAGGGCTTCTCCCACCCTTTGGGGTCACGAAAAGCCTGATTCCCGAGGACTCACGCCACAGTTTTCGGAAGTTTTTGGTTTTCGCTTATGACTCCTACGCTGTGTGTCTTTCTAACAATATTCCTTCAAACAAAACGAAAAAGCATTTTATTTGCGTTAAATAAGCTCCTCATAGTTGCAATTTGACCCGTAATGAAAGGGCTCCAATAACCCGATAACCCTTAGCTACACGCTAGGCGGGAATTTGCCCGCATTTTCAGAAAAACAGAAATATAATGATGAACCGTTCACTATTGTCCCTCCATTGTCCAAGGTGACTTATCCATGACTTTTTAAAACCAATTCGCGCCTTTCAGTGTATCATAAATTAATAATTGTGTTGAAATAAATGTGCGGGGATTTCCCCGCTAGCGTGCACGAACGTAACTCCCCACCTAGCGTGTAGCCAAGGGTTAATGAAAGAAAAAGGGGTTGGGTTAGATAAATGAAAGACCGCCGGTTCTCAAGAGATTCATGGATTTTCATTGAACAAGGTAATGATGACAAGAAATTTAGTAATAATCAAACATCTGACAATAACGGTTTCTTTTATATTGCCTTATTTATCTACTACACGTTATTAAATAATATAAGTTCAGTCAGTTTTTGTCTCCAACCTTGTTTGCTTACGTTTTCTTCCTCCGTTTTTAAATGCGCTAGGTGGTGGCGAAAAATCTTTATAGCCTCAGAACGTGGAGTATGTCACTGTATGGCTCATATACAAGCCC
Organism: Apolygus lucorum; assembly: GCA_009739505.2. Classification (NCBI taxonomy): domain Eukaryota; kingdom Metazoa; phylum Arthropoda; class Insecta; order Hemiptera; family Miridae; genus Apolygus; species Apolygus lucorum. The sequence continues at coordinate 21,448,510 of CM019182.2, read as the reverse complement.
TCTGAACAATGAGTCTTTGTATAAACGAGCGTTCGTCGTAATCAATTCGTCACTCAACGACGAGTTATCGTTCCTATCCTGGATGAAGTGGTAAATGAACTTCGTAACTCTGAAAACGTCTTTTGTCGTCCTGAGAAGACCACCCCATGACACAAAATCAATAGAGTGAGTTCGGGTGCTCAAATCCTCATTATCGGCGAATAGAAGCATTTTTGTTCCAACGAACTATTCAAAAACTTACTAATAAAATAGTAGTGAGGGAAATTAACAGACTAGAAAGTTAACGATGCGAAGCTGAAGGGAAGTAGGGAGCCGAAGGAACAGCATGGTGAACTTCCTAGAGTTGACCCACGGAGTGGTGGGAAGGGGCTAGAGGACCGTTTCTCACAGGAGAGTCTAGCCCCCAGAAAGTGTTGTCGGGTTTCAGCGCTACCTACCGCCTCTTCAAAGAACTACCATTTCTAATATCTTATCAGGTGATCACGCTCGCGATCGCATTATCGTCGCTCCTCTAACTTGCAAGTTATCCCAAGATTACAATGTAGCAAAGAAGAACAACACAACAAATGAAAACAACACAAAAATGCAATAACAAGTTCCTTTTCCTCGCAATTTAAAAAGATAGGGAAGTAAAGCCGCCAAACGTAGAAATTAGAGTGGTAAAACCGAGGTGGTAAAATCGAGGTAAGACTACTTTTCAGAAATGCCGCTTGACCACGCTCACATCGAGCTGAAAAAAGGATGGCAGTTCGCTGAAGTGGCGGTAGGTAGCGCTGAAACCCGACAATACTTTCTGGGGGCTAGACTCTTTCGTTTCTCACACTGGCGAAGGATCCTCAGTGGGCAATCCAGGTACATATATAATACATCGATGGGCATATCTTGAACTACGATTGCCTTGAGGCGTCGAGACATTTCATGGACCCCTTCACACTCGTTTTGGCAGGATTTCAGTTTTGCCACACGGCGGGTTAAGAAGTTGATCGCGCCAATATTGATGAATTTATTTTTTATGAATTCATTCTTCTATGGCTCCTACTGATTTGTACGTGATGAAATCAAAAGTAGTCATATCAGTCTTAAACTACCCTCCGAATTTGAGCAAAATCAGACAATCAGAGCGTAAGAAACGTTTGTGCGTGCGACAGACGCTCCTAATGGTCCAATGGTAATAAAATTCTTATAGGACCGTTTCAGAAGTACCACGCACAAACCATGTAATTCCTCAACCATTAACCAAATATAGAACCATTGGCTCAAATACATTAATAAATACTTAAGATTTTGAGCCTTGAAAAATTACCTGAAATGCTTAAATTGTTTGCGATTTTTTTGGATTAAAACATTTTTTTGGTAGTCACGAATATTGATGAAATCAGAATTCGAAAGATTGTATGTTCATCATTGAACACGTGAAAATGCTAGTAAGAAGTTAATAAGAGTAATATTTATGCTGATGGCACAGTGTAAAGTCGTTTTGGAAAAATTCAGTCGATTTCAATGCCTAGCTTTTTCTCTTTTTCGGTGGGATGGTGTATAAGAAAATTGTTGGTTTCAGTGAAGAAGGTTGGAAATCTTTCCAAGCGACTTTCCTTTTGATACGAAGCCCCCCCCCCCTCCTGTTCACTCATCGCTGCCCTCTTTTAGATTTATGACTGATTCTCAAGGGGCAATATCAAAGGGATCCTTCGCGAATCGCAATATCCAGAGAATAATTTCCATTTAATAACGATAGCTTCGCGTTCGTCTGTAGTTCCTTCTTGGACGAATGAAAAATACTTTTCAAGGCGTGAATGTTCTACTATTAACACGCATGAGTTTCTTCCATTGTAACTATTAATAAACACTGAGGGACAAATCGAATTATTCAGATACCGACTACGAATTGTTGGAAAATTCCTCATTTTGGTTTATTATTTTCAATAATGAACCTTTGGAATCGAGCAAGAAAAAATTTTTTCAACACCCCCTCAAAATTTGATGGTTTACTTTTCAAGGTACGTAGAATCCAAAAATCTGTTGGTGGCTTTGCAGACGAGTGATCAATATAGAAAAATAATAAACCATTGTGTGATAATTTGCAGCGTTTTTAAAATTATCCAAAACAGCTCCCTCACTACTCTTGTTTTTTTTCATATTTTCTAAAGTTTTGGGAAACCTCGAAAAACGTTAATTTTCCGTTAAAAAATCTAATAACTTTCTTCCAACAATGGAACGGCCGCACCAGCCGTCAATTATTAAATAATTTTGTTAGTTTCCTGGCGAAAAATATGGTTAAACGTCAAATTCCCCATAACATTAAAGTCTTAATAATAGAAAAATTAAGTTAGACATTTTGCGTCGTTTTGGAAATGCAGATGCTCTAAATTTTAAAAACTTGACATCATCGAGGAAAATATACCTCGGATCAGAAACTAACTACACCCAAAAACGTGTTTTCCGGGTTTCGTTTTGAGTTATAGTGTAATTTCTCAAATTAGGAGGTACGGAGGTAAGGTAGGTAGGTGCTTTATTTTCTTGTTGGACGTTTCCGACCTAAATGAAAACACCCGCAGTTATATACTGCCCTACCGGGTGACTGGGTGGAGTGTAACTATTCTTCTTTCCCTTCACTATAGTTTGGTCTCGAGAGTATTTACTACCTCCTCTAGTAGAAACCGCGATTTAATTTAATTTATCGAATTGGTCTTGCCAAGGAAGAAAAACGCTCGCGTTCGCAGAGTTGGTAGCAGATGGGGGATTTTTATTTCCGGGGATATTTTTCCTCCCGCCGGTTTTCCGAACATCGTTCGTTTCTCCTTTCAACGATTAAATCGTCCGTTCATATTACTCGGTTGACTTTGTGGAATCCAAGGCGGAGGGGGACGTTCCGTACCTAAACACGATCCAGACCTGGTGGTAGAGATATTGTGGCGAGCAGTTGGACACTAAATTCTTGACCTGCACTCTGAGAAGAAAAGACTTACGATTCCACAAGTCGATATTACTCCGAACTAGTCGAATTCTAGATGGGTATATTCCACCTTACTTAAAAAGCCTGGTAGTAAGTAATGTAATGTTTCTTCACTCGCATATTTTAGTTCTCCAATAAAGGACATGGAGGGGAACCCTTGAGTGACTCATCATGCAGGTAGGTAGTGATGACCCAATAATGACGATTTTTCGGCGATTTAACGCTGATTTAGTAACTCAAGTCGGTGGTTAGGGACATTGGAAATTGTTTACCAGAAATGTGCTCATCGTTACAACATTTCGTAAAACTATTATAGTTAATAAAATATTAACGAATTTATGATCACCCTTTCTGCTTTAGTAGTTAAAACATCATGTTTCCAAATTTTGTTTCCTATCCATGAAAATGAAAGTGACAAAACGGAAATGAAAAAAAACACTGCAAATTATTACACAATACTTAGTTCATTATTTTTCAGTATCGATCACTCGCCTGCAAGGAACACAGGTTTGCCATTCTCACAACCTACCAACTATATTTTTGCTCAACAATCAAGTTTGTTTATAAAAAAAACAAACGCTTCACACTCAATTGGGAGAAATAAAGAGTAGTGGTTGCCTTGATTTGAATATTTAATTACTGGTTGCTAAGGATTCAAAACTGAGTACAACTCGAAGAAACGAACAAAATTTTGGACAGCTAAAATGTGGACGGAAATGAGGCCTCTTTTGCGATTCACTAGTGTTTCTGATTACAGAGCTCTGAGTGATCTCATTCGATTCTAAAATTCAATACTATTTTAAGAGGACATATCAATTCCAAGCTGTGGAAGCAATTTTTTTTTTGCAATATTTTTCCAATGGTTCGTCCGATTTTGATGCAATTTTCAGCGATTGTTTCTCAAAATATTCTGGTTGTATGGTAAAAATCTGAATTCAGTACGACCAACCAAAAAATAGTTAAATCTCAAAACTTGAGCTGTTCTAAACCGAAATATTTGATATAAATGATCCTTTTTCTCTCAGAAGATTCAACCTATCGATCTATAATTTTGACAGCACATTCAGTATAGGTGACTCGTCCAATGAATGAACACTTAAGCTCTTAGCACACTAGCGACGAACTTTAACGTCTATAGTTCTTAAAGTTGCAGTACTACACTACTTGAATTTGTCTGATGTTGTTTAAAATTATGTAAGGAACAAGAATAGCATGGGAGAAGACGAGAAAAGTTGATTTTTATAGCTAATTTTCCACAATAAAGGAGTTAATGTATTTCACCCAATGAATGAACACTATTTCCTAGTGAATGAACCCTGAAATTCCAGTGAATGAACTATAATGTTCATTCACTGGATAGGATAGTTATTTAAACAACTTGAGGCAAAAAATCAGCAGTTTGGTTGTTTCTTCACTTGGGAAGCCTCCATTCGACTTAAAACCGTGAAATAACCCTCCAGCCAGTGAATGAACAGTCATTTTACTGTCGTTCATTTACTGGTTGGAGGTCATATTTTAGCTCCCACAGTGTGAACACCCAACAAAACATATCATAATCAAAAAAATTCCCTTCTACCCAATTAGTTCTCTATAGAAAAACATATCAGCTACAATAATAAAGCATGACATTGACTGATTTAGCATTTTACTTTCCTCTAAACACTAATCCCCACGTAATGGCCAACTCCATTTCTTACCCCCAGAGACGTTCTTGGAGACAGACCTGCTGATAACATCAAAACCGTAGAAGATGGCAGACTTCCTTTTATCTACTGCTTCACCCTGCTATCTATGATATGTTGATGGAACTAATGAAAAACACCGTTATCACCAGGGTGCATCACAAGCCTTATTATTCCCAAATAACCTCGTACTGTTCATTCACTGGGCGAGTCACCCTATTAGTGAAGCAAATATGGCTAACAAAGTATTTATGAAGTTCACAGAAAAAAACGCTGCAAATTATTACACAAGTGTTTATTATTTTTATTTTTCTATAGTAGTACCTAGTAGTATTTTTTTTTTCTATAGTAGTAGTAGTATAGTATAGTAGTAGTAGTAGTACTATTTCCATAGTAGTAGTAGTAGTAGTATAGTATTTTATTTTATTATTTTTATAGTAGTAGTATTAGTATTTTATTTTATTTTTATAATATTTATTTTTTTATAGTAGTAGTAGTATTTTTGTATAGATCACTCGTCTGCAAAGCCCCCAACCATCCAACATGAAGAAAAACATCGATCGCATTTCGGTCAGTTTAATTTGAACGGATTAGGCCTCTTTTGCGATTCACACTCGTGTTTCTGATTTATCGTACGTCCAAACTTTGAATTCTCGTAGTGAGCGAACGGTTTGTCCTACAGAGCTCCGGGTGGTCTCAAAAAATTCTAAAAATTCTATATAATCTTAAATTGAAGAAAAACAATACCTTCATATCAAAATTCTTTGAGTTAGGGCATTTTAAAAATTTCAAAATTGATTTTGGAAGACCTTAGAAGTGACCTACATCAACCAAAATCTTCGGGGCACAACTAGACCCCAAATGAAGCCTACATACCAAATTTCATCAAAATCGGTCAATGCTAAGTGGCAAAAGTGCGTACGGCGGACGGACGGCCAAATTTTTATTCGATTTTTGGATTCTACGTACTACCTTGAAACTTAAACCAACAAATTTTGAGGGGGTGTTAAAACAAAAATTTTTCTTGGTCGATTCCAAAGGTCCATTATTGAAAATATTAAACCAAAAAACTATCACCACTATCACGAATATAGTCTTATTGTAGTTCATGTGGAAGAGGAAGCAGAAAGGGCGTCGTTTTCAATTGAAAATGCCGAAATCTTCGCGGATTTTCAAGAAAAAAAGAAAGTCCGGTCAATGCTAAGTGGCAAAAGTGCCGCGTACGGCGCACAGTGGGGCCAAATGGCCAAAAAGCGGAAAAAAGTCATTATCTTTTGAACAAATTACTGTATCGTCTTGGGAATGGTTTTATTCGATTCCGAATACGAAAATACATTAGAAAAGTATGTTTTCTGACGTTTAAATTTTTTATTTTAGTACTAAATCTTGAATTTTGAAAAAAATAATGTTACTCAAAGTGGAAAAGCGTGTGAAAAAAACAGAAAAGCGGTTTTACAGGCGATGGGTGTGTGTTATTTTGTTTTTTTTCTTCGTTTTAGAGGTTATAGGATACGATAAAGATGATTGAATTGAGGTTTCTTTATATATGTATGTAAATATATATATGTAAATATATATGTGTAAAGATATATTTATATATTTAATTTTGACCAAATTTTGAGTGATAAAAACCTCTGAAAATTGGATAGTAAGCGATCGAATATTGGAACGAATCCAAATTAAACGTTTGCTAAATCCGAATAAGAGATTTTCAACGATAACATGTTCTCGGTATGTCACGACAGTAGAACGACTACGAACTGACCACACTACTTCGAATGACAATCCGAAGAACCTGGTTTGTTCAAACAGAACCTTGTTGACTCTTAGCAGAAATATTTTACGAAAACGTCGCTACTTACATCATTCTGTTTTCCAACAAAAAATAAAACAAAGAATGTCTGCCAAATGGGTGTGGCACATAGCGTCCCAGTATCCATAACCCGATTGTATAGATGATCCGACCAATGTAGCCTTAACTTGACTCCGTTATTCTATGATTGTAGCTAACTGCCCACATAGGGGACATTCTACATGTCAACATTCACAATCCCTGGAAATTTCATCGAATTCGAGAGGAAAATGTGGAAGTTACAGCCCTTAGAAGGGTTTTACTCTGAAGCTGCGGTGTCGGCAGAGACGGCGTTCTTGGTGTACCTTTAACACGTTCACTGCGGGTCAATTTTTGGGAGCTGACCCACCATGCTGACCCGATTTTTTCCGTAATACGCTTCAAAATCGCAGTTGACTAACGAGACATGTGAATCACAGTTTCAATCCCCCGACGGCGCATTCTGGCGGTCCAACGGAACCTTCCTAGCAAGCGTAGCAAGAGAAGGAGACGATTCGTACGGGCGAAGTGAAGAAAATCAGGGATAAACTCAATCCAACTACTCACGCCCCTGAGGCGTGACCCGCCCGTCTGGTCGGCCTACCTCACGCCCCAGGGGCGTGATCCGCAGCGAACGTCACATTTTAACCCACTACATCTAAATTCGGTGAAATACGGCTATGAAATTTTTACAGCTTCTTGATAATGGTCAGATTTTCAAGAAAAAAAATGAGCCAAACCGAAGGAAGGCGAAACTCGGTTTTTCCACTCCTCTAAAGTTGTATTTCGCTATAAAAACCCAAATCTGGAGCTAATGTTCAAGCTAAAATGTTATGAAAAAATAATTAGTATTTTTTAGAGATACTACATATATATATCCAACATTGTATAATTTTATTTTAATTTTTTGAAACTCATAGAACGTGTTAGGAAATTTTCAAATTCGACTCTTAAAGTGCTTAAAATTTCGAAATATCAGGTTTGAGCCCCCATTTAGCAGTGAAAACAATTTTTAAACATTGAAGGTCCTTCACACCCCAATTCTACAGGTAATATACTTTGAGAAAACCACATTTCATTTCTTTTTTAGTCACTTTGCAAAAATGGAGTTTTTTCCACTCCGGCCCCACTGTGCGGCGTACGGCGGACGGACGGCCAAATTTTCATTCGATTTTTGGATTCTACGTATACCTTGAAACATAAACCATCAAATTTTGAGGAGGTGTTAAAATTTTTTTTCTTGGTCGATTCCAAAGGTTCATAATTGAAAATAGTAAACCAAATGTGATGAAGTTTTTAAATTTTAGTGATATTTTAAATTTTCCCACACCCATATTTAAGCTCCATGGCGTTATTCCGCAAAATCCTCCATCATGATCAAAGGTACATACTAGAGGAACATATTCTAAAAACGCTGCAACTTATTACACAAAGGTTTATTATTTTTCTATATAGATCACTCGTCTACAAAATCACCAACCATCCAATATGAAGGAAAAAAAAAACGCTGCAAATCATTGCTCAAAGGTTTATTATTTTCTGTATAGATCACCCTTTTGTATAGATCACTGGTTCTCCATCAATAGCACCTACCACCATCTGTATTCTCCCTTGACCTTCCCTCTCAAATTTCAGCTTCCTGCGTTCAATAGGATTGAAAATGGCTTCGGAGCTCACTCAGCTGATCAGTGATCTGAAGAGTGAAAAAGATCTCCTCGAATGCTGGAGACGCCTGGAAGAGCACTTCCATTCAATAGGAGTAAAAATGGCTTTGGAGCTCACTCAGCTGATCAGCGATCTGAAGAGTGAAGAAGATCTTCTCGAATGCTGGAGAAGCCTGGAAGAGCACTTCCATTCAATAGGAGTAAAAATTGGCTTTGGAGCTCACTCAGCTGATCAGTGATCTGAAGAGTGAAGAAGATCTCCTCGAATGCTGGAGACGCCTGGAAGAGCACTTCCATTCAAAAGGATTGAAAATGGCTTCGGAGCTCACTCAGCTGATCAGTGATCTGAAGAGTGAAGAAGATCTCCTCGAATGCTGGAGACGCCTGGAAGAGCACTTCCATTCAATAGGAGTAAAAATGGTTTTGGAGCTCACTCAGCTGATCAGTGACCTGAAGAGTGAAGAAGATCTTCTCGAATGCTGGAGAAGCCTGGAAGAGCACTTCCATTCAATAGGAGTAAAAATTGGCTTTGGAGCTCACTCAGCTGATCAGTGATCTGAAGAGTGAAGAAGATTTCCTCGAATGCTGGAGACGCCTGGAAGAGCACTTCCATTCAAAAGGATTGAAAATGGCTTCGGAGCTCACTCAGCTGATCAGTGATCTGAAGAGCCTTTGAGCAATAATTTGCAGCGGTTTTTACCCACCAACATTTTTTTACCTACCAACTTTTTTTACCTACCAGCTAGGTACTACCTACCACACCATACTGGCTTCACACCTTCACAATCAAGTTTATTAGAAAGAACTAAACGCTTCACACTCGATTGGAATAATAGAAAGCTTCATATGGAAATTTGATTACTGGTCACGCAGAAGGCAAAACTGTAAACAAATCGAAGAAATGAACAGCGATCGCATTTTAGTCCGATAAAATTTGAATGGAGATTAGACCTCTTTTGCGATTCACAATCATGATTCTGTTTTATCGAAGGAAAACCTTCAAGTACTCGTAGGGACCGAACGGTTTGTCCTACAGAGCTCCGGGTGGTCTCAAAAATTTTTTTAAATTCAATACTATTTAAAATTGGTGAAAAAACGATACCTTTATTTCGAGAGTTTTCGAGCTAGGGCACTCTTGAAAATTTCAACCCTTAATTTTCACCCCTTAGAAGTGACCTACATCAACCAAAAGCTTCGCGGCACAACTAGACCCCAAATGGAGCCCATATACCAAATTTGAACCAAATCGGTCCAGTGTTGCTAAGAAAAGTGCCGCGTACGGCGTACGGCGTACGGCGGACGGACGGAAATTTTTTTATTCGATTTTCGTATTCTACGTACCTTGAAACGTAAAACATCAAATTTTGAGGGGGGGGTTGAAATTTTTTTTTTTTCTTGCTCGATTCCAAAGGCTTATTATTGAAAATAATAAACCAAAATAAATAAAAAAAATAATTAAAAAAGTCCATTCATGCAGCATGAATCAATGAGCGAATTTTCAAAGAAATCTTTCAGTTGAAGCTATGGTTAAGATCTATTTTCAGTATAACATACCAACATACTGTATGCACAGGGTATGCTTTGAAGATGTTAGGAGTCCATGTTCATGTTCTACTCGTCCCTACGAACTCATAGAGTACCCACATGGCTATTGTTGTTTTTTTCTATTTTCAGTATAACATACCAACATACTGTATGCACTGGGTATGCTTTGAAGATCTTAGGAGTCCATATTCTTGTTCTACTCGTCTCGACGAACTCTTAGAGTACCCACACGGCTATTGTTGTTTTTTTTTTTCTAATTTCAGTATACCATACCAACATACTGTATGCACTGGGTATGCTTTGAAGATCTTAGGAGTACATATTCATGTTCTACTCGTCTCTACGAACTCATAGAGAACCCACACGGCTACTCCATTTCTGGGTACAACAAATATAGGCGCGTTTTCATTATTTCCTATTTTCAGTATACCATACCAACATACTGTATGCACTGGGTATGCATTGAAGATCTTAGGAGTCCATATTCATGTTCTACTCGTCTCTACGAACTCATAGAGTACCCACACGGCTACTCTATTTCTGGGTACGACAAATATACGTGCGTTCTCATTATATATATGAATATATCCATACTTTTCTTAATTTTTGGACAATTTTCATTTTTGAAAAACGCATTATATCAAAAATGTTGAGCAGAATCCGAATATACCACATATTATGATGATTGTGAAGGTATTAACCACAAAAAACGGGAAAAACTCGTTTTTTGGACTTTTTTTTCACTTTTTTTGAAATTTGGACCACTTTGGATTGTCCAAAATTTCTGGCTAACGAACTTGACCTTTTGTTTGTTGTTACGAACATTTTGGCGAAAACTAAAAGAAAAAATTCAAATAATTACTCAAGTTATCGTGCGGAATGACATATATATATATATATGTATATATGATTTTTGGCGAAACTTCAGGGATCGTTTCAGAATGTTCCAAAACGGATTTCAGTGAAAAAATTTTTCGAAAAAGTCGATTCTAAAAATTTTGGAGCCATTGCAATAGCATCATTTTCTTCGAAAATTCGCTAAAAATCAAAAAAAAATCAAAATCACCAACCATCGATCGCTTTTCGGTCAGCTTTAATTTGAACGGAGATTAGGCCTCTTTAGCGATGCACACGCGGGGGGGGAGAGAGAGAGAGAGAGAGAGAGAGAGAGAGCGAGAGAGAGAGAGAGAGAGAGAGAGAGAGAGAGAGAGAGAGAGGAGATGAGAGAGAGAGAGAGAGAGCGAGAGATAGAGAGAGAGAGAGAGAGAGAGAGAGAAGAAGGAGATAGAGAGAGAGAGAGAGATAGAGAGATAGAGCGGAGAGAGAGAGAGAGAGATAGGCGAGAGAGAGAGAGAGATAGAGAGAGAGAGAGATATATATATATATATATATATATATATATATATATATATATATATATATATATATATATATATATATATATATATATATATATGAATGTGAAGTTAATTGGCTCTACTAGAGCAAATATAAGAAAAATATTTTTACACAGATTACGAAGAAGAGACTATTTTTTTAATATTTCGGTTGATACCGTTTTCAAAATCTATAGAAAAAGTGACAAGTGGAAATTTCGACCTGTTGATAACGTTGGTTGTTTGTTGAAAGGTTGCTTGGTTTATCTTTTGATGTTGAGTCCTGGAGAAGTGAAGGCGCCGAGAACGTTGCAGTGTGCTTTTTCAGACTGGAGAAGTGTGCTTTTGTTTTCATGTTGTTTCATTTTTCTCAAAATTTTGATGTTGTAACAATTGTCAAATGTGGCATCGTGTGACATGGCATGTCGGCTTACTGGGAGATCATCCACTCTTCTCACCACTGATGACCTGTGGTTATTGACCCTTAGGTTCAGCGGTGTCTCAGCCTTTCCAACGTAGAACGCTGAGCAATTTTTGCAGAGCAGCTCGTACACACACATCGGCGTTTGGCACTCCGCTGTCCCCTTGCATTTGTATGTATTCGGATTGTTGGGAGACTTGAACACATCCTCCTCCACCACCAGGGGGCAAACTTTGCACCGTGGTTTATGGCATGGATGAAGCCCTGGTGGTAGAGGAGAAGGGTCTGTCCTGGTTGATGATCGGCGATGTGTCAGGATGTCACCGATTGATGATGCTTGTCGGTAAGCCACTGATGGTACATTTTTGAACACACTTTTTGTCGCTTGATTGGTGGTCAGAAGAGGGTAGAGCTCTTTCAACAGTTTGTTCAACTTTTCCACTCCAAAGAAGTAAGTTGTGGTGAGTCTTGTTTTCTCCTCGGCATTTTGGGTAGGCGGATGGTGGTAGTCAATGTGTGAAGGAATCATTCTCTGTCTTACAACTTTTTCAGGATACCCTCTTGTAACCAGCTTTTCCGACAAATTTTTAGGAATGCTTCTTTGTCTGTCTGTTCACTACAAATTTTGTGACCTCTTATTGACAAGGCGCGTGGTATGGACTGCTTAGTGTGACGTGGATGACAACTTTCGTAATGTAGGTATAATTGCTTGTTTGTAGGCTTGATGTGAACTGAGGTCGTGAGTCTGTTGTTGATTAATGTTATGCATACATCGAGGAAGGTGGCTGTTGACGTTGAGCAAGTCCATGTAAATTTGACAGAAAATTTAGAATTTAAAGCGTTTAGAAATTCCAAAAGTTTTTCTTCTCCGTGGATCCAAATCAAAAAAATGTCATCTATAAATCTTTTCCAAATCAGAGGTAGTAATGTTTGCGATGAGAGGAAGCTTTGCTCCAGATGGGCCATGAACAGGTTCGCATAAGTCGGTGCCATCCTGGTACCCATTGCAGTACCTTTTTGTTGTAGAAAGAGCTTGTCATCAAATTTGAATACGTTTTTAGTCAGGACGAAATTTGCGAGTGTTACAATGAAAGAAGTTGATGGATTGTGTGGAAGTGATCTCTGGTCTAAGAAGTGTGTAATTGCAGCCAAACCTTCGTTGTGAGGAATTTCCGTGTAGAGTGAACAAACATCCACTGATGCCAAGATAATTTGATGTTCATTGTTGGTTGGAATTTGAATTTGATGTAGAATATCTAGAAAATGATTGGTATCTTTAACGTACGATGGTTGACTTTTGACAAGAGGCTGCAGATTGTAGTCAACGTACGCCGATATTCTTTCTGTGATACAACCAAAGCTTGCAACAATTGGGCGTCCTGGGGGTAACCGGTCCGGTAGAGCAAATCCTTTGTGGATCTTTGGAAGCAGGTAAAATTCAGAGCATCTCGGAGTTTCAAGAACTAGAGCCTGAATATCAGTCGCTGATACATTTTCTGTTGCTTTATTTCGTTTAATGTATCCTTTTATTTCATTTTTGAATCTCAGTGTAGGGTCAGTGTCGAGTTGTTTGTAGAAATGTGTATCGTTTAGTTGTCGGAAAGCTTCTTTTTGATAATCTGTTGTGTTCATCACCACTACTGTTGATCCTTTGTCTGCTGGCATCACTTTTATGCTCCCATCTCTTTTGAGTGCTCCCAAGGCTCTATGTTCTGTTACTGATAAGTTGTCTTTGGGAGTAAGAGAATTGAGAAACGATGTCTGTGAAGTTTTTTGTACGAACTGAGTTATGAATTGTTCTAAAGGATGTGTTGGTGGTAAATGAGGAGGGTCAAAATCGGACAGAGTCTTAAATTTGTCAAGTGAAGGATGTTTTGTTGCGTTTGAACTTGTTTGATCGTCTGCTATGACTTCCCGGTAATATTTTAGACGCAACTTCCTGCAAAATGTCTGGATATCCTCATGAAGCTGGATGTGATCCACTCGTGGTGAAACTTCAGGCCTTTGGACAACACTTTAATTTCAGTTTCTGAGAGTACCCGGGAGGACAAGTTGCAAACTTCATTATTCTCTTCTCTTGTATCCTGGCGTTGGTGTGATGTCTGTTGTGATTCCTTCGTCTGGTTTGGAGTGATGTTCTCAGTCTGGTTTTGTGTGATATCCTCAGTTTGGTTGTGAGCCGATACACTGAAATTCCTCATTTCTGCAAGGTACATGTGGAATTAAGGCAGACAGGCTGGGTGCTGGTAAAGATACCTACTCCACTTCTCAAGTAACTTAGGTACAATGCTGACAATTTACGGAGGTGATGTTGGCGTTGGGACTCTAAAATTTGACTAGCTTCAATTAGGATTTGATTTATTTGATGTGACTGTCTCGGATTTGTTGATTTTATAATATTGATCAGGGGAATTAAATTGTCCTTCAAATATTGTTTACGTAAGGCAATGTATTGATGTAAGACGTGTAGTGATTTGCGTAGATTGTAGTGAGGTAACATGTACAAAATGTATCAATGAGCTTCGCATGAGAGGAGGAGCCGCATGTAAAGGTACCTTCAAACGCATTCCTTTTGGAATCACGCCCATGAGCAGACATTGGTTGATGAACTCAATGTGACTGGTGCAACGGGCAACTTTTCTGGCAAAATAACGTAATCTCTGCATCCAAGCACTTACAACTGGGTCCATCTTGAGATGCTTGAAGGTCGATTTGGACGTTCAGTTGAAGAGAAAATGACAAGAATAAATTTCAAACAAAATATTTCGAAATAAGAAGATTGGTGCTATGGCACTGGATATGAATGTGAAGTTAATTGGCTCTACTAGAGCAAGTATAAGAAAAATATTTACACACAGATTACAAAGAAGAGACTATTTTTTAATATTTCGGTTGATACCGTTTTCAAAATCTATAGACAAAAGTGACAAGTGGAAATTTCGACCTGTTGATAACGTTGGTTGTTTGTTGAAAGGTTGCTTGGTTTATCTTTTGATTGTTGAGTCTGGAGAAGTGAAGGCGCCGAGAACGTTGCAGTGTGCTTTTTCAGACTGGAGAAGTGTGCTTTTTGTTTTCATGTTGTTTCATTTTTCTCAAAATTTTGATGTTGTAACAATTGTCAAATGTGGCATCGTGTGATATGGCATGTCGGCTTACTGGGAGATCATCCACTCTTCTCACCACCGATGACCTGTGGTTATTCACCCTGAGGTTCAGCGGTGTCTCAGCCTTCCCAACGTAGAACGCCGGGCAATTTTTGCAGAGCAGCTCGTACACACACATCGGCGTTTGCACTCCGCTGCCCCCTTGCATTTGTATGTATTTGATTGTTGGGAGATTTGAACACATCCTCCTCCACCACCAGGGGGCAAACTTTGCACCGTGGTTTATGGCATGGATGAAGCCCTGGTGGTAGAGGAGGAGGGTCTGTCCTGTTTGATGATCGGCGATGTGTCAAGATGTCACCGATTGATGATGCTTGTCGGTAAGCCACTGATGGTACATTTTTGAACACATTTTTTGTCGCTTGATTCGAGGACAGAAGAGGGTAGAGCTCTTTCAACAGTTTGTTCAACTTTTCCACTCCAAAGAAGTAAGTAGTGGTGAGTCTTGTTTTTTCCTCAGCATTTTGGGTAGGTGGATGGTGGTAGTCAATGTGTGAAGGAATCATTCTCTGTCTTACAACTTTTTCAGGATACCCTCTTGTAACCAGCTTTTCCGACAAATTTTTCAGGAATGCTTCTTTGTCTGTCTGTTCACTACAAATTTTGTGACCTCTTATTGACAAGGCGCGTGGTATGGACTGCTTAGTGTGACGTGGATGACAACTTTCGTAATGTAGGTATAGTTGCTTGTTTGTAGGCTTGATGTGAACTGAGGTCGTGAGTCTGTTGTTGGTTAATTTTATACATACATCGAGGAAGGTGGCTTGTTGATGTTGAATCAAGTCCACTGTAAATTTGACAGAAAATTAGAATTTAAAATGTTCAGAAATTCCAAAAGTTTTTCTTCTCCGTGGATCCAAATAAAAAAATGTCGTCTATAAATCTTTTCCAAATCAGAGGTTAGTAGTGTCCTGCGATGAGAGGAAGCTTTGCTCCAGATGGGCCATGAACAGGTTCGCATAAGTCGGGTGCCATCCTGGTACCCATTCGCAGTACCTTTTGTTGGAGAAAGATTTGTCATCAAATTTGAATACGTTTTTAGTCAGGACGAAATTTGCGAGTGTTACTATGAAAGATGTTGATGGATTGTGTGGAGTGATTCTCTGGTCCAAGAAGTGTGTATTCGCAGCCAAACCTTCGTTGTGAGGGATTTCAGTGTAGAGTGAACATACATCCACTGATGCCAAGATAATTTGATGTTCATTGTTGGTTGGAATTTGAATTTGATGTAGAATATCTAGAAAATGATAGGTATCTTTAACGTACGATGGTTGACTTTTGACAAGAGGCTGCAGATTGTAGTCAACGTACGCCGATATTCTTTCTGTGATACAACCAAAGCTTGCAACAATTGGGCGTCCTGGGGGTAACTGGTCCGGTAGAGCAAATCCTTTGTGGATCTTTGGAAGCAGGTAAAATTCGGAGCATCTCGGAGTTTCAGGAACTAGAGCCAGAATATCAGTCGCTGATAAATTTTCTGTTGCTTTATTTCGTTTAATGTATCCTTTTATTTCATTTTTGAATCTCAGTGTAGGGTCAGTGTCGAGTTGTTTGTAGAAATGTGTATCATTTAGTTGTCGGAAAGCTTCTTTTTGATAATCTGTTGTATTCATCACCACCACTGTTGATCCTTTGTCTGCTGGCATCACTTTTATGCTCCCATCTCTTTTGAGTGCTCCCAAGGCTCTATGTTCTGTTACTGATAAGTTGTCTTTGGGAGTAAGAGAATTGAGAAAAGATGTCTGTGAAGTTTTTTGTACGAACTGAGTTATGAATTGTTCTAAAGGATGTGTTGGTGGTAAATGAGGAGGGTCAAAATCGGACAGAGTCTTAAATTTGTCAAGTGAAGGATGTATTGTTGCGTTTGAATTTGTTCGATCGTCTGCTATGACTTCCCAGTAATATTTTAGACGCAACTTCCTGCAAAATGCCTGGATATCCTCATGAAGCTGGATGTGATCCACTCGTGGTGTGGGGGTGAACTTCAGGCCTTTGGACAATACTTTAATTTCAGTTTCTGAGAGTACCCGGGAGGACAAGTTGCAAACTTCATTATTCTCTTCTCTTGTATCCTGGCGTTGGTGTGATGTCTGTTGTGATTCCTTCGTCTGGTTTGGAGTGATGTTCTCAGTCTGGTTTTGTGTGATATCCTCAGTTTGGTTGTGAGCCGATACACTGAAATTCCTCATTTCTGCAAGGTACATGTGGAATTAAGGCAGACAGGCTGGGTGCTGGTAAAGATACCTACTCCACTTCTCAAGTAACTTAGGTACAATGCTGACAATTTACGGAGGTGATGTTGGCGTTGGGACTCTAAAATTTGACTAGCTTCAATTAGGATTTGATTTATTTGATGTGACTGTCTCGGATTTGTTGATTTTATAATATTGATCAGGGGAATTAAATTGTCCTTCAAATATTGTTTACGTAAGGCAATGTATTGATGTAAGACGTGTAGTGATGTAGATTGTAGTGAGGTAACATGTACAAAATGTATCAATGAGCTTCGCATGAGAGGAGGAGCCGCATGTAAAGGTACCTTCAAACGCATTCCTTTTGGAATCACGCCCATGAGCAGACATTGGTTGATGAACTCAATGTGACTGGTGCAACGGGCAACTTTTCTGGCAAAATAACGTAATCTCTGCATCCAAGCACTTACAACTGGGTCCATCTTGAGATGCTTGAAGGTCGATTTGGACGTTCAGTTGAAGAGAAAATGACAAGAATAAATTTCAAACAAAATATTTCGAAATAAGAAGATTGGTGCTATGGCACTGGATATGAATGTGAAGTTAATTGGCTCTACTAGAGCAAGTATAAGAAAAATATTTACACACAGATTACAAAGAAGAGACTATTTTTTAATATTTCGGTTGATACCGTTTTCAAAATCTATAGACAAAAGTGACAAGTGGAAATTTCGACCTGTTGATAACGTTGGTTGTTTGTTGAAAGGTTGCTTGGTTTATCTTTTGATGTTGAGTCCTGGAGAAGTGAAGGCGCCGAGAACGTTGCAGTGTGCTTTTTCAGACTGGAGAAGTGTGCTTTTGTTTTCATGTTGTTTCATTTTTCTCAAAATTTTGATGTTGTAACAATTGTCAAATGTGGCATCGTGTGATATGGCATGTCGGCTTACTGGGAGATCATCCACTCTTCTCACCACCGATGACCTGTGGTTATTCACCCTGAGGTTCAGCGGTGTCTCAGCCTTCCCAACGTAGAACGCCGGGCAATTTTTGCAGAGCAGCTCGTACACACACATCGGCGTTTGGCACTCCGCTGTCCCCTTGCATTTGTATGTATTTTGATTGTTGGGAGATTTGAACACATCCTCCTCCACCACCAGGGGGCAAACTTTGCACCGTGGTTTATGGCATGGATGAAGCCCTGGTGGTAGAGGAGGAGGGTCTGTCCTGTTTGATGATCGGCGATGTGTCAAGATGTCACCGATTGATGATGCTTGTCGGTAAGCCACTGATGGTACATTTTTGAACACATTTTTTGTCGCTTGATTCGAGGACAGAAGAGGGTAGAGCTCTTTCAACAGTTTGTTCAACTTTTCCACTCCAAAGAAGTAAGTAGTGGTGAGTCTTGTTTTTTCCTCAGCATTTTGGGTAGGTGGATGGTGGTAGTCAATGTGTGAAGGAATCATTCTCTGTCTTACAACTTTTTCAGGATACCCTCTTGTAACCAGCTTTTCCGACAAATTTTTCAGGAATGCTTCTTTGTCTGTCTGTTCACTACAAATTTTGTGACCTCTTATTGACAAGGCGCGT
Source organism: Apolygus lucorum (assembly GCA_009739505.2). Taxonomy (NCBI): domain Eukaryota; kingdom Metazoa; phylum Arthropoda; class Insecta; order Hemiptera; family Miridae; genus Apolygus; species Apolygus lucorum. Next base: position 21,430,095 of record CM019182.2, on the reverse strand, counting down.
GGTATGGACTGCTTAGTGTGACGTGGATGACAACTTTCGTAATGTAGGTATAATTGCTTGTTTGTAGGCTTGATGTGAACTGAGGTCGTGAGTCTGTTGTTGATTAATGTTATGCATACATCGAGGAAGGTGGCTGTTGACGTTGAGCAAGTCCATGTAAATTTGACAGAAAATTTAGAATTTAAAGCGTTTAGAAATTCCAAAAGTTTTTCTTCTCCGTGGATCCAAATCAAAAAAATGTCATCTATAAATCTTTTCCAAATCAGAGGTAGTAATGTCTGCGATGAGAGGAAGCTTTGCTCCAGATGGGCCATGAACAGGTTCGCATAAGTCGGTGCCATCCTGGTACCCATTGCAGTACCTTTTTGTTGAAGAAAGAGCTTGTCATCAAATTTGAATACGTTTTTAGTCAGGACGAAATTTGCGAGTGTTACAATGAAAGAAGTTGATGGATTGTGTGGAAGTGATCTCTGGTCTAAGAAGTGTGTAATTGCAGCCAAACCTTCGTTGTGAGGAATTTCCGTGTAGAGTGAACAAACATCCACTGATGCCAAGATAATTTGATGTTCATTGTTGGTTGGAATTTGAATTTGATGAAGAATATCTAGAAAATGATAGGTATCTTTAACGTACGATGGTTGACTTTTGACAAGAGGCTGCAGATTGTAGTCAACGTACGCCGATATTCTTTCTGTGATACAACCAAAGCTTGCAACAATTGGGCGTCCTGGGGGTAACTGGTCCGGTAGAGCAAATCCTTTGTGGATCTTTGGAAGTAGGTAAAATTCGGAGCATCTCGGATTTTCAGGAACTAGAGCCAGAATATCAGTCGCTGATAAATTTTCTGTTGCTTTATTTCGTTTAATGTATCCTTTTATTTCATTTTTGAATCTCAGTGTAGGGTCAGTGTCGAGTTGTTTGTAGAAATGTGTATCATTTAGTTGTCGGAAAGCTTCTTTTTGATAATCTGTTGTATTCATCACCACCACTGTTGATCCTTTGTCTGCTGGCATCACTTTTATGCTTCCATCTCTTTTGAGTGCTCCCAAGGCTCTATGTTCTGTTACTGTTAAGTTGTCTTTGGGAGTAAGAGAATTGAGAAAAGAAGTCTGTGAAGTTTTTTGTACGAACTGAGTTATGAATTGTTCTAAAGGATGTGTTGGTGGTAAATGAGGAGGGTCAAAATCGGACAGAGTCTTAAATTTGTCAAGTGAAGGATGTATTGTTGCGTTTGAACTTGTTTGATCGTCTGCTATGACTTCCCGGTAATATTTTAGACGCAACTTCCTGCAAAATGTCTGGATATCCTCATGAAGCTGGATGTGATCCACTCGTGGTGTGGGGGTGAACTTCAGGCCTTTGGACAATACTTTAATTTCAGTTTCTGAGAGTACCCGGGAGGACAAGTTGCAAACTTCATTATTCTCTTCTCTTGTATCCTGGCGTTGGTGTGATGTCTGTTGTGATTCCTTCGTCTGGTTTGGAGTGATGTTCTCAGTCTGGTTTTGTGTGATATCCTCAGTTTGGTTGTGAGCCGATACACTGAAATTCCTCATTTCTGCAAGGTACATGTGGAATTAAGGCAGACAGGCTGGGTGCTGGTAAAGATACCTACTCCACTTCTCAAGTAACTTAGGTACAATGCTGACAATTTACGGAGGTGATGTTGGCGTTGGGACTCTAAAATTTGACTAGCTTCAATTAGGATTTGATTTATTTGATGTGACTGTCTCGGATTTGTTGATTTTATAATATTGATCAGGGGAATTAAATTGTCCTTCAAATATTGTTTACGTAAGGCAATGTATTGATGTAAGACGTGTAGTGATGTAGATTGTAGTGAGGTAACATGTACAAAATGTATCAATGAGCTTCGCATGAGAGGAGGAGCCGCATGTAAAGGTACCTTCAAACGCATTCCTTTTGGAATCACGCCCATGAGCAGACATTGGTTGATGAACTCAATGTGACTGGTGCAACGGGCAACTTTTCTGGCAAAATAACGTAATCTCTGCATCCAAGCACTTACAACTGGGTCCATCTTGAGATGCTTGAAGGTCGATTTGGACGTTCAGTTGAAGAGAAAATGACAAGAATAAATTTCAAACAAAATATTTCGAAATAAGAAGATTGGTGCTATGGCACTGGATATGAATGTGAAGTTAATTGGCTCTACTAGAGCAAGTATAAGAAAAATATTTACACACAGATTACAAAGAAGAGACTATTTTTTAATATTTCGGTTGATACCGTTTTCAAAATCTATAGACAAAAGTGACAAGTGGAAATTTCGACCTGTTGATAACGTTGGTTGTTTGTTGAAAGGTTGCTTGGTTTATCTTTTGATGTTGAGTCCTGGAGAAGTGAAGGCGCCGAGAACGTTGCAGTGTGCTTTTTCAGACTGGAGAAGTGTGCTTTTGTTTTCATGTTGTTTCATTTTTCTCAAAATTTTGATGTTGTAACAATTGTCAAATGTGGCATCGTGTGATATGGCATGTCGGCTTACTGGGAGATCATCCACTCTTCTCACCACCGATGACCTGTGGTTATTCACCCTGAGGTTCAGCGGTGTCTCAGCCTTCCCAACGTAGAACGCCGGGCAATTTTTGCAGAGCAGCTCGTACACACACATCGGCGTTTGGCACTCCGCTGCCCCCTTGCATTTGTATGTATTTTGATTGTTGGGAGATTTGAACACATCCTCCTCCACCACCAGGGGGCAAACTTTGCACCGTGGTTTATGGCATGGATGAAGCCCTGGTGGTAGAGGAGGAGGGTCTGTCCTGTTTGATGATCGGCGATGTGTCAAGATGTCACCGATTGATGATGCTTGTCGGTAAGCCACTGATGGTACATTTTTGAACACATTTTTTTGTCGCTTGATTCGAGGACAGAAGAGGGTAGAGCTCTTTCAACAGTTTGTTCAACTTTTCCACTCCAAAGAAGTAAGTAGTGGTGAGTCTTGTTTTTTCCTCAGCATTTTGGGTAGGTGGATGGTGGTAGTCAATGTGTGAAGGAATCATTCTCTGTCTTACAACTTTTTCAGGATACCCTCTTGTAACCAGCTTTTCCGACAAATTTTTCAGGAATGCTTCTTTGTCTGTCTGTTCACTACAAATTTTGTGACCTCTTATTGACAAGGCGCGTGGTATGGACTGCTTAGTGTGACGTGGATGACAACTTTCGTAATGTAGGTATAATTGCTTGTTTGTAGGCTTGATGTGAACTGAGGTCGTGAGTCTGTTGTTGATTAATGTTATGCATACATCGAGGAAGGTGGCTGTTGACGTTGAGCAAGTCCATGTAAATTTGACAGAAAATTTAGAATTTAAAGCGTTTAGAAATTCCAAAAGTTTTTCTTCTCCGTGGATCCAAATCAAAAAATGTCATCTATAAATCTTTTCCAAATCAGAGGTAGTAATGTCTGCGATGAGAGGAAGCTTTGCTCCAGATGGGCCATGAACAGGTTCGCATAAGTCGGTGCCATCCTGGTACCCATTGCAGTACCTTTTTGTTGAAGAAAGAGCTTGTCATCAAATTTGAATACGTTTTTAGTCAGGACGAAATTTGCGAGTGTTACAATGAAAGAAGTTGATGGATTGTGTGGAAGTGATCTCTGGTCTAAGAAGTGTGTAATTGCAGCCAAACCTTCGTTGTGAGGAATTTCCGTGTAGAGTGAACAAACATCCACTGATGCCAAGATAATTTGATGTTCATTGTTGGTTGGAATTTGAATTTGACGTAGAATATCTAGAAAATGATAGGTATCTTTAACGTACGATGGTTGACTTTTGACAAGAGGCTGCAGATTGTAGTCAACGTACGCCGATATTCTTTCTGTGATACAACCAAAGCTTGCAACAATTGGGCGTCCTGGGGGTAACTGGTCCGGTAGAGCAAATCCTTTGTGGATCTTTGGAAGTAGGTAAAATTCGGAGCATCTCGGATTTTCAGGAACTAGAGCCAGAATATCAGTCGCTGATAAATTTTCTGTTGCTTTATTTCGTTTAATGTATCCTTTTATTTCATTTTTGAATCTCAGTGTAGGGTCAGTGTCGAGTTGTTTGTAGAAATGTGTATCATTTAGTTGTCGGAAAGCTTCTTTTTGATAATCTGTTGTATTCATCACCACCACTGTTGATCCTTTGTCTGCTGGCATCACTTTTATGCTTCCATCTCTTTTGAGTGCTCCCAAGGCTCTATGTTCTGTTACTGATAAGTTGTCTTTGGGAGTAAGAGAATTGAGAAAAGAAGTCTGTGAAGTTTTTTGTACGAACTGAGTTATGAATTGTTCTAAAGGATGTGTTGGTGGTAAATGAGGAGGGTCAAAATCGGACAGAGTCTTAAATTTGTCAAGTGAAGGATGTATTGTTGCGTTTGAATTTGTTCGATCGTCTGCTATGACTTCCCAGTAATATTTTAGACGCAACTTCCTGCAAAATGCCTGGATATCCTCATGAAGCTGGATGTGATCCACTCGTGGTGTGGGGGTGAACTTCAGGCCTTTGGACAATACTTTAATTTCAGTTTCTGAGAGGATGATATACTCTATATATATATATATATAGAGTATATATAATATAAATATATATTTATATATATATATAAATATTTATATAACATATATATTTATATATATATATAAATCTCTATATATATATAGAGTGGCATTGTGAAGTTGAACCGGAAAAAACTATAAGACATGGTCGTTCAACATTCGACTTGAACTAGAAGAACAAAATCTGTTGGACGTAATCACCACCGAAACGATACGGAGTTTGAAGGACTTGATGCTGGAAAAAAGAGGAAGGCGTACAGGTTAATAGCCAGAAGTATCACAGAAGACATCCAGAATGATATACTCGATATCACGTGCCCCAGAGATTTGTGGAGAAAATTGGCCTCCAGATTTCAACCCCAAACCAGGTTACGACGACTGCAAGCCTCAAAAAGTTTGTATACAGCCAAAATGAAGTCAGATGAAGACATGGAAAGTTACATAAACCGGGTTTTGGGATATGCTTCAGAGGTAGTGAAATCTGGAAGTGCTAGAATCTGTGATGAACAAATATGATAACGTCCTTATCAATGGCTTACCTGATGACTATGAAACCATTGTTAGTATGGTATGTACCTTCAAGGACGATGAATATACGCCTGAGAAATTGGGAGAGTTTATTGTGTGGTGAATATAAAAGAAAATCCATCAAGAAATCAGAAACGGAGTTGACTGAAGATTCCAAAGCACTTTTGATTCAACGAGGAATTCAGAAGGAAGAATTTCAGCTGTTATAACTGTGGAGGAGAGGGACAACATTGCGAAGTTTTGCCGGAGAAAGAATCAAGGAAGTAATCGTGGAAACGCAGATGAGAACAACAAAAATGTGAATCAATCATCTTTAGTGTGCTTGAACGCTTAACCTGTTCCAGCAATAATGTATGGTTAATTGACAGCGGCGCAAGTAGCCATTTTACTCCCAAAAGATCTGATTTTTTCACATATGAAGAGTTCAAAAGCCCTCAGGTAGTTACTCTAGCATCTAACATAAGCTGTCGTATTGTTGGAGTAGGCACGGTGAGAATAGTCTCAAGAACGAGGCATGGTACGACTAATCTCAATTTGAAAAATGTGTACCATGTTCCTGATTTTCACTTAGACTTCTGTCCAATTGCAAGAATTGAATGAATGGACATAGAGTAGTCATAGAGAACGGTTGTTGTCAAGTCTTTGATAAATCTAGAATTGTGATAGAGGCTGAAAGGAACGATTCTAATATGTATGCATTCCAGGAATTCGATTCGGTTCAGACTGCCCCAAGTGTCAAATGTCAAATTGAATAACTGGCATGAGAGACTTGGACATATCAGCCGAGATACAATCGAGATGATGTTCAAGAGAGAATCAGTTCGAGGCTTGGATTTGGTACTTACTAAGAAAGGAAATCCAGAAGTTGTGATGCTTGCCTCAAAGGTAAAAGTACTCGTCATCCATTTCCAAAAGCAAGTAGATTAGTAACGCGAGATTTGTTGGAGGTTATTCATTCTGATGTGTGCTCTTTGCCCATTGAATCTTACTCAAAGTATAAATATTTGTAAGTTTTATTGACGATTTTTCAAGGAGGGCAACAGTTATTTTCTGAGGAAAAGGATGAAGTTGTGAATTGTTTCAAACTTTTCAAACAAAGGCTGAGAAACAAACGGGTAAGGTCATAAATGCTTGAGAAGTGACAATGGTCGAGAATATTTGAACAAGTTTTAGCAAATGAGTTGGACAAATATGGTATTGTGCGTCAATTATCCTGTCCATACAGCCCACAGCAAAATGGTGTTTCTGAGCGTTTTCAACAGGACAGTGCTTGACTGGCAAGATCAATGTTGATTGCGGCTAACGCTCCTAAGTGTTTCTGGGCTGAGGGAGTAAATACTGCTTGCTACATCCGAAATAGATGCCCCAGGGATGATGGGAAAACACCAGAAGAAATATGGAGCAAAATGAAGCCAAGTGTAAGGCATATGCGTCCTTTTGGTTGTAAAGCGTATATGCCCATGTGCCAAAAGAAGTTAGGGAAGAAACTTTGATGATCGTGCTGAAGAATGTGTCATGTTGGGTTATGCAGGAGCTTCTAAAGGATATAGATTATGGAATTTGAAGAAGCAGAGACTAATTATAAGCAGAGATGTGGTATTCATTGAGAAGGAATTTCCATTCAGTAAAGAAAAGGGGATTTATGAAGATAAAACTTATTCTGATTTTGAAACAGAGGGTAGAGTAAGTATTAGCAGAATAAAGAACTTGGAGATGAAAGAAACCAATAATGAAGTTTGAAGCAGAAGTTACAGATTGCGGTGATGAATATCAAGGTCCTATTGAAGATGACAGCCTTTCTATTGAACAACAAGCAACAAGAAACAATGAAGAACAAGACCAAGATCTCGAGACACCCGAGAAGATGATTCTAAGAGATAGAAGCCACTTAAGAAAACCAGATTATTTTTGTTGTACAACGGCAACACGAGAGATCGAACCAAAAAACATATAAACAGGCAATGACGGGTAAAGATCGTGAATTATGGGCAGCAGCCATTCAGGAAGAGGTAACCTCCTTTAGACATGATGAAGGTTTGGGAACTGACGGATCTACCCGTTAATAAAACTGCAATTGGATGCAAATGGATTTCAAGGTAAAGTATTTGGCCGATGGATCGGTTGATAGGTACAAAGCTAGGTTGTGGCTCAGGGAATTTACTCAAAAGGAAGGAGTAGACTTCGATTGAAACGTACAGTCCGGTGATAATGCTTACCAGCTGTTAGATTGATCCTAAAGTTGGGAGTGACAAATGGTTGGCTCATTCATCAGATGGACGTAAAGACTGCCTACCAATGGAGAACTGAAAGAGGAAATCTATATGAAACAACCAGAGGGAGCAATGGAATGTGGGGCTAAGAAGAAAGTTTGTAAACTAATGAAGAGCTTGTACGGGCTAAGACAATCTGGAAGGTCATGGTATGAAACTCTAGATAGGAAATTACAAGAAAGTGGCATGAAGAAATGTGTGTCAGAAATGTGCATATATTTTAAGAAAGTTGAGTCCAAAATTATGATTATTCTTGTGTATGTGGATGATTTGATACTAGTAGCATCAGATATAACTACAATGAATTTGTTGAAATCAATGTTGAAACAACACTTCGAAATGAAAGATATGGGTGAACTAAATACATTCTCGGAATTGAGGTTAAAAGACAAAAAGATGGTTCATTGCTTTGAACCAACAAAAATATATCAAAGAAATTTTGACAGAATTCAACTTGCAAGAGTGCAAACCAGTACCAACACCGATGGATTCGCAACAACTGCTGTCTAGGCGAGCTGTCCGACTACCAGAAGAAGAAAGAGTTCATATGGAAACTGTGCCATATAGGAGGTTGGTTGGTAAGCTAATGTACCTTGCTCAAGCTACGCGACCCGACCTGTCATTTGTAGTTTCCAAACTTGGTCAGTTTGCTTCAAACCCAGGAAGAGTTCATTGGGTAGCTGCTAAGAGAGTTTTACGCTACCTTCAGGGAACTTCGGGGCATGCATTTGAAATTGACAAAACATGGAGAGGAAATCGTAGCGTACTCTGATTCGGATTGGGCAGGCTGCAAGGATGATAGACGATCCACATCAGGATTCATCGTGCTGTTAGGAAGTACGCCAATTATTTGGAAGTCCAATAAGCAAACCTGTGTGGCACTTTTCCACAATGGAAGCCGAGTTTGTTTCTTTGGCAGCAACTGCTGTAGAAATTGTTTGGCTAAATTCATTTTGAAAGAAATGGATTGGTCGTTTGAAAGTCCACTGGTTCAAATGTGACAACCAAGCTGCCGTCAATTTTGCAAAGGTAATAGCGTGAGCTCCCATTCCCGACATATTGATATCCGTTACCATTTTGTACGGGATATGATAAAGAGTGGTTTGTTGAAAATCGAATACGTGCCAACGGAGGAAAACAATGCCGACATCTCACGAAGCCTCTTTCCAGGATGAAGAATGAGCAGGTACTGAAAGAAT